>OZ018313.1:1568923-1991764 GCA_963969455.1 Arge pagana | reverse complement strand
TGGGTGTGCGTATATATATATAAGCTCGCATACCTTTGGCGTAATGAAAGTAAGTAATTACTCGAAGTAATCCTGCCGCCCCGTTCGCCCTGGGTCCTTGCCTCGACAGTAGCGCAGTCGTTCAATTAACGGAATACCGTTGTCTTTCAACCCCCGATCCCTACTCCCACTTCCACCCTTCCGTTTCCCCGCCCCGACCCCTTCGCGAAATCCGCGAAATGTTTCACTTTGGTCGTCAGGATGGCGCGTCGCGAGTCGATGCGACGCGCGGCGTTGTCGGTTGTCGTGTGGCGGGATATCGCGAAAAGCGCGAGGGGTCGAGAGATGTCGAGAGACGGAGAAGAATATAGCGTACGAGAGGGAAGGAGGGCGAGAAGGGAGCGAGCACGCGAGAGAGGAAGCACCGAGCGTTGCCGCGGATCGAGAGAGAAAACGCGACGCACTCCTATCGCGGTGTCTGTCCCCCCACCAACGTATGTACGTACCGTACACACGTTTTTCCCTGATATACCTCTGATTCCGGAACGACCGTGGTAGAATCGACGCGACGCACGTACCCCCCGCGTATTACAACCCTCTAGACTCGTAAATACGCGCCGAGTTACTCGCGCAGCGAGCAAAAGTCCACACGCGGAGACACGTACGCGCGCGACGAGGAAGAGAGAGAGAGAGAGAGAGAGAGAGAGACGGAGGAAACGTAGATAGAAAGGGTGTACCCCGAAAATTCGCGGAGTAGGACCCAGTGCGACTTGAAACACATGCTTATGACGACGAGAACGTGCACGGAATAACGCGCAACACATGGAAAGAACAAACATTCGAATCGATGATACGGGGAAACCATGCAGAATCCGCGGATACGCGAAAAACGTGTGCCTCTGCCGAGATGTAACAATAAAACGCGTACACCGAGAGCAGAAGTAGGTACCTATATATATATTGACCGAGACACGAGGCGATCGACAGCACGCGCAGATTCGCGGCAAACGTTTGTGGACTGATCAACGAAAAAGAAGACGAACGCGAAATTAAGGATAGACAGATGAGATCGATGATGTTTAATGGCGATTGATGAGCGCACACGGCTACACGAAGAGATAAACAGCGCGGTGAGGGGATACGATATTTCGAGAACCAGTAGGAAATAATTAATTTGAATGTATATTTTATATTCAAATCAACGCAAAACGCGATTGCGTGCCGGTATTCGATTGACTAATAACGGTTTCGGTAATCCTTCAATAATCAACAACGTCCGACGTAGCAACGAATCACCAAGTGACGAAATGTTCACGATTATTCATCGGTCGTGGGAAGATACAAATAATTGATTCTTCGAATTTCGAGCTCGCATATCACTCGTGAGTTTGAAATATCCATACCCACTCACTTCCATCGATTCGTCCAAACACGCGCGTAGTCGAAAAAATAACACCCATCTTTACGTTTGCTTTCTCCGTTTGGCCTCGCGCAACACGATTGCCGACGCGATTCGGGTCTAATTTTAATATGAATCGCGCGTTATCGAATCATTAGAGTCGCCCGTTTCGACAATTAGTACTGGGAGACACTTGAACGAACGGAGAGGGACACACGTGCACCCGCTGTGCGTGTACAAACACACGAATCCGTACGAGAAACCTACAGGTAACGCAGCCGTGTCGCTACAGCTGCATACGAGAAGATTCGCATAAAGAAATATGTAAAAACTCCCACCAGCTTGTACGTAAAAATTCGCGGAGATTCGTACCTACGTATCCTCTATCGCGGTAGTGTACGTAACACAGCGAGAGACACACCGATGCCAATACCTAGCAACACGTACGAATACCTACGGATTTCGAGGAACATCGCGAGGAAAGTCGCGTAGTCGCGTAGCGATATACATATACGAACACGCTGGTATTCACGGCCCGTGCGCCGGTACGCGTGTGTAGTACACGTAGAGGACACGACGCCGCGTAGGCATTGGGTACGAGGGACACGCGACGTCGAGTCAGACACGTATGGACAGGCACATACACGTCGAGCGGGCGCTCTCGGCTGTCCCTCACCCCGCGCGGCCCGAGGACGACCGAGTTTTGCCGAGTGGCGACCGCGACGAAGCGAGAGGAGAAGCCGAACGCGGAACAGGGACAACGGTCGCGGCGTCGCGCGAAGGGGGGACGCGGCAACGGCAGCACGGCGAGCGTTGGTGGGGGTATCTCCGTCGACACATTCGCTGCTTTACCGTCGTAGCGAAAGGTTCTCCGTGTCCGACGCGTGTCGCGGCCGCAATAATTTTCAGCTGATCGCTACCGCGTATACTAGACGATCGTGTAACGACTCTCGGTGGCGTAGATTAGTGTGACGACGGTGGAACAGCGCGTTACCCTCCGCGTACCGTTGCATCGTCGTATAGAAATGGGGTGTAAATAAAAGAGACTCGCGTTCGTATCGCGCGATGGCTGTGCACGCGAGTGTTTTGTCGTCGGGGAGTGGTATTATTTGAAAACAAAAGAGAGCCGGTCAAATCTTCGCGTGGTGTGTGCCTCGTGAGATTCGGTGAGGGAAGAAAAAAAATCAGGAGAAGGAGAGCAGTGAGAACGTCGAAAGTGTGAAATAAAAAAGGAACGAGGCGTCGAATTATCGCTTGCAACACGATATCCGTCGCGCGGTGGCGGTGAACGAGGAGAAAATAACACGTGGTTGTGAATTTTATTCTTGGATTGGGTATGGATCGAGGGTGACGACGAGGTGAGTGCGACTCGCGAGCTCTTCTCTCGCCATCGTTTCTCTTCTATTGCACGTCTTCTAATACCTCGAATACCTTCGCAACTCTCTCCCCGTCTGCCCGAAACGTACGCGAGACAGGCAAGTACATTTTCCGACGAAAATTGTCGAAAAAGAAAATGTAAAAAATACGACATTCGCATTATTACGTATACCCTCGGTACGATAAATCAGTCTACTTATCGCGTGCCACGATAAAACGCTTCTAACGCGATATTGTTTATTGCACCGGTTTCGCGTATGCATAATCGCGTTTCATTAGCTCGTCCGTCAAAATTCATTGAAAATGAAAGATCGCCTTTCGTTGGCACGAAATAGCGACGATTCGCATAACCTATAAGATCGAATCTATTCGACGGCAAAGGTCCAAACACCAACTCTCGATCCGTGTCAAACACGTGCGTTCTTCCCAGAGTAGCGTAAACGTCGCGAAGAGACGTAAACGTTTTTTCACAACGATAAACTCAACGTCCACGGAAACGTAACGATCGCCATGGCCAAATTAACATCGCGAATCGTTTGGAAAAAATAAAACAAATTTTGTCGAAATTGACTCGCCTTCCGTGAAATTTTACGACTGGGAAGTATAAATTTTAGGTTCGAAAATCGGTCTCCGCATTCCGTGTAATCTGTATAAAATTAACATATCTCACGCGGTCGGGCAGTTCTAAAAATCGCGCGCTATACTCGTACGAGATAAGGAGAAGTTAGCAGCGAAATAGAAGCTAGTTTCTTTCACGCAGCAGAAATCTCGTCGTATTTTTTCCCAAATTTCTTTTCACCGAAAAGTTGGTGCGCGTGATATAAGCGGCTGGAAACTGCGTGATGTAACTTGATGCAAGATTTGCGTTTTGCGCCCCCTCTAATACGAAGAGGCAAGCTACAAGTATAACTCTTCCATATCTCGCGAGCTTTTCTTCGCAACTCCAATACCTACGAACCGTTGGATATTTTCTTCCACCAAATAAACCCGCGAATCGCCAATTCATCGAGACATCCATGAAAACTCGAATTTGTCAACAATTCGTCACCAGGCTCACGTTGAAATAATTCTAGTATCTGGAACGAAAATATTCAATCGACCCATGACCCGATAATCGTTACGTTTCGATTAATATCACGTCGAACCCACCTCGCATCTGTCCCTAATAACTATCATCAAACGAGTTATTATATCGACGTTGATGGCGGACATTAAGTTTATTACCGCAATTAAAATCAATCTAGGTACATTGTTTTTTGCGCGCATCAGAGAAAAAGTAGAATCTCTACGCGTTCCACGCGAACGGGGTGTTTGCACCGACTCGTGTTTATCCTGCGGATCACCAAGTCGCCTCGCGCCACATGGCACGAAAAATCGATACGGCGCAGGAATTAGCGAGAATTTAATTGGCATTTCGATAGAAACTTAACGACAAATCAACGCAAATAATAATCGACTTTTTCGTTCATCTCTTTGTAAAGCTGACTCGTAGACCGTGTGAAAATTATAAGCGTTCGTCGAACGGATGCGAGGTCGTTACGACGACCTCGTAGCAAAGGATGTTCATCGCGTCGCAATATTTCCTCCGGTTCGGGCAAAACAATAGTAAATCGGTCGAGCCTCGATTGCTGCGTCGTTACCATTTGTTTCCCTCCCGTGGAGATACAAAGCGTGAAATGAATGCGTGAATAAATTGTGGAAGCGAAAAGTTTAGTAAGTATCTAACAACAGTAAAATAAGAAGCAGCCGTCCGTCGCGAGGCGAGACGCACGTGGCATCATCGTAACTTTGCCTCTTCGCTCTCTGCTCCTCTCTCATTTTTTTCCCCCTCACATTCTCATTTCCCGTCCGCGACGATCGTCTCGAGAAATTATAGGTACCAATCTATCGGTCTCATTCGCGCGACATCGAATCTATTTTCGCCAATCCCTCTCTCTCTCTCTCTCTCTCTGTGTCTCTCTACGCGCGTATAGAGCAGAGAGAGAGAGAGTCGTTGGGTAGCTACAAACCTCGTGATTTACGTCTCTGACAGACTCCAGCGTTGTCTTATTTCGCGGCCATCGCGATTTTCGTGGCACTCTCCTTTGAAAAGTACTTACCGGTTGCTCGCCTCCGGCTTCGTAAACAAACGGGTAGGAATATGTGAAAAAGCTGTAGCGCGGACCACGTCGGAATAATAGAGCGAACAGAAACGAGGAAAGAAATTTGGGAGAAACTGTGTAAGCGCGAAAGGTGGTTAATCGTCTGAGTAATGTCCGCGAGGGAAACAAGGGAAAAGACTAACCGACGAGGCGAGGAAAATGCAGGAAAACGCGGAAAATGAAGAAGAAGAAGAAGAAGAAAAAGAGAAGAAATGCAAATAGAGCGGTAGTACACGTTTCTTGAACGGGCAGCCGAGGTGTGTACCTCTCCTCCCCCTCGACCTCGCCCTCTCCCCCACCCGTTTCCCGTCGGTTCTTCGTGTTCTTTGAATTTTCATCAGACCAAATTGGCAGTTGGTAATTAAACGAGCTCCGGTATAATAAAGGCAATATCGTCGAGGCCTGTATATAGTGGTGAATTAAAATGTAAATATTTGATTAAAGTTAATCCGTGCCCGGGCAGGTGGACGAGACGTACAACGGCGCGCGGCGGGGCGGGGGATGTCGGCCATGTATGTATATTCATCTCGGAATACTATATAGAACGCGTCGCGGCGGCGCGTGTGCGTGAGCGGGAGCGCGCCAACGCGCGAGAAGGATGGATACACGCGTATATCTGTGTATACGCGCGCGCGTGTGTACAACTACTCGTTCCGGGGGTGGTGGTGGTGATGCTAAGGGGACGTTTTTATTGCTGCTTTTTATTAGCCGTGTAGACCTACCCCTTCGCTGCGTCCTACTCCCTCGACCCCCACCTTGTCAGCACAGCGCGGCGTCCTTCTCCCCGGAGTAGAGGGCGCGCGCGCGCGAGAGAGCGCGAGAGAGCGAGTATGAGTGGGAGGGCGACGCTCGGGTAGAGGGAGAGAGAGAGAGGGAGCGAGAGGGTTGATTAAAACTAACATTGTGCCAAGAATTACCCCGTGAGATTGAAAATGAAATTAATATACAAAAGGCATTGCAGTACCCGGCCACCCGGCTAATTAGCTATATAATATTAATTAAAAGTTAAGCACCGCTTTGTTTTCTTTAACTGCAACTTTAATATCTACCGGGAGGAGGCGGTCGGGAGGGTGGGGATTTAATTTTACCTGTTTTGATTGTTCTCCCGTCTATTTTATTCACTCGTCATTTTTTCGCGAATCTACCAACGTTTCGTTTCGCCAGAGAAAATACCTAGATACGTTGGCGACAGATTTTTTTTTTCCGCGGAGGAAATTCCGAGGTAACATTTGTTTTTGGGTTTTTTTCTCTCCGTTTTCCATTTTCGCTCTAGCTCGATGTAGTCGCGGTGTCGACGGGGGTATATCGATCGTGATTCTCGTTGCAGGCGCTTCGTGGCTCGTTCGAGGAACCTCCTTAATGACTTGGCCTCCGCGAGGCACCGGGAGTAGTCCATTAGCGTTAATATTATAAACGTCAACTAGCCTCTGGCAATTCTATCCTCCTATTCTCGTTCCTCCTCTCGCACCGCGTCTCGATCGGAAGCTTCCGAATATCCGACGCTAAGCGCGTCGACGAGGATACGTCTCGCGCAACAATGCCAAAAATATCTCCGAGGCCCGGTGATAGGCGGAATGAGAGACGGAGAGCGGAGGACGCGCTCTCGTAAATCTCGAGGACGCCTCTTGGATCGAGCAAAATGAAGGACAAACTGCATTTTTTTTGCATCCGAAAAGATGCACAAAGTTGAGAGCGAGCGGCGAGAAATCGCGAGGGCGATTGACAAGAAACGAAATCAAGGTCATCGCGAAGAATGGGAGAGAAGCACTGTAAATTCTAGCGTCTTAACGGAAAACGACTGAAATGTTTTATTTCCAAACGTTTTAGTGTTCAAATTCCTATGCCCAATTTTAAAACATTTCCAAGCGTTTTAAATATATTCTATCGTTGAAACGTTGCTAACAGCATCGTGCAAACATATCGACCGTCCCAACCCCCACGCAACATATATATCTTTGGGTAAATATGCTATAAAACATAAATGTAACGCAATATCCGAAAAATTTTAATTCTTACAAATCAATGCTGGGGGTAGTTCCACTTGGATGAGACATTAGAAACGTTTAGATTATTTAGACTTCGAAGCACTTGGATTGACAGCGAGAGAAGAGAGGATTTGGGTGGTGGAGAGTGTGGCGAGTAGAAATTGGCGAATGTTGGGCAGAAAATTGTGGAATTCTGGAGAGGAGTTGAGAAAGATAATAGAGAGAGAGAGAGAGAGAGAGAGAGAGAGAGAGAGAGAGAGAGAGAGTCGTGGACGCAACGCGCGTCGCACCGGGTGCGTAAGCGTCGACCGGGGCCCGATTATCTCCGGCTGTAAACGATTCGGCGCTCGTCCCATCATCCCCGGCCTTTTATTTACCTACCTCTCGCGTCTCTTACTACCGGAACGAAAAGAGAGCGACCGAGAGGCGAAGAGGGCTGGGGGGAGGAGAGCTCGGGCTCCCGTAAAATTCGCACCTCCGAACATCATCAAATATCAGCAGCGCGATGACAGGGCGCGAGAAACGTTTCAATCGATGTTCGTTGAAATGGTTAAAAATTTGATTCGTTTGTTCGGTTTTTTTCTTCAGCTTTTCGCGACGCGCGGGTATGAATGTTTGAATCGTTGGCAAAGTTTCTTTCCGCGAGTCCTCGGAGACTTCCTCGTTCGATTTTGACGAAGCAGCGCTCGTCAATGTACAACCGGCGCGATAAGGACGGGGAATGTTTTAATGAGTTGGCCGGAGTATCGCGCGATGAACGTCTGACAATATTGTTCGGGAACGACGCCGAAGACGAGGACGACGAGAGAGGCGGCGACGAGGCTTCCTCGAGGGCGAGGGGCGAGGCTGGGAACGAAACACGACGAATTCTTCGTCGTCGTCGTCGTCGTCTTCGTTGTGCGTATATACGTCGACGTGCAAAGAGAGAGATAGAGAGAGAGAGAGGAGTTTGATTAATTAAAGTAATAAATCAATGTCAATTAGCCAGGTAGAAAAGTGCCGAGTAATTAATTATAATTAATGATTTATTATTAATATTCTACGAGACTACACGTTTATTCAACGGTCATTCGATCTCGCGACGAAATCGCTCGGGCGTACGGAGACAAGCGGACAAATCCGCCCACGCGATTATCGTCCGATCGCGCGTGACGCTGGGATCCGCGTAAAAAAAATAAAAAAATAAAAACAGCGTTGAAACTGATTTATACCGAACCTGAAAACTATGAAACAGGAACGTGGACGTTCTCTAATGATTTATTTACCGAGGTTCGAAAGATTATCTTGCGACCGTTATCTCCACAGGCGACGACTATACGTTTTATTAGAATCTCGTTTAGCTTTGATTCAATTTTCCACTCTAACGCGGTGTACAATTTTCCGCCAAATTTAACACAAAAATTCGCGTTAACGACTTTTTTTTATACACAATGTTAATGGTATTTCAACACACTACGAGTGCACTGATGCGGGAACACGGCTCTGTGTTGAGAGTGACACAAACCAACGGGGAAGTAACATTTAAAAAGTGTTACTCCAACATTTGTGTCTGTTGAAAAACGGACTGTGAGAACAACACTAATCAGCACGCTAAAATGTTAAATATTCTCCACAAAATGGTTGACACTTTGCACGAAATTGTGTAGCGCGTAGTGTGTACACTGTATAGTGATAAAGTAACAAAGCTCTACGTCCAGTAACACAGATCTGTGTTAAGGGCGACGCAAACCAGTGGGGGAGTAACATTTGAAAGGTGTTACTTCAGTATCAAATAACATTTTCGTGTGTTGAAAAACGTTCCTACGCACAAATTTTCACACCTTAGACAATTTTTGTACCGTGTAGTGATAAATTAACGCAACTCTGTGTCGAGTAACACAGGTCTGTGCTAGAAGTGACACGTCTGTGTCAAAAGTAACACAAACCAGTGTTAGAGTAGCATTTAAAAAGTGTTGCTAACAATGCTAACGATGGTATCGAATCGGCACACCAAAATCTGGAATGTTCTACGCACACAACATTTTAATTTTACACTTTACACAACGACGGGAAATTGTTGGTTGCGCAGCGCACTGAAATGTAATAGCAGCGTTTTCTAAAATATAAAAAAAAAAAAACAATGCTACAAACCGCTGGGGGGGATGGGAAGTTATATCTGGTATCTACAAATTCACGTGTGTCGTAATAGGTATCTTCTCGTAAATATGTATGGTGCGATGGGAATCCCCTGTAATCCTGCCGTTTACCTTAAAGATCTTTGCTGATGTATAACCTGCGTTTAACGCTCGACAAAGACGCTCCAAGGTATAAGGGCACGAGGTAGCCGGGCAAAAAGGAGAGGGGATTACGAAAAAGAGTCCCTCGCGAGGATCCGCCGCGCGGAGAAACCGGTCAGGCTGGTCGTCACCGCGTCTACCTCCCCACCTCGCGCTCCCTCTCGCTCTCTCTCTCTCGGTCTCTTCGACTCGCGTTCACCTGCCCGCTCCTCTCACCCTCCACCCCGCCCTCCCTCTCTCTCTCGCTCTCTCGTCCCTCGTCTCTCTATCTGTCCTTTTGCCGTTTCGGCGTCGAGGTCCATGCGAAGCCCACGTTATAAAACGTTGTTGCGCACACGACGTAACACGTATAACGAGCACATATCGTAAAATAGGTCACTTTCGACGTTTCTCCATATTTTTTTCCAACGACACTTACTTATCAATCGCGCGCGATTCTCTCCTCGCTTTTATACCTTTCCACGCAACGTTGTCTCGAGATAACGAAGAGAGCGCGTGATAACGAACCCCGACGTCCTTTCCAACAACAGCGCGCTTAAATTGCGGGACTCGATCGCTTCACCGAATACGTATTACGCGTTTTACAGTTTGTTCTACCAGGTCCGAAAAACATTTCCGAAAATCGCGCTCGGGACTTATCAATAGTTGTCGTATAACAAACTCGAAGAATGTTGCCGACTCGATTTATTTTCGTCGCCCACGTCGAATTCCCGAGTTGGGCTGAAATTTCTACTACTCTCGCGTGCTGCAAATACGCGTAGGTATAACATAATTCGTGTCAAGGCAACGTTATTATAAAGGTGACTTTTTTGAATTTATGGTAATGTGGTCAAGCGGTAGCGTTTCGCAATAATGCTTTCCCGCACACACACACACACACACACACACGCGCGCGCACTGTATACAAGTGTATCGCGTCGTGTGCACGAGAGCGCGCGCTGCTTCGCGATTCGCGAAAGGTCAAGGTCAAAAACGCTTGATTTTTTTCCCTCCCGCGTCCCTCTTTCCGTCCACCGCATTGGCGGTATTTTTGAAAATGTGTAAAAGCGCACAAGTCGCGTGTTTCCGTTTCTCCGAAACCCGTGAAACTGTCCATACGTACATTCAAATTTCTGGTAACCCGATCACGCCGACGAATCTAGAATTTCGATGCTAGATTTCACGTTTCGCGTGGAATTTTCCGTAAAATTGATATCGACCTGAAGCGACCTCGAGGAACCAGGAATCGAGACATTTTACTAGCAAAAGAGAGAGACGGAAAAAAACGATCCAGATGGGAGAGTCGCGCGACGTGAAATGCCCCGTACTAATGCCCGCCTGTACGTACTACGCGCGACTCTCGGCACGTGACGATCGGATCTCGTCGAAATCGAAAAAAGATCGGATCGTCCTACCGCGTGGAATGCCCCGTATATTTGAATTCGCCCGCGCGTGTATATACGAATGAGAGGTGGTAGGAGTGGGAATAACCGACGAAGCGAACGAGCGAAATGGACAAGTCTTGTTGAGGGTTGAAAGGGGCGAGAGAGAGCGCGCCAGCTCGGGAGCGAGAGGGTAAATCTTAAATAAAGTGATGTAGAGTGCTTTCCTCCTCCTCCCCCCGCCGCCTCCTCCTCCTCCCCCCGCCGCCTCCTCCTCCTCCCCCGTCCCCGCCGACCGCTCCTCCGCGGAGGACGAGCGCCGTAGTTGGCAAAGTTCGAAGGTCACTCGCGTCCAGCGACGTTGGCACGGAGATACGACGCTTCGCGAAATTTGTGCAATTTTTCCTGCGATACGAGCGTCGTCGTTACGCGTTTCTGTATTTTCGGGATGCGGGCTGAGTGCTTTATATCCGCGAGGGGGTCGGAGAGACGGATGGATGGATGGATGGCTGGAGGAGGGAGGGAGGGAGGGAGGGAGGGAGGGAGCGAACGCGAGCGAGAGAGCCGGAGTGGGAGAAAGAGAAAGAGAGGAGCAACCAAATTGAAATGTAATGTATCCTCCGGTTCGCTCGGAGAGGAGACGCGACGCTTTCCTCTCGCGCGCCCCGACCGACGACGAACCGAATCGAGCCAGAGCGAATCAAAGGGGAGAGGGTAAGTATGGCTGATTTACTGCTTCGGGGCTTAATGGAGGCTGTTTACTGCTAATTAAAACCAAACCCATTTCAACCGTGTATCTCTTTCCCTCGACCCCGCGCGCCCAAGCTTTCTCCTCCCCTCGCCTTTCGGGGAGGGGAAAACGCGAACGAAAATCCTTCTCCGCCGTAGGTGTGCGCGCGCGCGCGTGTACCGCACACCCCGTGGTATGTATCTCTTTGAAGACGAAAGTCGGATAGACAGAGACGCGGCTCCAGGTGTAATTGCATTGTTTGTTTTCGGATCGGCGCAGCTGCGCGAACGACTTGCAACAATATTAATTCATTGCCCGTTACGATGTTGCATCGATTCCGGTGCAAAGCGTATACGTCGAGCGCGAGATTTGTTCTCGCGGCGACGCCGGTCGAACGCCCATCGCAACTGACACCAACTATTCGTAGACTCCGCAAACTCATGGAATTGCGGTAGGTACGCGGTAAAAAATTGTTCCTCGAATCCAACACAAAAATTCGTGTCACCGACTCTTGTGTCAAACGCACGATCAACGTTACTTCAACTACTCTGCGTGAACGGTGACACGTTTGTGCGTCGAGGGTGGCACAAACCAATGTGGGAGTACCGCTTAAAAAAGTGTTACCTTAGCATTTTTGCGTGCTCGCAAACATGACTGTGACAACAACACTGACAAACACACCAATGACCTTGAATATGGTGCACGACAAGTTTTGCACTCTACACACCGATGCACCATTTTTCGCGGTGCGTAGTCCCACGCAACGTTATTCTCTCGCGTCTACTATCAGCTGGCGAGCTTTTTTCTCATCTCATCACCTCGTTCGAGGTGTGTTATCGAGATTTTTTTTTCTTTTTTTTTCTTCTTCAAATTTCGACCGATGGACGGTCGCGTTAATCGTTGTTGGTCGTCCATCGTTTTATCCTAGGGTGGGTTATTAGCGAGTGCGTGGCAGCGCGAGGGTAAAAATAGATCGAATCCCCGTCGGAGTTTGAGAGTTGGGGGACGGAGGACGAGGGTATACGGGAGAGTTGGACTGCAAAGGAATCCTTTGTGCATCGGGCCCTAACAACCGTCTCTTTGTTCCTTCCTTCGGCTCAGTGTTCGCGTTGTTTGGTCGTTGGCTGAAAGAACGACCGACGAGAACGAGACACGGAATGGGATGGAGACGGAGAGCGCGCGAGAGAGAGGGAGGGAGGGAAAAAACGTCCGAGACTCGAAGCTGGAAATGCGGTATTTGTTTAGTAGTCCTATTATGTTTCCTCCTCCTTTCTCTATTTTACCCCCTCTTTTTCATTTTTTTCTCTCTCCTCCTGACATTTATACGCTCGGACGTCCCTCTTCGGCGCGATTACTCGAGCGGAATGTTTTCGAAAAATCGATTCGAACTGACGGATGACGAATGGTTGACTGGTAACCGCGATACCTACGAACCGTTTCCCATTCTTTGTACGCCACTGCTCTTGAAAATTCAATTACACGAACGAAATTTAACGATTTCACGACACCGCTCCATCCGGAACTATTATACCTTTTATACGTTTTACTCTCCCCCTCCTCGCAAAAATCTATGCTGCTAAAAAAAGCGCCAATCTTAGACCCTCTTTCACGCTTAAAACTCGCCAACCAGTTTTTGATTTTCGTACAAAAATATTAGTTTCCTGGCTCCTTTTTTCGACGAGTCTCCTTTTTTTGACGAGTCTCCTTTTTTTCTACGTGTCTCCTTTTTTTCTACGTGGAAAAGAAGGGAATAAAAATTACCCTCGAGCTCTCGCCGTACCCCGAGCCAGCGCGGCGAGTAAAGTAAGATGGATAATTTTAGTACTCGCAGCTCCGCTCAGCTAGAGCGCGAGCTCCCAGAGAATAATACAATTTAACTATTAAACTTCGGTAACCGGTAAAATCGAGCTTTTATTGTAATTAATTAAGGTATTGAGCTCAGAAGCTCTACCCGTTGCTATTCTCTCGAAGCAATAAACTCAGAATTTGAATTTAGATATGTAAAACGCCTCTCTCTGACTCGCTTACTTTATTTCAACGTAATTCAATTCAATTTCATTTCACTCTACCTCATATTTCGTTACGTGCTACTTGCTTACTTTATTTTATCCTACATTATTTCACACCATTGTACCTTGCTCGCGTGCCCGTTGTGCCTGTCCAACACTGATACATGTCGGACACTAACCACTTCTTTTCCAAGTTTTGTGCCATAAATGCTACCAGCCAGTTGGACACCGAGGCGCCCAGAATCTGGTACCAGAAGGTTTTCGGGTCGCTGATCACTAATCTGCTGCCAGATTTCCCAAATTCCAAAATGGCGACCCGACACGGCGCACGCGCAGCACAAAAACAGGCCGCCATCTTGGAATTTGAGAAATCTGGTATCAGCTGCAATTTTTGCGCCGCCATTTTGAATTTTCGTGTGCGGAAAAAATATTCTGGGAGAGCATCCCGATGAATGTTCGCGAACCAAGTTTGGTGCAGATTCGGGGAAGTTAGAGGTAGTTAGACAAATCTGTGCGGACATGATACAATATCTATCTATCTATCTATCTATCTATCTATCTATCTATCTATCTATCTATCTATCTATCTATCTCGCTGACACGGAAAATGTGCGCGCAGCACGAAAGTAGCGCAACAGCTCACAAGCTCCGAAACGAACCAGGTGCAACAGATTTCTCCGCCAAGAACCAACACTGGCAGCGGAGGGAACCATCTCCAAATTCAGCCTGCACCGCACAAGTCCACGCGTCAGTCGGACACGATGTACCTACGTGGTTTAAAAAAAAAAAAAAAAAAAATTGCATCGAGACGAAAGTCGCGCGCGTAGTTTTACTACATCCTTCTCGCGAGTTCATTCAGCTCGCGTCGTTTTATCGGGTGTCGCCGTGGGTTATCGTTTACCCCCGAGGCCCACGTACCGGCGGAGGAAAACGGCGCGAAGGGTGGTCGGACGACTGCTGCTGGTTGTTGGCTGCTACGTCGCGTCGGTTCTGGTTCCGGGTCGTGTGCCACCTGTTGGCGAGAGCCCTGATCTTTCCCCCTCGCCGCGTAATACGACGCTGGATTGTCTCCCTCTCTTCCTTCTTTTTCCCCCGCCCCCGCCCCCCCCGAAAGTATTTATTCTCCGACATCGCGGCGCGGGGGAGCGCCGAGAAATTCCTACGGAGCTTAAGAGACCAACGACGTGGAAGTCCTGGTCACACTTGCCACGAGGCACAGCGAGACGGAGAGAAATCCGGATCGTTGAAACTCGAGCTTCTATAATTCTCGCATCGGCGCGGATCTTCCGCCTCTCGTCTCCCACCGACTCGCCGATAAATTCCCGGAGTAGGACGACGCCGCGAGAAAACAAAGCTCCCGCTCCCGACGACTTTCCACAAGTTCGCGGGCAGTAGAATTCTAACGAGGCAGCAGCCTTGATTTTCGAGCATGAACAAAAAACCTGAGAAACCGACCTCCTTTTTTTTATATATATACCAAAAATTCCGTTTAATCGAAACGCGCGTGCCAACCGCGGAGGTGTTATCGCGACGGGCGATTCGAAGACGTCAAAAACGCGTTTTTTCACCGGGAGATACGATCGGAGTTTTTAACGAGCGAGATTTTCTCCTTTTGCGAAAAATTCCTCCCGAGGGCACGATGATCCCTCGCGCGTAACGACGGAGGTCGACGCCGCCCGTTACGTTATGCGTGGCTCGTTCGCGCGGGACCAGGTGCGTCGGGTACGAAAGGAAACGTCGGATCGGAGTATTAACGAGCGAGAATAATAAACGATCATCCGATACGAATATTTTGTTCGGATACACTTTTTCCCCGCGCGGAGGACCACGCGAGGCCTATTGGACGCAGCAGCCCTCGAGCGCAGCAGTCACCCCGAGAGCGAGGGAGAGATCGGGTATCAAATCGTTCGTGAAATTGGCACTTTTCGACCGATCGCTGAATTTAACGCCGACGACGAAAAACGCCTCGTTATTTCCGGATCGACGATTCATTTTTCGGTCAGCTCGACAACGACACCGACGTCCGATTGCCGCAGCATCGAACCAAATGGCCAAATGTGACCTTGGCGCCCATTCCTAATACCTCCGACCCACTTTTTTTTCTTTTTTTACATATATTTCCTTATTTGTTCTCGAAGCTTCTCGCGTCGCACGTAAATCTATAGGTACACTTGGAGAAGTACGCTTGAACGAGAAGCTGGGTAATGAAAATTGGCGTGAAATCGGGGCGAGAAACGTGCTTCTCGAAGATCTCTAATGAGAGATGACGGAATCAATTACATTGCCAACGCGAACACTTTCACTTTCACTCCTCGCTTTCACGGCACGCGGATGGACCGCGACAGTATTTTTTCTCGTTCTCCGATTATCGACGAATTCCTGCAATCGAAATCTGGGCACGTTCGTCCCTGTCTGCTGGGCTGATCGATCGAGAACGACGAAAATCGCGAGAGATCAGAGCTGCACAGAGAGAGAGAGAGAGAGAGAGAGAGAGAGAGAGAGAGAGAGAGAGAGAGAGCGGGGCGCGGTTGACGTAATAAATAAACGACAACGAAGCGGTGGTGTCGCGTTGCTCTTCGTTGCTAACGCGAGAGATCGTATTCGGTCAATTATGGCTCCGTGAATAATTTAATAACAGTTTATAATGCGAGAGCTGTTTGTGTCCCGCGGCGACGAAGACTCGACGAGCCGCAAGCTCATCCTGCCTCGTCATTCGCGTGTACCTCTCTCTCTCTCTATCCTCTCCGCTTCTCTCGTTACCCGTTTTCTATTCTTCATCCTTCCCCCACCCCCGTTCGCTTCTACGCGTAAGCCCGTAACACGCGAGCATAAATAAACCAATTTCTTTTTATCGCCTCGGTTCGGTCTTTTTTTAGCTATATATATATGTATATACAGGGTGGACAGTTCAACGTGACCACCCCAAATATCTCCGTTGCCCTTCGAGTTACGGAAAAAATGTCGAGAGGTAATTCAATTGATTTCGGAGGGCTGTTACAGTGGTGGCAAATTCATTTTTGACGAGGTCATACCTTTCGCGTTCTCAAGGTCATCGGTGGTTTTTCAACTAGGAGTGTGTTTTTTTTATTGACATGTTGTAGCCGATAGTCGGGCAGACCCAACGACCTATAATATCTTGACTTTCGGGTGATTTTTCGCCAAGAGGGGAATCGTCATGGTATTGATGAGATCATCGTAATTAAGAATTGAATTTTGGTGCAGAAATTTTATTGTAACGAGTGCTCGAAGCGATAAGCATTAGCCTCGACACGTTTTTGCAGACGTGGATGCTCCTGAGTATCAGGTCAACGTCTTGATAAAAAAAAAAAGAAACGTGTTCCCATTGGAAAATCCATTGATGATCTTGGGACCGCAAAAACTGTGATCTTAACAAGAATGAATCTTGTACCACTGTATTGGCCTTTCGAAATCAGGCGGATTACCTCTTGACATTTTCTTCGTAACTCCGAAAGCAACGGAGATTTTTGGGGTGGTCGCGTTAAATTGGCCACCCTGTATATAAATATGTATAATATACATTGTACATACATATATATATATATATTTTTCTTTCTTTTTTGTAGTCTTCGCGTTATCCGACGTCGTTAGCAGAAATGACTCGACGATTTCACGCACGTACGGTCACCGGCGACACTTTCATCCTTCAAACGAATCATCGAGCATTCGTCGTGCCGGATTATTTTCCGAACACTCGTTCTCCCCGCTCTGCTCTTTGCGGAAATCGAGCACGAAGCTCGCTCTCGAATTTGCGAAACGATAACAGCGTTTCGCAGCGAATTTTGACTCGTCGAGGGTCAAAACTTGCGACGAGAATTACGCCGACGTCGAACGGATGTCACGGACGTCTCGGAGGATTCCGCACCCTCGGTCGAACTCACCGCCGAGACGCGCGAAAAGTTTCGAGTGCTTCGACTCGGTCCTCCTCGGCTCTTATCCTCCCTCTCCTCGACCCGTAGCGATGCCAACTCGTCTCGTTCTTTCTTCTTTTCCCTCTTCTTACCTTCCTCAACAAATTCTCTTCGGCTCACCCTCGCCTCGGCGCGCGAACGAGGCCAAAACTTCACCTCGGCACTTGTTGCTCGCTACCCTCGCCAATATTTTCTCCGATCCTCTTTTTTTCCCTCCCGCCCCCCGCTGTCATTATCGCTCCATCGTTGCGCGATGATCACCCATGCTTTTCCGCAAAATGTACGATCGCGATAACTACTACTAATCACGGATGATTTCCCTTCGACGTTAAGGGAAAAGAATTTTTGCTATCGTCTTCAGCGATTTTCGTCGCATTTTACCTTTTTTTCACCGTGTTTCGTTTTCCTCGGACTTTCTTGCGTAGTCGAGCAATGATCGTTGCGCCGTTCATCCCTCGTGTCTCTTTACTTTTTATTATCCTTTTATTTCGATCGTTCGTTGGATTTAATAATACAAATTTGCATAATACTTCCGCGAGTCATCCGACGATTTCCATACTTTCCGGAATTTATCTCTCGTTTTATATCCTCTCCTGCTTTCCGCGTTTGGCAAAGTACGAGCGGGAACGACGTCAACTTCGAGAAATCGTCGTTTAGTCATGCGGAGAAAATTTCACGAACCTCGACAAATTGCTAATTACCTCTTTGCAATGTAATGAAAACTCTTTGCCTTGACGCGTGGAGTATTATCCAAATGTGAGGGGGAAAATGAAATCGAATCCTTATTTTCGTCTCGCCACGAATATAAATTCGGGGGAGAAAAAAATCCGTCTTTGACACGTATCGCCGGCGCGCGGATCTCTCTTCGCACCCTCGAGAGAATTCTTATTAGAAATCTACCCTCACCCTCTTGAAATTACCATAGAATACGACGAAGGATCAACAGATGTTGCGACACCCTCGCCAAGTATCCTTCGACAGCCGATAGTATCGTACGGTACGAGACACGCCGTCACCGATGATAGGCTCGTCGCCGACGCCCCGATACGATCCGGCAACGCGCGAAGCTCACTTTTACGGATCAAGGATGTCGCAGGACTCTTTATACCGGTCCTGGATCCTTTACACCGCGATACCGATACGTCAATCCCGGTCTCGCTATCTTCCGCTGATTCGCTACTATCTTATCCCAGTCATCTCGGTCCGCGAGGTAGTAACGCGAATGCTCTCCGTTCCTTCCCCCGCGAAGGTTCCCCGCTCCGTTGTCGCGTTTCACCCGATAACTCGGCGAACAATGGTCGTAGAGAAAAGTTTGGGGTAGGAAAATGAACGGGAAAAGACCGAGCTTTCCAATGGCGCTAACGGGCCATTTTTCCGATTTTTATTTCGCGCGCTACGATTGGTCGAAGTGGACGCGGATTTTGATCGATCGCGCGCGGTTCTCTTTTGAAGGTGGTAGCTCGGTGGTACGTGGATATTTTCGAAATTGGTTGAAAACCCCAAAAAGCAGACGTTTCGAGCTTTCGAACGCTTCGTCGAACTTCTCGATACGATCGTTATTGGCGAAGCTACGCCAAGTTGTACCGACGTGTCCAATAGACTCGTGCACGTTGCAGCAGCTGCGGGTCAGACGCGAACGCTTGCGACTATCCCCGAAGCTCGTCGAGGTTTAAGTTTCGAAAATTACAGCGTAGGTGCGTCGTTTTTGTTGCAACGACCCGGGGAAACCACTGCGCGATGGAATTTCTTTGCCCAACGCTCCTCGAGCTAGTAGATAACTATCGAATAACTCCGGCGTTTTGCAGCCCTGCGAGACAAGGTGATTGCAGCTCGTAGTGTAATTATAAAATTAAACGGCAGGTGGATCGCTATTTCCGAAGAAGCATGAATCCTGCGTGCGGCCAATCACTGCGCATAGTTTCCTCGTTTACGACCAATCACTCTCCTAGGTACCGAGTGAGGCTGAAACTCTCCGTCGAAGTGCGGTGATGCGGTGTTGTGCCGCCGCCTCCCTTTCAGCCCCACGCGCGACGCGAGGAGGAGGAAAATTGCTCGCGGCGATTTTGCGCTGCATCTCGAAACTGCTCCAAAGTTATAAACCGGGCAGTAAGATACGACGCCTCGGCTCATAACTTCCCGTGGAACGTCTCCCCCGGTGCCCCCCTTCTTCTCAACCCTTCGCGACTCGTCGGCCCGATCTTTTCGCACTTTTCAGCTACCCACCACCGCCGCGCCTCGTCGCACCGGAACGCCAAGTCGAAATCCCCCAAATTTCCGATTTACCTCTCGTCAATTCCCCTTCTTTTCCATTATCATCGTTATTTTATTAACGACCATCCACGAGCAACCAACCGTTCGCGGGTGTCCCTAGACAGGATAGATACTATTTATACACCGCAGAATTGGTACGTGGCAACGTTTATTTGCGGTCCTTCGTCTCTTCGTTCGGGTCACTTCTACCTCCACCTCTACCTCTGCCTACCCACCTCTCTCTCTCTCTCTCTCTCTCTCGCTCTCTCTCCCGCCGTCGGTAGTGTCGGCTGGCTGCGCGAACACCGAAACTCTCTTAATGACAAAACTTGCTAATTTCAACCAATTACGCCGCGGAGAGTCTCCTCGCGCGGCGTCTTCCCATCCTTCCTCGACCGACCACCGTACCACAACGCGAATACCTGCCGAATCTCGCGAACCTTTGACCCACGACGTGATGAAAATCGATAAACGACGCGACGACGACCACACGTGCGCGGATCGATATTCGATGATATTCCTACGTGCACGCGAGTCTCATCCGTTGTAATTAACCTCCAGGTTCCAGGGATGGCGAGAGAGAGAGAGAGAGAGAAAATATCACAACGCGTCGAGTATCTTCTCTCGGCAAATGGTAGAAAAAAATGCCGGCGACGTTCTAGCGCTCTCTCTCTCTCTCTCGCGCTCTCCCTTCTCCGAGCGACCGAAACAGAGCCGGCAGTTTTTTGTTTCACCTTGAAATTTACGAGGGTAATCGCATCGGACGTACGCTCATCGGTACATCGGAATACACTCCGAGTCCTTAATACGAATTTAATTAAGGACCATGGGTAGGGTTCGCGAGGATGATATCGGTATGGCGCCCCCATAACTCTCATTTTCCGTATCTGCCGCTCGAACGCGCGAGAGAGATGCAGGGATAGATAGAGCGAGAGAGGTCCGTGGCTCTTACCGCGATGAAATTTCATCCTCGCAGCCGCGGTATAAATCTCTGACGCATTAATGTTATTATGCTCTCGGTATGTGGTGGTGGTGGTGGTGGTGGTGGTTGTCTCGCGGTAGTAGTGGTGGTCCCTTAATGCGAACCGACTGAATAATTGAATTTAATATATGGTCACTATAAACATAGCTCGCGCGACGTCATATCCTTTCGGGAAGATGCTTTCCGTCCCCCCTCCGCTCTTCCTATGCTCGCGAGATGCGAACCTGCGTTTATACGACTACACCGTACGCGCCGCTCTCTCCTCGCGCAATAACACGTCGGAGAGTCCTTAAAGTGTAAAAGTGTTATTTGCAAAGAGCGTCGATGCGGTCGCGGAACGGGAAGGAACGAGCGAGGAAGGGGGGGCTACTCGGGGTATATATACACGAGGCTCGACCTACGCCGCACGTAACCCCCATAAATATCCGATCCTGGCAGCTTGTTACTTCGAGAATAGTCCGAGCGCACATGTGCGTATAGCAACCACGACAAGCGAGACGGGTACCTATCTCAGTGGGTACACCCCCCCCCCCTGCCCCCTGGACCATTCTCGTTCAACCACCCGTTCGATCCACGACGACGATGATATTATATACTGCCTACTACTTTCTCCGTCCGCCCTCGTTCCCTTATCACCGGGTGACCTGCCGCATCCCGCGAATTTGTCGCGCGACCTCGTCGTTGCAATTGCAGTTCCTTCGCATATATTTGCATGCTGTACTACGATACATACTACTATATAATAATTTGATTTAATTTTTTTTTTGGTCAGCATATTTTATATTCGTTTTTCTGTACAACGACCTTCCACTTTTCCTACTGGATGCAACTTTGGCGTGGCAAAAATCGTCGGATCGTTGAGCAAATTATTGTAAAAACGCTGCGGTTTCGTTGACTTTCTTTTTTCACAGGCAATACCTTCGACATTGATACACTTTTTCGTGGTGAAGGCCGCGATCGCTGCAATAGTGGGGAACTTTTTTTTGCATTCGTTATTTATGCACAAATATAGCCTCAAAATTTAAAAACATTCGATGCGGTACTGTTTAAAAAAAAATCCCAAAATTCGTCTCAGGCGCTTACACTAGCCTTAATGTAATTGGTAAGCGTGGTGACGTACTATTGAGACGGTGACCTGCATTATTAGAATGGTAGCTCGTACTATCTTCGTGGGAAAAAGTGATTACGTCCAACTAACATAGATAATGTATCTATACGTATTATAATCGTCAATATATCGGCGTGGTAATAGTTTGCTTCGCTGCCACGGTAATAAGTGTTAGCCGAGGGTGGTCGGAGCTACTATTCTTTTTTTCTTGCCGCTATATCTGGGTTTTAGGCTGTACCGATCAAACGACTCTCCGGAGCGTCGCGATTTTTCCGGTTACACGCATCTGCCCACCGAACCGCGAATCCACGACGTATCCAACTTCTCCCATCGTTGGCGAGAGCGACGACCAAAAAATGCGATAATTATCTTATCCGTGTATTTTTTTTTCATCTTTTTTTCAAATTATCTTTGCACAGAACTGATCGCCGCGCTAATGACAGCTCCCACCCTCGCCCTCATTTTTTTTTGTTTTTTTACTCCCTCCTCACTCCGCCGCGCCGGGGATAATAACTACGCGAAACAAAGGCGGTGTGGAAACGAAGGAGGGATGGCCGAAGTGGTGGGGGTCGAGACCCTCGGAAGTATAATCTAATTATTACGAAAAACGATTATAGTAATTAGGACGGGACGAGGAGAGGGGGTGGCGACGGAGGAGGTGGTTCGCCCCGGAGGATTTTCTGATGTTTGTGCTCGTTCGGTTATATAGGAGTCAAATTAAAAGGCGTATTTCTCTTCGCAGGGAACGTTTCGGGGAATTCTTCGAAAGGCAATCGAAACATAAGTGTGTATATACGTATAAATATATATATATATATATACGTGTGTGCGTGTGTGCGCCTCTCTCCGTGTATGCGCGTGCATGTATGTATATACGCGCGCGCGCGCGGTCGCGTATAGGTGGGTGGCAGGCGCGCGTGTGCGTGCGCGCTCCTCTACTCGGCCGCGGGATATCGAGAGGGAATGATTATAGGAATTATCCTCAGCTCGCGGTTCGACTCGATTCGTACCTTATTATATTTTGAAAAAAGGATTTTTTTACTCCCGACTTCTCGGAGGCGAGGACCGAGTCGCGCCCCCCGTCTCTCTGTCGTCGTCGTCGTCGTCGTCGTCGTCGTCGTCGCCTCGCATCGCACGGAATCGATGAAACGACAAAGCCACGCTGATTAAACTAACCGGCAGAATTACAACAACGATTAACAATGAAAGAAGCAATTAACGCCTTCGACTTAATTGGATATGCAGCAGATGGCCGCTCGTTCGAGCTATGGCAATCCGTTACACACCTACAACTTCGTCCTGAGCCTTTCATACACGCGCGAGCCTCTCCGGTCCGGTCTCTTTGTGATGGTTGCGAACGAAGCGACCGTTAACTTAATCCTTTCTCGTAATCCTTCGCGCAGGCATAAACGTACTTATAAACGGATACCTATATAATATACGCGCGTATATACGTGTACACGCGCACACGCGCACACACTTATATATATATACGCATAATACATATATATTTGGGAACGACTGTAAATTACAGAACGATCGGAGCGGTATGCGAGACTCGGCTCTCCGCGCTCTTACAATTGGAAAATTACCTGTCGTTGGCCACCAGCCCCGAAATTTTACTGGGAAGGCGAAAGTCTTGATTTTGCGGGATTCTCGACAGGTAGATGAGAACGGAGCGCGACCCGAGCGCTCTGTTTGTTCGGACGGGTATACCGAGGATTTTTCACCCCGCGGGGTTACCCTGCGATCAGCAATACCGGGGCTACCTGGAAAAGTCACGGGGTTGGCGTCGATCGTTATCCGTATAGAAAAAAATCATCGAATCCTACTCGACGTTACCCAGAAAATTCGTGACAATGTCGCCAAATGATCGCGGAATTTCAAAGTCGTGGGAAAAGTCGACGGAATTTGACGCTCGTCCTGGAAAAATGAGGACTCGTTTTTTTCTTCTTATTCGACAATTTGGATAATTTGGTTTTTGGTGGTACGGAGTAGTTATTCGGGGGCGAAAACGTAGGTAAAAACGAGTCGTCGAGGCTCGATTTACGTCGGGTATGTAGTTCGGAATGTATTTGGAAGAACGTCGTTAAACGGTCAGTGGTTGTTGCCGCGCGTAACGTAGAGATATCATGGACTTTCATCCGGCCTCGAGAATCCGTTCGTTGGAAATACGCGGGCTCGAACGTTGGAGATGTACGCGAGAGTCGAGCCGAAAGTTAGCCAGGGACTCCTCGCGTACCTCGGGATGGGAGTGCTGCTCGGGCCTTGGGTCCGAGAAGAGAGCAACGGTAATTTTTCGACCAGATTTTTGACACAAAGCTTGTCAGGTTCAATGGTATAGCGTAGATTTACAAACGGCTTACAAAGCTTAGTCGACCGCGCGTGCGACAAACTAATTAAGGGGAAAACTGTGGGGTTCCAAGGGTTTTGGGTCAGGGTATACTGTTGCAGGTAGAAATTACAGCGAGGCAGATTTCGTCGTTCGTTAAACGATCGCGCGATGACCCTGAGTAAATTGCTTCTGGCACTCTCCTTCCTCCTCTCGGAAGAGCCGGACAGAGGAAAAGAGAAGTGGAGCGAGAGAGGGAGCGAGAGAGAGACGGAGAGAGAGAGGCTCATTTTTGAGGCGGGAAATGACCGATCGCGGTGAGCAAAACCCACAGCGCGCCGAGTCGAGTCGCGACGAAAAGGACTACCGGCGGAGAGAAAACTGCTGCCAAAACTATCGAGGAGCGGAGGAGAAGGAGCGTTACTAGACACTTTTCCATTCCGTCGTTCGACTTCCGCCTCTTTTGTTTTTACACCCGATGAAAGAACCGGCCGATTAAACTATCGTCCGGCCCCCTATTCGCCCCGTAAAAACTGTGATCCGTCCGGGAGTATCGAGACCGTGACAGGAGAGAGAGTTCCGTTTTCCTGGCGTAGTCCGACGAGGACGCGCGAGAACGCACGCCCAACCCCTCGTAGCCTCGTCATCCCCGTTCTCCCGGCACAGCATTAACACCGTTCTCCCACCTTCGCTGTTTCAGGACGACCCGCTGAAGATTCTTCATCCTCCGTCGCCTCTCTCTCTTCTCGTTTGTCCGAGAGACCCGGCCAGCGAAGGAGCGCGAGCTAGACAGCGGCGGAGCCGGCAGAGAGGGGGGGGAGACCCCCCGCGACCCGTGGGACGCGAAAAGTTCCAGAGTCGTCATCGTCATCGTCGTCCGTCAGCGTCGCCGTCGTCATTGTCCTCGTCGTCGTCGTCGCCGTCGTCGTCGTCGAGTGAATGTACGGAAGGTGGAGGAAACGTCGGTGGCGTATTAATCGGATCGAAATCGAGTCGTCGGCGGGCTTTTGAGGCCCACCAACCAACAGACCGTCAAACTGGCGAGCGCCCTTACGGCCGGTATGAATCCCCATCATCCGGGACACCCTGGACACCAGGGACACCCGGGACATCCAGGTCACCCGGCTGCGTATCCGCACCATCCGTCCCTATCGGGTAGTCCTCACCATTCGGTACCGTCGAGCAACAACCTCCACGTGTACACGCCTGGCGGTGGTTCTGGCGGCGGCGGCGGTGGCGGCGGCGGCGGCGGTGGCGGAGGACAGACGACGACTCCGGACCTGCCGAGTCCCCATTCGCCGCAGCCTCACGGTGGGACCACGGATTCCGGTTTACCTTACGGATCTTTAACGTCGAGCCAAGTAGGCATGACGAGCAACGGACATCATCATATCAGTGGAAGTGGCGGTGGTGGTGGCGGCGGTGGTGGTGGTGGAAACGGTAGTGTGGGTGGTGCCGGTGCTGGTGGTGGTAGTGGTGGTGGTGGTGGTGGTGGTGTCGGTGGTGGTAGTAGTGTTAACAGTGGTGGTAACGCTGGGAATATGATCGGCGAGCATCAGCATCATCCGGGACATCCGCATCCGCATTCGCACTCTCATCATCCCGGCCATCCCGGTCATCCCGCCTACCCGCCAATGAACCACACCCACAACAACAATAACAACAACAACAACAACAATAACAATAATACTAGCAACAACAACAACAACTGTACAGTCAAGGTGAGTGGCACGCTTTTGTTGCGATCTCCTTGCCCGTCTCCTTGTTCACGGGGACCATCGTCGCGTTCGGTTAGGAGGGCCGAGTACTACACCCTCGTACGGAAAAACTTGTTCCTCCGTTCGACTCTATCCGCATCGCGTTGCTCGCGCGACGATGCCCGGTTCACGGCTCGCGAGTAGCTCTGGTTTCGTTCTCTCGCAAACGTTGCGTATAGCTGGGTGGTGTTTTTCCTTTTTTTTTTCTTTCTTCGCCACGCAGCAACTATACGCGGCTTCGTAATTGAATAAGAGAGCTGGTTCCGTGCCTCCTTTTGTGCAGCAGCGAGCGTTCGCGGGTAGTGGTGCCACACGGCTCTCTTCCCCTTCGTATTCCACGGAGAGACCCTTCCACACGTGGCCCTCTCCCCACTTCTCTGTCTCTCCTCTCTCTCTCTCTCTCTCTCTCTCTCTCTCTCTCTCTCTCTCTCTCTCTCTCTCTCTCTCTCTCTCTCTCTCTCTCTCTCTCTCTCTCGTGCTCGTTCCTCTCTTCGCGTTGCTCTCCGCTCTCCGCTCTCCCATTATGCTCTCCCGCGTTCGATTCTCTCTCTCTCTCTCTCGGTGCGTCTCTGCTGGGCCTTTTCAAACCTTACCCAAGCCAAGCCCAACCTAACCTAACCTCGATGCTCTCTCTACCTACCCAACTACCTACCTACCTACCTACCTACCTACCTACCAACCGAGCGACCGACGGCCCGAACAACCGACCTCAGGCCTCTCTTCTCCTACTCCGACTGTCCGACTATCTTTGTGTATATCCACACGACTACGCTACCATCCAATTCTACAAATATCTACGTTCACGACATCCACATCTGCAAACATTCGCGCTCCGCACCGACATCCCCGCTATGTACGATGATTCGAAGTAAAATTGTAACTTTTCCGCTCTCTCACCGGTGTAAACTTCACCTCCGCTGACGGCCCGCGCGCACAACCTGTTCCCCGTCTTAATTCCAAGCGGTGGTGGTGGTGGTGGTGGTGGTGGTGGTGGCCCGATGCCTCTTAACGTCCTGATCTAATGACACGTAGACTCAAAATCCTCCGCGTACCTCTTTCCAATCCTACTCTTCCCCAAAACAAAACAACGACAAAAAAACAATCCAATCCTCATTTTTTCGCCTTGCCTCCCAACGCGTCGATAAATCTACCTCCAACGTACGCAAATGCGCGTAACACGACTAAACCCCTCCACATCCCCCAGCAAAACGAATAAGAATACGATATAAAAAAAAATCAACGCGGATCCACGTGTTTCACTCGCTTCTTCCACCATAATACCTTACGCCCATTAAGACGGCCAAATCTCTACGCATGCGCGTCTATTACCAAACAGAAACGACAAAAAATATCACATCTCTCCACGCATCACATTCACCACCACCACCACCACCACCACACATCCACGTCGCGCACCAAGAGTGCGAGCGAGAGAAAGAAGCGCGGGGTAGTGGGGAGGCACCGTGTCTGCCGCTAGGCACGTACACGCAGCATCGCGACGCGTAGATACACCGCTAAACGAAAACAACACAACGATAGACCGGGACTGGCACACGGACAGGTATAGAGCCTCGCGTAGCCCCACTCCCGTTCCTCTTCTCCTACTTTTATACATCATATGCCCGGAGGGTACACGCCGGGGCCCCAAAGGACTTTCGAACCGAGTCCCAGTCTCAGTTGGGGCCTGCCTATCGTCCGAGCAGGATCGCGCCGCGAACGTCAAGTTCATTTCTCTCAGTGCCTCGTCCGCCTCGTCCGTCTCGTCCTTCTCCCTTCTTCTCCTCGCATCTACCGATTTTCTTTCTCCTTCCTCGTCTCCGTCTCACTCGTCGCCTTACATTCCGCAACCCCTTCGATCTCCGGTTCGACTCTCCATTCATGCGGTGGGTGACGAGTATCGCGAATCGCGTGTTATTTCCCATTCGACCTCGCACCGATCCAAGATCGAAACGTATCCGACCTCGCTTCCGCTAACGAGATACGTTTACACAGATTTCATCGGCCGTCTGCTCTCTACGCTTACCTACGCCGTGTCGCGGGATCGGAGTAGTAGAATGACTCGCGGATCGAGCAGCAGAAGCACCGCCGCGACGCTTTAGCAGTCGACTCTACCTCCTCCTCCTCCTCCTCGTCAGCGTGATCCTAGACTACGTTTTTATTTCCTTTTTTCTCCTTTCTTCCCTTTCTTCCTCCTCCTCCTCCTCCTCGACGAAAATCCGATACACGGAAACGGCCACACCGGACGGCGACGCGTGTCGCGTTCTCGCGCTCTCTCGCTCGTCTCGCGCGCGCGCGCGCGCGTGTGCGTGTCCGTGCGTGCGTGTTTGTTTGCGGTGAATTCAACGGCAAGGCTATCGAGAAACGACCGCGGAACCGAGAGACTTTGTCCGATCGTGGACTTCGATAAGAATAATTAATTAAAAACTCGAGGGGGAAAAATAAACATGGAAGTGCACAACCAGTATCACATCAGTGCAATAACCACGCGAATGAATCACATGAAATGTTTTCCCGGCGATAAAATCGTAAGTCGAGACGCTGCCTCGTTATTTTTCCTTTATTTCTTTCCCTTTCTCTCGACTTTAAAATATCGGAAAACTTTCCGTTACCGGCGATTTTCTCGCGAACGAAAATCGCGAACGAGAGAAATTATTCCATTTTTAATCGTTGTTTGTTCTCGATTCCGCGATTCTATTCGGGATTCGGCGCCGAGCAGCAGGAAGGTGGACCGGGAGGTGGCACGAGCGTGCAACAGTGCGCGGGATGCGGCGGAAGAATCGTCGAAAGATGGCTTTTACACGCGCTGGATCGTTATTGGCACAACGGCTGTCTCAAGTGTACCTGTTGCGGCACGGCGTTGGCCGATATCGGAACTTCCTGTTTCACGAAGGGTACGATGATTCTCTGCAAACACGACTACTCGAGGTGAGTTTTTAACCGCAAGCTCGTTCGGAAACAACAACAACGACGAACGCGAACCTGCTCTTTTATCACTGGAGAAAAACAGATTACGTATACAAAATTGGCCCCGTGTAATTATAGAAAATGCGCATATATCGTATAAATCTAGTATGTGTACACTGTATACAAATTGCGTATAATTATATTGGGCCCATCTTTTCTCACGTAATTCTATATACACACACACATATATATATACCATATATATGCGTGGTCTTTTTTTCTTCGGCACCCGATTCTTCTTCATCGTCGGCGAGAAACGTCCGGGCCGCGAATCCCGACTAGATTGTTAGACTAGATTAAGCCAATTGTCTCGGAGAAGCAGGACTGATATTTGTGGAAAATACGTAGATCGTTATTTTTTGGATAAAATCGAAATGATGTGGGGAAAAATGGCGGTAGATGATGTCGTGGTCCTGGGATGCGAGGTGGTTCGGCTGTTTCGGGAAGAGGAGCGCGTGGTTCGATGGGGGGGAGGAAAAAGAACGAGTTTTCGAAGACGACAGCGTCGTTTGAAAAAACGAGGGCGGTACGTCGATTAATTAACTCGATCATTTATCGCTTTGCCATCTGGCGTATGATGTAAATTCGGTTCTGACGCTCGCCCTCGCCCCTCTCTCTCTCTCTCTCTCTCTCTCTCTCGCTCTCTCGCTCCTGGGCTCGTTCGGTAGCGCGCTCCGTCCAGGTCTGGCCTCTCGTTCGTGGTAGTAATTTAATGAGAAACAGACGCTGACTTAGTTAGAAATGCGCTCTCGGAATAGATCGCACGCGCAGTCTCCTCTGTCCGTTCGTCTTTTCGTCTCCTTAACTAGCACGACCCGACGCCGCGCCTTTCGGTTATATATTTCTTGTACCTACCGCCTCCGCCCCTCGTCTGCACCGTATATCGTCCGATTTTTTCGTCTTTTCATTTCATCCACTTTTTCCCCTCCCCCGTTTCGCTAAGGGCCAATTATTACCAGTGCGTATACTTGACCGCGCGTGCAGCTACCGATTTCTGCGTCTGCGTTCTACCGCACGCTCGCGCCCCTTTTGTGCAGATAAATCCGAGGTTGGGAAAATAAAAGTGTCCACTACGTTTTTCACCCGCTTCTCACATCTCAAGTTTCTGCCAAATAATCGCGCTCTCCGCGGCACCGCGAGTGATGCTTAAACACGAGTAGAAACGACCACCGCCAACTGAGAACAGAGAACAGTTGGGTAGAAAGTGTACGAAACAGCAAAATTCTCCCCAGATACGGGAAATCTGATTTTTCGGGGTGTTTTCGACGAATCGAACGTCGCTCCACTATGTTGATTTCTGCTCGTACACTCGGGCTCGAGTCACGAATGCGAACTGTAAGATGCACGCCAACAACTTGCTACTTTTACTTTTTCCTCGATCACGTAGATTCGAAGGAGTAGGTACCCAGGAAATTGGTGGAATTTGGTATTCGTCCAGGGAGTACAGCGCGGGGGCGGGGGGGGGGGGGGGGGGGGGGGGAGGCCTGGGGCAGAAAAACGGGTGGGCTGATTGCACATCTAGGTCAAAACCGACTCGGAACCCGATTCCATGCCGGTTTACACTTCTGTGTACGCTGTCTTTCCACCCCCCTCAGCCCCGTCGCGTAGTGTCGTCGTACCTCCGCAATGCACACGACCACACCTACGAGCCGCACGCTCTGTGGATACACCGCATATCGACGCATACCTCGAATTTCTTCTACGTGTACGTTCTCCATACACGTGTGTACCTACGTGTATTCCACTTCTCTCGCTCTCTCTCTGTGTTCGCTCCGATGGAAAGTTGGGCTCGTTGATTGGGTCCCCGTCGTCTCTCCTACCGACTGCTCTCCCCCTCGTTTCCCTCGATTCCCGTTTCTTTGCTTTTCCTCTCCTCAACAGTTTCATCCGCTCCTTATCTTCTACCGTTTTCTCAGAAACTTCTTCCATCGCTACAAAATCACCTCGCACTTTTTTTTCTGTGCCCCACATATCTTCCCGGTTTCTCCGCTCCTTAGCTATTCTCATACACGGTTAAAAAAGTCCGTCAAGATTAGCACAAAGTTTGCGTCAACGACTATTTTTGCAATACAAAATTAGCGACACACTACGCGTGTAGTGACAGAGTAACACTGCTTTGCGTTAGAGGTAACACAAACCTACGCTGAAGTACCATTTAAAAAGTGCTACTTCAACAGGGTTGTGTGTCCAAACAGTCTTGCTAACGATTGTGTCGAATCCACGCACTAAAGTGTTCAATATTCCACGCAACATGTTCTACACTTTACACAGTGACGAAACATTTTTCACTGTGCATCCATTCTCCGTTCGCAATTTTACTTTTGCGGTTACCGCAAAAGTATAAAGTATATTAGTTCTCACGGTCCATTTGACAACGCACAAAAATGTTGAAACAACACTTTTTAAATGTTGCTCCAACACTGGTTCGCGTTACCCTCAACACAGTGCTGTGTTACCTCGGCACTACGCACCAACTGTATCGAAGTAACACTAATTTTGTGTAAACAAATTCGTTGACACGATTTGGAGGAATTTTTTTAACCGTGCAGTTGAACGTACGCGTTGCCTCGAATTTAACGTTTCATCCGTTTTTCTCTCGGAATTCTTCCGTTTCATCTTTGTCCCCCGAACGTTTCCGCGACGTTTTCACGATTTTTCGTCGCCTCGCATCGCTTCTTCGTTTTTCGTATCTCCGCAAAAACGCGCGCATGTATATCGCTACGTGGCGTACGAAGAATACGACGATCGCTGATACGTGTACGAAGGTAAAGGTGGGCGGAGCTATACGTGCCGCAAGGGCGAAGTACGGGGGGTGGGGGAAGTGATTGGACGCATCCTCGGTGATTGAGGGAGAGAGAAGCGGGTACCCTGCCGCCGCCACCCGACCACCCGACCACCCGACCACCACCAACACTACCGCGCCACCGTCACTACCGTGCGACTGTAAATCGAGTTTACCCTCTTGCCAGGTACCGGTGCGCAGCCCTTCAATCAAACTGATTGAAACATTTCTTGAATTCAAAAGAAACGAGAGAGATTCGACGCCGCCGCCGAAAGAGAGACGGTTACCTACCCCCACGTACGACGCGTACGTTCGTCCGTGTATATCGATGCACGCGCGCTACCTCGAGAATTCTCGTGATTTCGCCAAATTTACCCCGCTCGCAAAAAAAAAAAAAACGATCAGAATACGTAGACCAGCGATGCGGGGAGAAAATAAATGTACATCCACGGTAAAAGATTTTCCACCGAATTTAACACAACGCGGCTTTTTTTTTGCACAGTTAGTGTCAATTCGTGCTCAGCGATGAAGCAGCACAAACCCACTTAAAAAGTGTAACTTAGGATTTTTGTGCGTCGACCAATGGGGTGGGAGAACAACGCTACGCGCGACGCGTACACGTTACACGACACAACCGAAGATTGTTTACCGCGCAACGTAAAATTGACTCCGAGGCGAAAACTTCAGCGAGAGAAGATACTTGATCTTTGGAGGAAATTCCGTGTTGTTAGGGAAATTCAGACCGGTGAGTGGGAAATAACGGGGGGGAGGAAACGGGACGCGTGTCGTTTGACGCGAAACGGTTCGTACGCGCGTGTACAAATGTGTCGACGAAGGGGGGTGGGAAATCGCGGCGAGGGGAAAGCGCCGTGGTCAAATATTGATACTGGCAAGAACGTACGAGCGTTAAATCGTCTGAAATTTTGTCGAACGACGACGGTGGATGCGAGGGGTGCGAATTTCGGGGAGCGCGGAGGGAGGGATGAAATTCCCAGGAAATTACCGGAATCTCGTCATTTTTCTTTATCGTCCCTCGTCTATCTAGTTTATACGAAACGAGTGATAGGAGAAACGAGGCGCTTCGCCGTCTCCTTTGAAGTTGGTCGCGTGCCGTACTCTCGCGATATCTGGCAATATCTCGCGAGAACTTAATTACCAACCCTCTATTTTCCATTCCGTCCAACCCTTCGTAATCACTCCGCTCTCTAGGATAGAGGCTATTATTTCAACGTGGTCGGGTTTAATCCCCCTTCTCTTCCGCGCTAGCGCAACGTTTTCTCCAAATTTGTTTTCGCCAAACAATAACCTCGAGGTCGTTTCGAGTTTTCTTCGTCGTTCGTTTTTTTTAGCCGGTCGAAATCGGGAAACAATTTCGAATTCGAGCAAATCGCTCGAGTGATGGGTTAATTTCGGGGATTCGACGCCGGAAAAACGGCGCCGGGAGGAGCGCGTCGTTTTTCACTTCGTCGAATCAAACGCGACCAACCCTTTTCGAGGGTCGCTGCGAAATTTCCCCAATTTATTTATACGCCGCCGAGTGTATGCGGACACAGGGAGCGGGGGCTCGTTTGACACCCCTTGAAAAAACGGCCTCCTCGATTTGTCTCTCCTTACCGGTACGCGCGCAACGCGCGTTCCAACGTTTTTCCACACTTTTTCAACTGTGGATAATACAAATTAAAAAAAAGGGCGAGCGCACGTAAGAGAATCGATCGGCTATCGTTCGCCGATGAGTATTGAGCCGGGTTAATTTCGAGCGCGTGGAATATACGTACACGGAGGAAACGGGAGGAAGGGTTCGGCGGGGAAAAAATAGATGGAAGGAAAACAAAGCGTATAAACAACGGAGAAACAGTGTCGAATCGAGTATTTTTCAATTAGCGAAAAACAAAGGGCCGTCGACGATGGACGTCGCTACGAGTTTCGTATAATTGCTCTACCGTAGATGGGGCTGGACGACAAAGGAACGAGGGCTGCAAGTATGATATTACCACTCAAACTTTTCAGTCGAAGGGAGGAGATGAAATTTCGCCAGTTTCTGGTATTTTCATTCGATTCTCTCTTTCTCTCTCTCTCCTTTTTTTACCCTTTCTTTTTTATTTTTATTAATTCTACTAGCTCACCCGACTGACTTTGTCCTGTCGTAACTATGATTGATGATGCCACAAACACTTGGCGACATCTATCTATGCATCTGTCTGTCTATCTATCTATCTATCCATTTATCTATCTATTCATCAATTTTTCTATCTGGCTATCTATGCATCTATCTGTCTGTCTGTTCCTCTATCTATCTATTCATCGATCTTTCTATCTATCTATCTGTATCTGTTTGTGGCTCTCGGCTGATATTTATTTTAACTGATCATTATTCTATAATTCTGGGTCCTCTTTTTTGTGTCCTCTCTTTATCCTTATATGTCGTTTCGCGCGAAAATCTTTCGCAGTCCGATACGTATGGACGGACGTCGGTTCTTGGCGTTGCGTCGGCGTTGGGCAAGTTGCGCGTATAAAGAATCCGCGAGGCGACGGGGAAGTTTATTTCTGTAAAAGACCGAGATCAAAGGAGGTTCACAAATCACTCGGAAGGCGTAGATTTGTCTGGTTGAACTTTTATTTGGTTCGAGATTAACTCGACACCGTGCCCCGTACGGCGGGAGGACGCGGCGACGTGGAGTTTCGTCATTCGGGAAAAAAGTCACCGATGATGGGTGAGAAATAAAGAGAAATAAAAAGATGGGTGAGAAGAGACGAAAACACGGGGTGGGGAAAGCGCGGATATTAGAAGGCGTTTAGAACTGTGCGGCGCCGACAGCGCGCCCCTTTGAGGTTAATTATAACCCGTGTGATAAACAAAAATCTCACCGGCTCCGAGGAATCGCATAACTTGTATATCCATCCACCATTTACCGGAGCGAATGCATAAATTTCACTGAAATTTGTATTCCCTCGATTTTCGAGGGAGTAGATAAACGAACTCGGTTCGGTGAAAAAAAAAAGGCAACGAAACGAACGAAAGTCGGAGTTACGGTGAAATTTTATTTACATTTGTTACCCCTAAAACTGAGGCGGGCTAGGGGAACTATGTGAAATGTAGAGAGATGAAAAAATAGCGATATAACAAAAGACTAACGATATCGCGTAATGGGTGATTTTATTAGACGACGCGGTACGTATAAGAAATTGTCCACGTCGGTGTAATCCATCGGAGATATCGCGTTGACGGGGTACCAGATATTTCCTGGCTGGCACACGGTCTGGTAACTACCCTTCGTCCCTTGTTATACAGGTACACAGATGCGCGTCCCGCTTCATCCTTGGTAATTGCTTATTAAATTCCTAGGGGCAGGTCGCGGGGGTGAGTCGAACGCGACGCCTCATCCCACCGGGTTGTACCGGGTTCTCGTACAAAGGTTAGTTCTCCTCGAGGGTGGTAGTCGTCGTGGCGGTGGTGGTGGTGGTGGTGGTGGTGGTGGTAACCGACCCGACGAACGAGAGACTGCGAGGGAACGAAAAGGAAAGATGAAGCGGCGCGGCGGGATGAATGGAAGGATGGACGAGCGGGGTGCGGGGCTGCGAAAGACGAAGAAGTCGTAAGGGATAGAATTGTTTTCCCGTTACCATGAAAATGTTCGGGGACGCCAGCGCAGGGTGATCCCCCGTGCCGGGTAATTGGATTATTAATTAGATTGTTAATGAGACAGATTTTGCGTGAAAGGGGTTTTCTGGAGGGAAACAAAGGACTTTTCAACCTTTCACAAAGTCTCGGTAAACTTTCTTTATATTCGTTCCCCTTCTAAAGTCGTGTCCCTTCTAAAGTCAAACCAAAAATTCCATCTCGCCTGGAACCGCCCATAGGTCAAGTCTCCCAAAATCGATTTACGTATTCCAGCCCCGTGCGTAAAATTTTCGATCCTCGTCCCGTACTAGTCCTCGTGTATTCGTTGTCGTTTGCGCCACCCACCGAAAAGTTGACCGTCTCGGTTCAAATCAGCCGGACTCCTCGCGCCGCTCGACTCGAAGCAACGTAACTCCGGTTCAAATGCACTCGCGGAGACGTTTAAATTATGAAAATTGAAGAGAAAAGTCCAATCTTTCCGATGGTTGCAATTTCGCGAACCGTCGACCATTTCTTCGCGTCTTACGTAATTTTTTAAGTTAAAAATAATTCCGATTGGAAATCGCACTTTCGTTTTTGGGCTCCGAAATCGACGAAATATCGATCGTACGTCGATCGCACGGATACAGGATCTTACAGATCACGCCTTCGCGATCAAATCGCTCGGTCGAAATAATTTGTCAATCCATTTTTGACCGAGTTACGGTACGTTCAACTCGTACGAACATCGCGCGCTCGACGTGCCTCGCGTATCCGCGTTTTACGTAAACGTTCAAACGCGAGCATATCCGCGTTTATAATCGACCAATTTTTACTCGTCTCGAGTGAAAATCTACGTATTTCCAACGCCATGCAAGAAAATTTCAACTTTTTACTACGCGTCTGCGTGAAAAACGGTTTACGAAAAAAAAACGTCCTCCGCAGCAACTACAGAGATATCGCGACTATCGCGGAGAACATGTTAGACTAACTATCGCGTAAAAACACCAGTCCACGGTACATTGATTCGTGAAAATATTACGACCCAGCATCGGCAACACTCGACTATTGTGAGTGATACGTTCGCGTCGTAAAATTCGATACAACTTTCTCTGTCAAATTGAAAGATCTCCATCCATCCACGCATCGCGTCCAAATAATACGAAAACGAAAAATATTTCCATATCGATAATAATCGCGGTATACGAAAATCTATCCGCGCGTCAACGTGTTAATTACTCATTACCAGATTAATATCCCGGTTACATAAATCGTCACGCGTGACGCGGAGACATCCCGCGTTGTTAGGGCGGACGACGACGCAGCTCGCGGTCCCCGTCCACACCTACCACTGCTATTACCATTATCGTTATTATCATTATTACCATCGTCGTCATTGTTATTATCATTATTGTTATCGTTATTATTGTTTCTAGTATAATTAGTATTATTATTCCTTCCCTCCCCCCCCCCCCCCCCCCGTCCCGTCCGTCTTTCTACTTCGCGGGCGATAGATGACGAGTTTAGAGTCCTTTTAACATGCAGATTACCTTTAAAGACTCCCTGATTCCTCGAACGTTGATTGGACGATTATTCAATACCGGCTGCATCCTCTCTCTTTCCGACTCTTTCCGACTGTCTTCTCCTCTCTCTCTCCCTCTCTCTCTCTCTCGTTCGGTCTCCGCGACGATGCCTGGATCCCGGACGGCGGCCTCGGAAAAAAAGTACGAGAAAATTAATAGGCGATATTGCCTCTCTCTCTGTCCCCCCACCGCGGCGCCCTCTCCGCTCGGGGCCCAATCGCGTTTAATAGGACAAAATTACATCGAAATTGGATTTTAATTTAAAGCCACGCATACCTCCCGAGATCCTCGAATGTATTCAAATTAGCCGCAGGTGCGCCGTCGTGTACACAACGTATTCACTCGCGTGTATATATTTTAGACGTATTAGACAAAAATTGGTCGGATAAATATATCCTGCGTTCTCTCCGTCGACGTCTCTTTTCACAAAATACTATCCCGATGTCTCGTCTCACGCTCTGGAAATCAAAGTCTCCCCAGCGACTCGTTTCCACGCGCGCGATCCTCGAGGCCGAATTAAATCCGACCGTAACAATTTTATTAAAGAACATCGACGAATGTACACGGGTACGCGACTCGAATGCCTACTCCCCTGATCTCCAAAAAACAAAAAACAAAACGAAACAACAAAATAACAGAAATCCAAAAATTAAAAAAAAAAAAAAACAGTCCCAAACCACGCGGCCTAAAAAATTCCCTTTCGGAATTTGTTCCCGAACAATCGATGCATTCACATAGCTATACGTGCCGCGTACAAGGGGCCCCTAATTCGAGGTAAAAAGCGTCGAATATCGAGACCGCAGTTTTTCCCACAGGCTGCCATTCATTCCATACACGTGATAATTATGCAGATCGAACGAAATTTGGTCGACGTAGTCGTTTTCGTCGTCATTATACGCCTCTTTCTCCTCCTTCCCCACCTCCGCCTCCTCCTCGGCTTCCTCTCCCTGACCCCGAGTACAGGAATCAACTAAATAAAGGTCTTTGGAGGGTGACTGCAGCATAAACGGACACATTGGAATACCGTCTCTCCCTCTCCCCCCCCCCCCCCCCTCTCTCTCTACTTATCTCTCTCTCTCTCTCACGCATACGCAATTTCTTCCTCCGTTATTTTCGCCTCGTTTTTTCTCCGCTTTTTCAAAGCAACGGTGGCGAGAGAACCGGCGGAATACACGCGCTCTCTACCAACGGCGACAGGGGGTTATAATTTTAATGACGGCGTGTCCGCGCGCAGACTATTAAGAATACGCGTCGCTAGAAAGTTTTAACGAGACGCGGAGAACCTCCCGCATCCCTCTCCCGCACCTACGTACTCACCTACGTACCGACGTATCTTCGCGATGGATGCGAATCTATACGAGCGGAGACGCGAGGGGGTTAATAAGTTTCGTCTCGTTGTTATACGTACGGGGCATTTCACGCCCACTCGACCCGCGCTAAACCGAAATCGCTTCACGTTTTCCCCCCAACATTCTACTCGGTAAAAAATGCGATCCGAATGTTTTCCAAATTTTTGAATTCAACCGTTCATTTTTGAAAAATATTTCAAGTCCCTTGCGAATGCGCGTTCGTAAAAATCTGAAAAAATTCTCAAAAATCCAGCGAGTGACGCGAAACAACCTCCGTTGAGGAAACCGAGGGCCGAATTTTTTTTCTATTTTTTATCAGCCAATTTGGAATTTAAAATTTTTAAAAAATTTTAATTTCAAATTGTAAGCGATAAATAAGGGTTAATTTACTCGTAAACGTTCGGTTTACCCAGCGGAATGTTGGACAAAAATGTGAAATGATTTTGAGGTGGTCGGGACTTGACGATGTCGAGTTGGCCTGGAATGCTCCATATATACATATATATTTCTCTGTCTCGCTCGCTCTCGTGCGCTGGTTAAGGTTAGAAGATTAACGGAGAGCCGCGAGTGAGGCGTTTTTTTCTGTATTGTACGCGTTCATATTTTATAATGATCCCGCAACAAAATCCGCAACTCGCTAAAGACCACCGTACACAAATTCTCGGAACACTAAGAGAGAGAGAGAGAGAGAGAGCGAGAGAGCGAGCTGAATCTCTGAGAAAGCCGCGCGTCGTCTCAATTTCCACGGGTTTTTTCTGCTCCTTTTTTCGGTCCTTTCTTTCGAACGAAAACTGGAAATGTTAAACCGATATGAAGAAGTTTTACCTGTCGCGCTCGAGAAGTTTGTCCGCTTTAAATAAACGGCAGTAATTTAAGTCGAGGTCGCAATTCGTTACGCGACAGAAATCCCATTTCTCGATCGACCTCAGCACGAATCTTCGTCCCAAACGAAACGAAAAATAATTCCTTTCTTTCGAAGAATTCTAGGCGCGATGTTTTGCCATCTTCGCCAGAGATTTTTACGTGGGCGATGTTCACCTCGTAGTTTTTCTCTCGAATGTCGACCGACTTATTTCGTATACGAACTTTCATGCAGTTTCACGTTTCGGATAGATTTCCAATATATTCGAGTTTTACCGCCGCCGACTAAAACGAGCACTCGACTTTTATTTCACTCCGACGTTCCACATATTTTTTCGCCGTAATCCTACATCCGTTCACCCAGATTCCGGTGTCGGTCGCGAATTCTTACGTCGGGTGTCGTTTTTTGTCCGGGGCACATTTTTGGGTATTTTTTCGGATGCGAATATTTGTTCGAGCGCAGCCACCCACCACATTTGTGGCAGATAGCCTTGCACGGTGGCGGATATTTACAGGGATACCTACGCGGGGTCGAGGGGCAGTTGGTTTTTTTAAGGGTTGCCACGACTCGTGACGTGGATATTTGCGTGCGGAGTTGCGCGTTGTCCTATCTCCGTCGCGCCCGTCTCGCTCACTCTCTTCCCGCCGCGTATAACAACCACGTTCGACCCTCCGGCGATTCGGCGCCACCCTCGCCCTCTCTATCCACAGGCATCCGCATGGGGAGAACGTCGGGCTAACGACCTCCCTTTATCTTTCGCGCCCCTCTCTACGAGATAATAACGTATAGTAGTCGTGTTAAAGCGATCGACCGACGACCGGTAGTCCGAACCTCGCCAACAATATAACACCATCCTCTCTCTCGCGAAGGATCGCGGACCCACCGTCCGATTCCGATTCCGCGTCTTCTTCCGCCTTTCCTCGCCATTTTTTCCGCTCGCCTTCGTTAAAATCGTCGATATTCGACGACCACGCGGACGAACCGGACGCCTCGTTTGAATAGTCACGCGAAAAGGGGAGAGAAGGACAGAGAAGCAGAGAGAGGGAGAGAGAGGGAGCGAAAGTCCAGGCTCGATGGTGGTAGGGCGAGAAATACCCTTATCAAAGCCGTGGCACGCATCCCCCTCATTAGCGCGGCGGCGAGGGGGGATCGGCGCGACGGAGATGGCTGCTCCCATGCCGCGGGGTCGTTGCCGAGGGAACTCGCGAGTCTCTCTCTCTCTCTCTCTCTCTCTCCCCTCACCTAACCCACCTTGTCCGATAGATACGGGTGAAAAATGTATTCCGAAAATCCTTTCGGAAATTTCGCCAAAATTATCGCAACCACCCGTACATCGATGCTCATCATCGCCCAACTTCCCACCTTCACCACCGACTCCTACTCGTTGCTTTCGTTTTTAACGCCTGATTTTTATTTTCATTCGCAATTTTCTTCGTTTCACGGTAATAATTGCCAGTTGCACGGGATATATTTATCCGCGGTTTCTCTTCCCTCGACATTTTCCTCCTCGACTCGTCATCTTTATTTTTATTTTCCATTTCTCATTTCCGGCGACGATGATTCCCACTATTCCAATTTCCCCTCAACTTTAACATCATCCTCACGCTAACTCTAGATCGCTTTTCTAGAGTTTTCCACGATAATTGCGAATAACTGCTCAGTTAAATCAGTTTCTCTTGCGAATTCTACGTACATGTATATGTACATTGGATTCAACGTTCATCCGCATCTCTGAATATCCACTTTTAGACGACTACCGATATTTTTTGCAGAATGTTCCCTTCTCGAAAGTGTTTCCTACGCCGCGAAAAATAATTATGCCGCGTTCCACGCAGATTGTCGCATCTCACACGGTCGTTAGTGTCGCGAGACTCGTTCTCGCTAGTTGGAAAACGCAGTCGAGATTTCAAACAAATTGTAAGTATTTCTTATTGCACGTGAGCCGCGTGGCTTACGCTCCGTAGACGCAGCTACGGTTCGTATATTACGACGAAAGTTTTAAACGATTTGCGCTGCGGTAATAACAATAATAACAACTTTTCCGCAAACTTTACAAACCGGGTTATGTACGTGTTTCTTGTCACCCGCGCGAGAGAACGGGTGGAACATTTAGCGAATTCCTCTTCATCACTCGCCGTTTTTCGCCTTCCACTCCATTTTCCGTAGTTGTAAAAAGCGAGCTTGTAAAAAAAAACTGTAACTTTCGTGGACAACGAAAATGCCCCTATCTTTGACAAATTACAGGTGAGTCGATTTTTACTTCCGTAATCGAACGGAAACGCGTCCCGTGGCAAACAAACGAGACGGAACAACGGGGAACGGAGGAGAAACGAACGGTATTGCCTCGTTAACTATATATATATTCGAACTACATCCTCGTGTGTCCCCTCGAACATATTTTATACAGCTCCTGGCCGAGCTATAAATGATATTACTTTCGGGCATAAAAACGAGCCAGCGTTTTATCATGGTAATCTGTACTTTTTCATCGTTACGTCATCGACGTTAATTTCTATTATGTTTATACGCAAACACGCGTACGATCTTTCAACGCGATATTTCGAATTTCTTTGTGCTACGCGCAACGTCGATTCCTACGTGTTTCGCGTGACTCACGAGCCAATTATCACCTCTCTTGTATCTTCTCGCCTATCTATCGAATTTTTGAAAATGAAATTCGAGAGTGAAATGCGTACGAGATGATGCGAATTTACGTGATAATTTGGCGGCACCAATTTGCTGTAGAGTCAACGGGTCGACGGAATTTTCAATTCGATTCGTAGGAAACGGCGAGTTTACGCTTCGTTCGTTACAATTAATCATTTGAGCGGCCTCCGCGAATGTCTATGATATTTTATTTGAACGTGTCAGCCGGCGAGGCGATACGTGACCTCGCCTCGTCGTCGTCGTCGTCGTCGTCGTCTTCGTGATCCTCCACCCACCGCGAGCGAGCGACGCGTATCCATCGCTCGACAGCGCGGAGATATTTAATAGAAAGTTGTAATAGCTCGTCGATTAATAACCAGAGTAGCCGATCAATCAAAAATTTGATACACTTGTAATTAAGGGAACCCCGATCCCCTCGCGATCTCGCCTCGTTGGTAGCGGGAACAAAAAAAGAGGAAGGAAATTAATAAACGCCTCTCCGTCCAGACGCGAGGCTATATTGAGAAATAACAAGTGTAACTAGCGGTGTAGGTACGATCGACTCCCGAGACCGCTATCATCCAAACAAGCCCGACCGCGCCTTATTTTTCGCGAGGTTCTGCGTTTTTTCAGTCCTGTTGCACTTTCGGGATTTTGGGAAATTGGAAAAAGGAACGGACCACGCTTCGCGAAACAATCGAACGTTTCGGTAAGAACACACCAACGAGCCTCGCGGGACGCGAACGATACGAATTAACGCGCAAAACGTCTGAGAATCGAACACGAACGAAACTGAAGAAACCGGAGCTCGCGATCGTAGGCAAGAAATGATAAACAACCGATGGAAGGAAAAAAAATGACGGAGAAATCGGGGAATACGGAGCAAATTGGTCGAGTACAAATTAGTGGAGGTGCCGTTGCGCCGCGAACCAACCCCGTACGGCGCGCGCGCGCGCGTGCGTGTTGTGTCGTGTCGCGACTTGTCGTGTCGCCTCGTGTCGTGTCGCGTCGCGTCGCGTCACGTCGTGCCGTGTCGTGCCGCGTCGCCTATCCGCGGTAGGCAGTAGGTACTACTACGCGCGCGTACATGTATCTACCTATCGCGTGTCCTTCGTCGCGAAGTCGGAGGTTCGGCAAACAGATGGGCAAACGGTTAGAGCTTCGTTTCTCCCCGCGCCAGATGTTCGTCGTCCGGCTTCGTTGTTCCCCTTGATGCGTTACCGGACCGTTTAAATACCTTGATTAATAATCGGTGCCGCAACGTGGTGTAACGCGAACGGGGGTTATGTATCGGTACCGATGCGCCGAGAATCGTTCGGAACTCGATGCGCGACGATTTGCTCGTTCTCCGGCTCGTTTCCATCCATCGCTCGATCTCTGGCCCGCGTAAGCGAACTAATATCTCAGCCAACTTCTAATATAGGTTCGCCGGTGGTGGAAGGTTCGTAGGTAGGTAGGTAGGTAGGTAGGTAGGTAGGTAGGTAGGTAGGTACGTTTCAACGAAATTGCGCCCGCTCGCTAATAGGAATTTTGATTGACTGAATTAAATGGTTATTGGAAAAGGTAACTTTTCTCCTCATCTCTCCCCCCTCCGTTCCCCGTCCCTACCAACAGCGTATTCTTTGTATCGATTAAGCCGCCCGTTCGGGGCAGGGGAACGGATGGAACGGATATGAAATGGAGACGCGAAAATCGGGGCGAATCGAACGCGAAGAGGAGCTGCGATACGAAACCGATCGCGAGAGGCGGAAAATGTAGAGATATCCAATCGAGGAGTAGCGAACACATTTCCATCCGGGTCAGCAGAGCATGTACGTACGTAATAGCTCTCGTACGACCAAATTTTCAAATTCGTTCCCGAAACTACTCCTTTTCCCAGCACGCATCGTTTCCGAAGCTCGATCGAATCAGCCAATTAACATTTGGAAAATTATTTTTATTGTCAATAATTTTGTAAAAATATTTTTCCCCGCATCCAGAGTCTATTTTCCATCGTACGAGAACGCGCAGCACTTGTCTTGATTCGATGGGACGAATTTGACTTTTATGCCGATTTACCGCGAGGCGCGATCGTTCCTAGATGAAGAATTCATTGATCGGTCAGCAGAGGAGAGTAGATTTACTGTAATCGGAACGAAAGTACTAGGTACACGTCACGTCGCGATTAATACAATTTAATTCAACGTCGTCGTTGATCAAATTTAATCCGAGCGGAATCTTAATGCGTTTGAAACGATAATATCACAACCCGGAAATGAAAATCAACTAGATGTAGGTATGCTTCTTCAAATGTTTTCGTCAGAAGTTTATTTATATATTTTATACATTTCATACATTTTATACTTTCACGAGTTACCCCCATTTCGTTCAATCTCAAGGAACAAATCGTTCATTAATTCAGCGATGCTCCATCGTAAATGGATCAGAGATTCGTTTCTTCGTTTATCGATCGTGAAATGATCGTTCGAACGCGAGACGAGATCGGAACACGATCGACCTGCTGTTATTTCATCGAACGTATCGATCGATCTCCAAAGAAATCACCGCTCGATCGTTGATCAATTTATCAGGCTTTGATTACTCTTTCGCCGATTGATCGCATTTCGATCGATCCGCAATTATGCCTCGATCGATTCCCACCGTGGGTCAGGAACGAAATGGAGAAAAATTGTGAAAAGAGACAAACAACCGCCAATTCGGTGTCCTCGTATCTACAACGTGTCGCGAACTCCGCGAGTCGTCGACCCAGTTTCTACCCGATAATAAATAAAAGAGAAAGGCGGTAACCGGAAACCAAAAAGATTTTTTACAAAAGGGGGAATTGGAATTTTTCAGCGAAGCTCTTCGTATTCGTCAACGATGATCGCTGTGAAATTAACGAGATTATTGCATCGCGCCGACTCTGTCCCCTGCGATAATAATGAAATTAATAACGTAATAACTCGGAGGCGATCAACCGTTTCAACCTTTTACCGGTCTTCGACTGCCTTTCACATTCCATTTTCGAATAATTTATGCGTACCCTACCGCCGGTGCAGACGGAGCCGCGCGTTCGCGCAAGCCGCGTCAAACTTCGATCTTCGAATCGCGATCGTACCTTTGAAAATCTCCGTACGAGGACGACGAGGAGGCTGGCTGGCGGTACGCGGGTTTATCCTTCTTCGACGGATCACCGCCAGCCGCGTTCCTCGTCGCGAAACGGTACCGACCTTCCTCGCGTGTACACGTACTTATATACGTGTCCGTAGAAATCTCCGAAGGTGCGCAAACTGGTTTTAATTATGCGTTTGATCCGATCTTTCTCGCGGCGTCGGCGGTTCCGCGCTATAGATAACAGTTTCTTCGCTGCTCTCCTCCTCATCGTCGCGCGACACCGATTCTCGTCTGCGAACATTGCTACGTTGCTACCACCCGATCGAACATTTTTCCACGGCATTTCCAACGGTAATGAACGGAAGGCCGTTTGCTTTTCTCCTATCCTGCTCGGTTTTCGAGTCGCCCTGGCGCCCCGCCTAAACGGGCTCGCGCGTTTCGAGAGAAAAATTCGTGGGACACGGGCCGCGAGAGCACGCGTCGCGAAGATGCCAATTAACAACGGGTATTGCTCCATCCTTTTACTGCTGCCAGGTTGAACGCTTTGACCCGCTAACGACTCCGTGCTATTCCCACGCGAGAGATACTCGCGCGACCAAAGGTCGTCTTTCACAGATAAATCTAGAAAGTCTCGAGGATGCCGAACCTCCGCTCGTGTCAACGCCCCAGTCGCCTAGGCTTACTCCATTTCACACGTTCGTTCCTCGATGAAATCCCCGGAACAGCAACTATCGTCGTCGCCTGACCTCGTAAATAATGCGATGCTCCTTTTGTTTGATTACAGATTATTCGGTAGTACCGGTGCCTGCGCCGGTTGCTCGCAAGCGATACCCGCGAGCGAGTTCGTGATGAGGGCAGGTAATTCCGTCTTTCACCCGAAATGTTTCGCCTGTAGCAAATGCGCGACGCAGCTGGTGCAAGGAGACAGGTGAGAGAGCGAGAGAGAGGGAATCTGCATGAGCATGAGAATGATAGAGTGTGGACGGCCGTACGACACCTACTAAAAAATAAATTAAAAAAAAGAGCATCGCGCACGGTGGTTAAAGTACGGGTATCGCATTCGCGTGTTGCAGGTATTGTTTGCTGGGGGGTGCACCGGTCTGCGAAACGGACTGGCACAAGATGATGAAGTCTTCCGGTGTCGGAGCGAGCGGCAACGGCGGTGCCCCGGTAAGAAAAGGGAAAGTTGGAAGGCCGAGAAGAAGCAGGGACTGAGCCGCCAACCCGGTCGGTCGCCCGAAAAAGGTCCAGCAAACTCCTCCTACAACTGCTCTGACGCCCTCGCAATCGACGCCGGTCGTCGCTGCCGGACAACAAATTTCGGACATGATCGACGTCAGCGTCGTCGGTATCGCGGGCAACAACAGTGTCGTACCGACCTATTCACCGCCACCGCCGGGTCTTCAGCAAACCTCCTTCGAGCATCATCACCATTTTCATCATACGCCGCATCAGCATCATCACTTGTCGTCGTCGCCGCCGCCGCCGCCGCCGCCGCCGCCGCATCATCACCTTCAGCCACAGATCCCGCCTCAGCCGCGACCTCATCCTCACCCGCACCATCACCATCACCACCACCACCACCACCATCAGCAGCAGCAGCAGCAGCAGCACTTTCAGCAACAGCAACAGGAGCTGCTGCACCAGCACCAGCTCCAACAGCAGCAACACCATCACGAATTGCTGCACGTCTCCGGTGTACAGGAACAGCAGCAGCAGCAGCAGCAGCAGCAGCATCAAGGCTCGCCGTATCAACATCATCATCATCAATGGCAGCACTGGACCGGTGAACCGTGTGATTGATCGAGCGAAAAGCAGCACTACCTTACCCCTACTTTGCGCGAGAAAACAAACTATTGTAGTGAGCAAAAACCGGAGGCGAGAACGAAAAAAAAACAAACAAACAAACAAACAAACTATACGAATATATTTAAAATACGCGAGGGGAGAGAGATTAAGTTATACGATTAATTCGTTTAAAGCGTAACGTAATATATGTATTGTACAATGTTATAATATCAACGAGTCAATCGAGAGCAGCAACGCTGCTGTGCGTGGTGAATCGGCCGGTTTCTTTTCAAGTTTTTCTCCGTTCCCCCGCCCCCCCTTTTTTTCTCTTTAATTTTTTTACCTCCCCCCCCCCCCTCACCCCTTCTCCTTGGACTTTTGTCACGGCTGCAGGAAAATCAAAGAAGCACGCGCGGACGAGCGTTCCGTGTACGACGGTTTTCGCCGATTTTCGTCGATTTTCGCCGACTTTTTGTTTTTCCCGTACGAAAACGGGCGACCGCGAGAGCGAACGACACGACGGCAATATCTCTAATAAGTAAGTGTATGTATATATCGTGTATAGTTAATATACCGCAGCGAAGCTCGCATCGGTTTCTCGTGGCCCTCGCGTCGGAATTTTTTTTTAAGGATATTTCGCGGCCACGGACGAGATCCGACTCTCGCCAATGATGATATCTCAGATCTGTAATCTTTGCTCAAAGAATAATTGAATATTGTTACGCGATGGAGAAACGACGACGACGACGACGACGACGACGACGACGACGACGAAAGTTTTGGAAATTTGGACGCTATTTTTTTCAATTCGTCGACAACATTTTATTTCCCGTCAGCTGTTTTTTTTTTTAACAAACCAACTTTGATTATTATTAATATTTTTATTGTATTTTTATTTTTTTTTATTTCCAACGATGTCGATTTGTCGTGATTGATCTCCGTTTTACTTTTGTGTTTGAAAAAAAGAAAATTGTTTTCCATTTTCCATCTCAGCTCGGTCATTCGTTTCATTTTCTGACGAAGGAGATTTAACCCAACGACGTCGGGTTAAAATTCTCGATCGCGTTGTTGGCGTCGCGCGTCGACTCAAAAGCAATAAATTATGATAATTGGAATTAAGTTAGACTTAGAGAGGAGAGGGACGAAGAGGTGTCGGCGAAGGCGAACGAAAACGAACCGAATCTTTTCTTCTCGTGGTCGCAAGCGAAAGGAGAGGAGCGGAAAAAGCGACGACGGGACGGAAGTACGCGCGAAAAAAAAGTCAACAAGCTGTTGGTCGATGGTTTGGATCGGGGTGAACGAAGAGAGATTTCTCAAACATCTGCAATAAAATTACGAGAATCTGATTCGCGTAACGCGTGTAGTTACACCGTTAACCCGCAGGCGCGTATATCCTGATCGTGTCACGAATGTAGTATAACAGCGGCGTCGCTTTCGATGGTGATTCCGATCTTGACGAGGAAGCGAATCGAAAGAAACGGAAGCGAATCGTCGTCGAAGCTCAACGAATTAACGAAGAAACAAAACGACGAATTGTATTATATCGTGATTGTTAATTTTGCTCGATGAGTCCGCATCGAGAGGAAACAACAACAACAACAAAAACAACAACAACAAAATCGACAAAACCGGAAATCGAGCCGGAAGCGAAATATGTCGATACAGATGAGAATTCCGCGGTGATGTTGGCGGCGAAGAGACTTTGAGCGAAATATGCCGAATGAATTCTTTCGAGGTCGAGTTCTGGTTCGGTTGCCGCCGTAGTAGGCTCGTCCTCGATCGTGGGCAGCAGGGAACGCTGGAATATAACAACGTGTTCGCGAGTATCGAGCTCTCCGATGCGACCGCTCTGTACAGAGCGAAACGCGCGCTACGGCGAGAGGAGAAGAAGAGCGCGGAGACGAGGGAAAAAAACGTAAAGAAGCCGTGCGAGCGGGGAAAAAGGGACGGAGAACCTGAGGGGAGGGATGGGAAGGTGGGAAAGAGGGAAAAACCGGGAGAATGAATCGACGAGAAGAGAAGGAGAACGGCGAGCGAGAGAGCGAACATCGCAAATTCATTCGGCGAATTACTCATCGGACGAAAAGAAGTGTAATTTAAAGTGTACATAGGTACGTTTTGTATATTGTTAAAATTTGTGTGATATAAATGGTTATTTACGATTAATTAATTGATTAAAGTGATTGATTGATTGATTGATTTTAATAATAATTAATTACTCGTTGAACGCTGACGTCGATTTATCAGATATTCGAATACCGATCTCGCCGATTCTTCGATCGTCGAATTATCGAGGCGAGATTTTCGATTTGCGGGCCATTTGATGAGGGACGTCAGGTTCCGTTGAGCGCGAGGGGACGTCGCGTTGTCGCGGCCACGCGACGGGAACGAGACGAAGACGAAGAAGAAAAAACAAACAAGAATTGAAATTAAACGAAAAATTTGAAGATTCGAAAGAGAGAAATCAGCCGATTCGCGTGTATAACAAACGAAAAAACGGGGGGAAAAACAGGATAAAACAAAAATGCGTAAACTAGACAAAAACGAGCCTCCGAGACACGATTGTATCTCGATGGAATTTGAAGAGGGGTCGCGTTGATCGAGCGTGGATTTCGCCGGTTTCACGTCTGATTGATTTTTCGTTTATACATAGAAATATTTTCTCTCTCGATCGGGCGATTTAGTTAATTCTGTTACTTGATTTATCTCGATTTTTAAGCCGTAAATGCGGCCTCTTGTAAAATATTACGACACACGTTTATTAATTAATAATAAAAAATACAAGTTTTTAGAAAAAAAACAAACAAAAACAAATAGACCAGATCTCCAGTCCCGAGTCCCGGCTCGCTCCATCCTCCCGCGTAGTCCGCCGCCCCGACCCGAACTTGCCCGAAGCGCTACGCGCCTTCTCGGCACCGGAGCTCCCACCTCGAGACTTTGACGACGGATATTCAGCCTCGAACAACGATTTCGATCAGATAAGTATACGTTTTTGCAAATCACCCGCGTGAACCAATAATTTCAGCCCTGTTTCGTCTCTCTGCGATAAAGTCAACATTTTCACGATTCGTTTCCCCCCAGTTCGTAGGAGAAGCGTCACCACGTTGGGCCTCTATTCCTTGGCATCAACGTCTATAGGTATAGGAGTTTAACGCATCGTATCTTGGCAATCGAAATAGCGTACCCCGCGCCAGCGCACGTCAACGGAAAGTCGAACAGGTGTTTCGAATCGCTTTTACATCATTTGCCAATTATTATTCCGACATTTTAATTACGATGCCGACAACGGCGATTGGCACACGTCCAGGCGAGACTCCTATCTCCCCTCGTCGTACGCGCGCCCCCGTAATTCAACGGACGTCTTCTCGATTATGCATCCACGAGCACCTCTCCTCCTATCAATTTTTGATCTTCCTCCCAGGTCAAGCTTTTTTTCGAGGGTAGGTAGCCAGCAGGTTTAACGGTACAATCCCGGACTCTACTTTCTCCGCGACGCGCTCTTCTATCTCGACGAATTCACGCGCAGACTCCAAACGAACGTATACAACGAGAGACGCGCGCGCGTATTTATTTATAAAGCGAGATTTACAGAGAACGATGCGCGGGACGGAGAGAGCGAGAGCGAGAGAGACCACGGGACGAGTCTCGCGTCCGACCGACGCGGAGAGCGAGAGCGAGAGAGAGAGAGAGAACCGAGTGCCTCGAAGCTGAGTTAATTAACGCTTAGTTCGACGTCTGATTTACGGGGCGTCTAATTAGCGTGTCCGACGACTGCTATACACGCGCACACGCGTACCGATCCCCTATCCTCCTCGAGGGTACCATTCGCCTCGTCAACGGACGAGGAAACGGATAACGCAACGGAAACTCACGATTCTCGATTTTATTCGAATCGCGACGACGCTCCGCGCGCACCTCTCGTCCGACTATCCGACCGAGTCGCGATCGCGCATCGCTGATTGGAAACAACCCCGTTAACAACATCCTCGCTTCCGGCTCAGCTACGGCACGAGCATTCGGACACGAGCGTTTGACGAGAGATAGGACTCGTCGGCGGCCGCGCCTCGCGCAACGGTACCTTCTCGGCGGACGCGGAGACGCCGGTCCAGGCGATTGAATCGGCTCGGCTCGATGTCGGCTCTTCGGGCAAGTGAAATTTAATTTATCAGGAGTCGGTACGGTGGAAACTCGTGGCTCGCGAGAAACAGTTGTAATTCGCGGGGTCATCGTAGATTTGCCGACGTACCTTCTCCACGGACATGTTCGACGGCGTGGTCGAAGGCCACGCGCGGCACACGCGGCCACTCCTTCGAACAACCGTGGCTCCACGACTACTCAACTCCACGACTACTCAACTCCGCAACTATGCCCGTATTTCTACGGGAAAAAGCATACACGCCTGCCACCGACTCCACGTCTCAGCGCGCATCACGCTCGTCGGGCACCACGCGGCGAGGCCCTTTGGAACATCGAACTCCGTAACTTTTCGGTCAAGTTGCGCGAGCAAAACAAATACTTAGCGGCGTCAAGCTTCGGCTCTTCTCCGGAGGCTGGGGGATACGACGTTTCTCGTTTCTCGTTCGGTCGTGTGGGAGACGTAAACGAGGTCGATCGGCGAGTCTTCCGTCGTCCGCTCGTGGGCGTCTCTGCCCGGTCCGTTGCGTAGACGAGGCGAATATCTCGCGCGAGCCGAGCCAACGAGGAGGCCGGGAAGAGGCGAAATAGAACGAAATAGAACGACGGGCACGCAGGGAGAATGGAAAATCGGGGGAGAAATTGAGAACGAGGGACGCGAGAGCGCGAAAGGTGCGCGCGGGAAGGAAGAAGAGCGCGGCAAGCGAGGCGAGTCGAGCTCCTCGTCGTCGTTGACGACGTCGACGTTGGGCTTCCGTTACCCGGTCTCGAGACGCAATTTCTAACGCTTTCCAACGTCCAACTTCTGGACGTAATTAATTCTCGAGCTAACGTGGAATGCCATAATTAATTCTTGGATGTTACAGGCGCGGCGGGGCGCGGGGGTTGCACGGGGTGGGGCTGGTGCTCGAAGGGTTTAAGGCCACGTCGGACTAGGTGGTTGGTGTTCTAGTCGCGCGGAGTCGGTGTAGCCCCAACAACAACAGCGACAACAACGATACGTATTCGATCCGCGATTAGAGAGGGGTGGTGGTGCTTTGTTGGCCTCGCGATCTCCTCGAGCGCTTTACTGCAAGCCTGCCAGTCTTCTTGATAGCGACCGGATGAGAAGTTATGTAATTAATTCAATTGAATTTATCCACGTATCATTCACGCGGAGCGCGCGGCGAGGGGGGGGGGGGGGGGACGGGCGAGATGTTGTTTCGTCTCCACCGTTAAATCCGCCCATCTAGCGCTATCGCGCGTTTATTATTTCGTATCGAAACCCCGAGAGAGAGGGCCGTGGGAGGCGCACGCGGAGAGATCGGCGCCAGAAAATACCTCGCAGCACGCGGACGTCGTCGTGTGTAGAGGAACCGCGCGCTCGCTCGCGCGCTCTCATCTTCTCGAAGCGGACGTGTAATCATGCGACGCGTATAGTACTACGAGCACCGTCGAGTAATCAGTTTCAAACGTCAACTTTCCGGCTGTACGAATCCTCGGGTCGACCAATACTTCGGACAATTTACGGATACGTATACGAGACTCTTCTTACGCCTACGTGACTCTTTTTTCCCTTTTCCTCTCTCTCTCTCTCTCTCTCTCTCTCTCTCTCTCTCTCTCTCTCTCTCTCTCTCTCTCTCTCTCTCTCTCTCTCTCTCTCTCTCTCTCTCTGTCTGTATGTATGCATACATATATATCTCGGTACCTCTCTGTATTCGTGTGCACGCTCGGCCAATGGCAGATTTAATTAAAGATCAAATCTTCTTGCCCTTGCCTTGAATCCTCGTCGGTAACGGTGCCGCTCTCTCTCTCTCTCTCTCTGTCTCTCTCTCCTTCATATTTTTCACTTAAATAATTAATACTGTAATGGGCTCTGCACCCTCTTTATCTCGCTCCTCCGTTCATGCCTGACCGGAATCGATCGAGACGGACGCACGCGTGTGTCTACAAATGAGAGAGGAGCAGCGAGGGGATTTTTGGAAACGTGCTCTTGGCTCTCCTCGACGTTCCAGCCCCGTCTGTTTTATCTCCACTTTTATTCGCCTCGGGCGTTTGCGATTAGACGAATGGAGAGGGATGGATGGACGAAATCTTCCGGTACGATCCGCGTTCGATGGCACGCGAGTGTCGACGTTCGAATTTCGAATCTCCTTGGGTGTTTCGAGGTTTCGGCACCTTTGGCTTTCCGGCTCAACTTCCTGGTTCGATCCGTCGCGAATGCATTCCTCGGCATTATTTCACGTTGATCCGCTGTCCCGGATCCGATGGCGAAATCAGGTTACCAATTATGTTCTCGTCTGTTTTCAGTCCCAATCCTGGTTGCTCGGACGTTGGCCGGACAGCAGGAGCCCGGAGGATGACGCATCGAGTCGAACATCGATAGCAGCGTAATTATTCGTTCGACGATAGTTTTGCGAACACTTTGGTCGCCGTTATATCGTAAACACGACGCGATGGTTATACGAATGGGTAGAATTCTTGGACTATTGAGTATAAAAACAGTTCGGAGCGTCGCGTTTAGATTGTAAGCAACGTATTATATGTATTTGTACGGAAGAATTTTATTGTGATATCTGATTTCGCGGGGAGAGCACGTCGTTGGCGCGCGAGACTTCTGCGAGAAGTTTATGATTTTGGTAGATCAGTTTCGTAGCTGGAATGGAAATAATGTCGAAAAATAATTTCTTCTCGGAAATGATACGCGGAGGTGCGGAGCTAGTTTTACAGAACTCTCGCGTAGAGAGCAACCGATCGTAACAATCCCGAGATGGATATTATTTTCCAGATTTATAGTGTTATTTTTTTTTACCGGAAAATTCATTCGAACTGGGATCTCTGTGCGATGGAGATTGTTTTTGGAATAGTTTCTACTTTTGATTACGGAAAACATGCGTTTATTGATACGACATCGATTGTTGCGCGTACACTATCGATATGGCTTGCAACTCTGTACAGCTGATGTTGAATAAACAATTATTCACGCTATTAACGTTGTTATTGTGAAATATCCCTCAAATTCTCATTACAGGATCCGTCATTGATAATTGAACGAGAACAATCTGAACGAATTTACAGGTCTGATCATTCGTGTACATGATTGACCGTTTCAGTAACGAAGTGTGAATAACAGATTGCGAAGTCGAGTTGATTTGGTCAAGGAAATATGTCAACGGGTGATGGATTACTTTCCTGTTGACGTCGTAACACTCGCCAAAATTTCGAGATACCTCTGCACCTTTCGTGTGATGCGGATGGTTGATCTCGAACTCAAGGTAAGTTTCGGAGTCGGACACCGGATGTATGTTGAGTTGTCTATCGAGGGCGCACCTGTACGTCGGTACATCCGTTCGTTACTCCTGTTATCCGGATTTGAGGTTCCAGCATCAAGGTCGATTTTGAGTTGAACACCTGGTGTATGCTGAGATGTCTATCGTCAGGCGCTACCTGAATCGATTCTACGCTCCGCAATACGTCGGGAAACGAGGCAGCGACCAATTCTGAGATCCATCGGAAATCCAAATTTTCTAAAGGCTATAGACTTCTCATTTTTGCGATTGCGAAGAATCAGTTTTTCGGTCGTAACACCTCTCCTAATCGAGATATCGACCTGGATCCAACGGCGATCAATTCTGCGTTCCATCGGAAATGAAAATCTTTGGAAGCGCTGATTGGTTCCTTGATTTTGGAAGTTAAAAATCCACCAATCAGCGTCGAGTATTGGAATCCATCGGAAATGAAAATATTTGGAAGCGCTGATTGGTTCCTTGATTTTGGAAGTTAAAAATCCACCAATCAGCGTCGAGTATTGGAATCCATCGGAAATGAAAATATTTGGAAGCGCTGATTGGTTCCTTGATTTTGGAAGTTAAAAATCCACCAATCAGCGTCGAGTATTGCAATCCATCGGAAATGAAAATCTTTGGAAGCGCTGATTGGTTCCTTGATTTTGGAAGTTTAGAATTGACCAATCAGCGTCGAGTATTGCAATCCATCGGAAATGAAAATATTTGGAAGCGCTGATTGGTTCCTTGATTTTGGAAGTTTAGAATTCACCAATCAGCGTCGAGTATTGCAATCCATCGGAAATGAAAATATTTGGAAGCGCTGATTGGTTCCTTGATTTTGGAAATTAAATATCCACCAATCAGCGTCGAGTATTGCAATCCATCGGAAATGAAAATATTTGGAAGCGCTGATTGGTTCCTTGATTTTGGAAATTAAATATCCACCAATCAGCGTCGAGTATTGCAATCCATCGGAAATGAGAATATTTGGAAGCGCTGATTGGTTCCTTGATTTTGGAAGTTAAAAGTCCACCAATCAGCGTCGAGTATTGGAATCCATCGGAAATGAAAATATTTGGAAGCGCTGATTGGTTCCTTGATTTTGGAAATTAAAAATCCACCAATCAGCGTCGAGTATTGCAATCCATCGGAAATGAAAATATTTGGGAGCACTGATTGGTTCCTTGATTTTGGAAGTTTAGAATTGACCAATCAGCGTCAAGTATTGGAATCCATCGGAAATGAAAATATTTGGAAGCGCTGATTGGTTCTTTGATTTTGGAGATTAAAAATCCACCAATCAGCGTTGAGTATTGCAATCCATCGGAAATGAAAATATTTGGAAGCGCTGATTGGTTCCTTGATTTTGGAGGTTAAAAATCCACCAATCAGCGTCGAGTATTGGAATCCATCGGAAATGAAAATATTTGGAAGCGCTGATTGGTTCCTTGATTTTGGAAGTTAAAAATCCACCAATCAGCGTCGAGTATTGGAATCCATCGGAAATGAAAATCTTTGGAAGCGCTGATTGGTTCCTTGATTTTGGAAGTTAAAAATCCACCAATCAGCGTCGAGTATTGCAATCCATCGGAAATGAAAATATTTGAAAGCGCTGATTGGTTCCTTGATTTTGGAAGTTAAAAATCCACCAATCAGCGTCGAGTATTGGAATCCATTGGAAATGAAAATATTTGGAAGCGCTGATTGGTTCCTTGATTTTGGAAGTTAAAAATCCACCAATCAGCGTCGAGTATTGCAATCCATCGGAAATGAAAATCTTTGGAAGCGCTGATTGGTTCCTTGATTTTGGAAGTTTAGAATTGACCAATCAGCGTCGAGTATTGCAATCCATCGGAAATGAAAATATTTGGAAGCGCTGATTGGTTCCTTGATTTTGGAAGTTAAAAATCCACCAATCAGCGTCGAGTATTGCAATCCATCGGAAATGAAAATCTTTGGAAGCGCTGATTGGTTCCTTGATTTTGGAAATTAAAAATCCACCAATCAGCGTCGAGTATTGGAATCCATCGGAAATGAAAATATTTGGAAGCGCTGATTGGTTCCTTGATTTTGGAAGTTAAAAATCCACCAATCAGCGTCGAGTATTGGAATCCATCGGAAATGAAAATCTTTGGAAGCGCTGATTGGTTCCTTGATTTTGGAAGTTAAAAATCCACCAATCAGCGTCGAGTATTGCAATCCATCGGAAATGAAAATATTTGGAAGCGCTGATTGGTTCCTTGATTTTGGAAGTTAAAAATCCACCAATCAGCGTCGAGTATTGCAATCCATCGGAAATGAAAATCTTTGGAAGCGCTGATTGGTTCCTTGATTTTGGAAGTTTAGAATTGACCAATCAGCGTCGAGTATTGCAATCCATCGGAAATGAAAATATTTGGAAGCGCTGATTGGTTCCTTGATTTTGGAAATTAAAAATCCACCAATCAGCGTCGAGTATTGGAATCCATCGGAAATGAAAATATTTGGAAGCGCTGATTGGTTCCTTGATTTTGGAAGTTAAAAATCCACCAATCAGCGTCGAGTATTGGAATCCATCGGAAATGAAAATCTTTGGAAGCGCTGATTGGTTCCTTGATTTTGGAAGTTAAAAATCCACCAATCAGCGTCGAGTATTGCAATCCATCGGAAATGAAAATATTTGGAAGCGCTGATTGGTTCCTTGATTTTGGAAATTAAATATCCACCAATCAGCGTCGAGTATTGCAATCCATCGGAAATGAAAATCTTTGGAAGCGCTGATTGGTTCCTTGATTTTGGAAGTTAAAAATCCACCAATCAGCGTCGAGTATTGGAATCCATCGGAAATGAAAATATTTGGAAGCGCTGATTGGTTCCTTGATTTTGGAAATTAAAAATCCACCAATCAGCGTCGAGTATTGCAATCCATCGGAAATGAAAATATTTGGGAGCACTGATTGGTTCCTTGATTTTGGAAGTTTAGAATTGACCAATCAGCGTCGAGTATTGGAATCCATCGGAAATGAAAATATTTGGAAGCGCTGATTGGTTCTTTGATTTTGGAGATTAAAAATCCACCAATCAGCGTTGAGTATTGCAATCCATCGGAAATGAAAATATTTGGAAGCGCTGATTGGTTCCTTGATTTTGGAAGTTAAAGATCCACCAATCAGCGTCGAGTATTGGAATCCATCGGAAATGAAAATATTTGGAAGCGCTGATTGGTTCCTTGATTTTGGAAGTTAAAAATCCACCAATCAGCGTCGAGTATTGGAATCCATCGGAAATGAAAATATTTGGAAGCGCTGATTGGTTCCTTGATTTTGGAAGTTAAAAATCCACCAATCAGCGTCGAGTATTGCAATCCATCGGAAATGAGAATCTTTGGAAGCGCTGATTGGTTCCTTGATTTTGGAAGTTTAGAATTGACCAATCAGCGTCGAGTATTGCAATCCATCGGAAATGAAAATATTTGGAAGCGCTGATTGATTCCTTGATTTTGGAAATTAAAAATCCACCAATCAGCGTCGAGTATTGGAATCCATCGGAAATGAAAATATTTGGAAGCGCTGATTGGTTCCTTGATTTTGGAAGTTAAAAATCCACCAATCAGCGTCGAGTATTGGAATCCTTCGGAAATGAAAATCTTTGGAAGCGCTGATTGGTTCCTTGATTTTGGAAGTTAAAAATCCACCAATCAGCGTCGAGTATTGGAATCCATCGGAAATGAAAATATTTGGAAGCGCTGATTGGTTCCTTGATTTTGGAAGTTAAAAATCCACCAATCAGCGTCGAGTATTGGAATCCATCGGAAATGAAAATATTTGGAAGCGCTGATTGGTTCCTTGATTTTGGAAGTTAAAAATCCACCAATCAGCGTCGAGTATTGCAATCCATCGGAAATGAAAATATTTGGAAGCGCTGATTGGTTCCTTGATTTTGGAAGTTTAGAATTGACCAATCAGCGTCGAGTATTGCAATCCATCGGAAATGAAAATATTTGGAAGCGCTGATTGGTTCCTTGATTTTGGAAGTTTAGAATTCACCAATCAGCGTCGAGTATTGCAATCCATCGGAAATGAAAATATTTGGAAGCGCTGATTGGTTCCTTGATTTTGGAAATTAAATATCCACCAATCAGCGTCGAGTATTGCAATCCATCGGAAATGAAAATATTTGGAAGCGCTGATTGGTTCCTTGATTTTGGAAATTAAATATCCACCAATCAGCGTCGAGTATTGCAATCCATCGGAAATGAGAATATTTGGAAGCGCTGATTGGTTCCTTGATTTTGGAAGTTAAAAGTCCACCAATCAGCGTCGAGTATTGGAATCCATCGGAAATGAAAATATTTGGAAGCGCTGATTGGTTCCTTGATTTTGGAAATTAAAAATCCACCAATCAGCGTCGAGTATTGCAATCCATCGGAAATGAAAATATTTGGGAGCACTGATTGGTTCCTTGATTTTGGAAGTTTAGAATTGACCAATCAGCGTCAAGTATTGGAATCCATCGGAAATGAAAATATTTGGAAGCGCTGATTGGTTCTTTGATTTTGGAGATTAAAAATCCACCAATCAGCGTTGAGTATTGCAATCCATCGGAAATGAAAATATTTGGAAGCGCTGATTGGTTCCTTGATTTTGGAAGTTAAAAATCCACCAATCAGCGTCGAGTATTGGAATCCATCGGAAATGAAAATATTTGGAAGCGCTGATTGGTTCCTTGATTTTGGAAGTTAAAAATCCACCAATCAGCGTCGAGTATTGGAATCCATCGGAAATGAAAATCTTTGGAAGCGCTGATTGGTTCCTTGATTTTGGAAGTTAAAAATCCACCAATCAGCGTCGAGTATTGCAATCCATCGGAAATGAAAATATTTGAAAGCGCTGATTGGTTCCTTGATTTTGGAAGTTTAGAATTGACCAATCAGCGTCGAGTATTGCAATCCATCGGAAATGAAAATATTTGGAAGCGCTGATTGGTTCCTTGATTTTGGAAGTTTAGAATTCACCAATCAGCGTCGAGTATTGCAATCCATCGGAAATGAAAATCTTTGGAAGCGCTGATTGGTTCCTTGATTTTGGAAGTTTAGAATTGACCAATCAGCGTCGAGTATTGCAATCCATCGGAAATGAAAATATTTGGAAGCGCTGATTGGTTCCTTGATTTTGGAAATTAAATATCCACCAATCAGCGTCGAGTATTGCAATCCATCGGAAATGAAAATATTTGGAAGCGCTGATTGGTTCCTTGATTTTGGAAGTTAAAAATCCACCAATCAGCGTCGAGTATTGGAATCCATTGGAAATGAAAATATTTGGAAGCGCTGATTGGTTCCTTGATTTTGGAAGTTAAAAATCCACCAATCAGCGTCGAGTATTGCAATCCATCGGAAATGAAAATCTTTGGAAGCGCTGATTGGTTCCTTGATTTTGGAAGTTTAGAATTGACCAATCAGCGTCGAGTATTGCAATCCATCGGAAATGAAAATATTTGGAAGCGCTGATTGGTTCCTTGATTTTGGAAGTTAAAAATCCACCAATCAGCGTCGAGTATTGCAATCCATCGGAAATGAAAATCTTTGGAAGCGCTGATTGGTTCCTTGATTTTGGAAATTAAAAATCCACCAATCAGCGTCGAGTATTGGAATCCATCGGAAATGAAAATATTTGGAAGCGCTGATTGGTTCCTTGATTTTGGAAGTTAAAAATCCACCAATCAGCGTCGAGTATTGCAATCCATCGGAAATGAAAATATTTGGAAGCGCTGATTGGTTCCTTGATTTTGGAAGTTAAAAATCCACCAATCAGCGTCGAGTATTGCAATCCATCGGAAATGAAAATCTTTGGAAGCGCTGATTGGTTCCTTGATTTTGGAAGTTTAGAATTGACCAATCAGCGTCGAGTATTGCAATCCATCGGAAATGAAAATATTTGGAAGCGCTGATTGGTTCCTTGATTTTGGAAATTAAAAATCCACCAATCAGCGTCGAGTATTGGAATCCATCGGAAATGAAAATATTTGGAAGCGCTGATTGGTTCCTTGATTTTGGAAGTTAAAAATCCACCAATCAGCGTCGAGTATTGGAATCCATCGGAAATGAAAATCTTTGGAAGCGCTGATTGGTTCCTTGATTTTGGAAGTTAAAAATCCACCAATCAGCGTCGAGTATTGCAATCCATCGGAAATGAAAATATTTGGAAGCGCTGATTGGTTCCTTGATTTTGGAAATTAAATATCCACCAATCAGCGTCGAGTATTGCAATCCATCGGAAATGAAAATCTTTGGAAGCGCTGATTGGTTCCTTGATTTTGGAAGTTAAAAATCCACCAATCAGCGTCGAGTATTGGAATCCATCGGAAATGAAAATATTTGGAAGCGCTGATTGGTTCCTTGATTTTGGAAATTAAAAATCCACCAATCAGCGTCGAGTATTGCAATCCATCGGAAATGAAAATATTTGGGAGCACTGATTGGTTCCTTGATTTTGGAAGTTTAGAATTGACCAATCAGCGTCGAGTATTGGAATCCATCGGAAATGAAAATATTTGGAAGCGCTGATTGGTTCTTTGATTTTGGAGATTAAAAATCCACCAATCAGCGTTGAGTATTGCAATCCATCGGAAATGAAAATATTTGGAAGCGCTGATTGGTTCCTTGATTTTGGAAGTTAAAGATCCACCAATCAGCGTCGAGTATTGGAATCCATCGGAAATGAAAATATTTGGAAGCGCTGATTGGTTCCTTGATTTTGGAAGTTAAAAATCCACCAATCAGCGTCGAGTATTGGAATCCATCGGAAATGAAAATATTTGGAAGCGCTGATTGGTTCCTTGATTTTGGAAGTTAAAAATCCACCAATCAGCGTCGAGTATTGCAATCCATCGGAAATGAGAATCTTTGGAAGCGCTGATTGGTTCCTTGATTTTGGAAGTTTAGAATTGACCAATCAGCGTCGAGTATTGCAATCCATCGGAAATGAAAATATTTGGAAGCGCTGATTGATTCCTTGATTTTGGAAATTAAAAATCCACCAATCAGCGTCGAGTATTGGAATCCATCGGAAATGAAAATATTTGGAAGCGCTGATTGGTTCCTTGATTTTGGAAGTTTAGAATTGACCAATCAGCGTCGAGTATTGGAATCCTTCGGAAATGAAAATCTTTGGAAGCGCTGATTGGTTCCTTGATTTTGGAAGTTAAAAATCCACCAATCAGCGTCGAGTATTGGAATCCATCGGAAATGAAAATATTTGGAAGCGCTGATTGGTTCCTTGATTTTGGAAGTTAAAAATCCACCAATCAGCGTCGAGTATTGGAATCCATCGGAAATGAAAATATTTGGAAGCGCTGATTGGTTCCTTGATTTTGGAAGTTGAAAATCCACCAATCAGCGTCGAGTATTGCAATCCATCGGAAATGAAAATATTTGGAAGCGCTGATTGGTTCCTTGATTTTGGAAGTTTAGAATTGACCAATCAGCGTCGAGTATTGCAATCCATCGGAAATGAAAATATTTGGAAGCGCTGATTGGTTCCTTGATTTTGGAAATTAAAAATCCACTAATCAGCGTCGAGTATTGGAATCCATCGGAAATGAAAATATTTGGAAGCGCTGATTGGTTGCTTGATTTTGGAAATTAAAAATCCACCAATCAGCGTCGAGTATTGCAATCCATCGGAAATGAAAATATTTGGGAGCACCGATTGGTTCCTTGATTTTGGAAGTTTAGAATTGACCAATCAGCGTCGAGTATTGGAATCCATCGGAAATGAAAATATTTGGAAGCGCTGATTGGTTCTTTGATTTTGGAAATTAAAAATCCACCAATCAGCGTCGAGTATTGGAATCCATCGGAAATGAAAATATTTGGAAGCGCTGATTGGTTCCTTGATTTTGGAAGTTAAAAATCCACCAATCAGCGTCGAGTATTGGAATCCATCGGAAATGAAAATATTTGGAAGCGCTGATTGGTTCCTTGATTTTGGAAGTTAAAAATCCACCAATCAGCGTCGAGTATTGGAATCCATCGGAAATGAAAATATTTGGAAGCGCTGATTGGTTCCTTGATTTTGGAAGTTAAAAATCCACCAATCAGCGTCGAGTATTGGAATCCATCGGAAATGAAAATATTTGGAAGCGCTGATTGGTTCCTTGATTTTGGAAGTTGAAAATCCACCAATCAGCGTCGAGTATTGCAATCCATCGGAAATGAAAATATTTGGAAGCGCTGATTGGTTCCTTGATTTTGGAAGTTTAGAATTGACCAATCAGCGTCGAGTATTGCAATCCATCGGAAATGAAAATATTTGGAAGCGCTGATTGGTTCCTTGATTTTGGAAATTAAAAATCCACTAATCAGCGTCGAGTATTGGAATCCATCGGAAATGAAAATATTTGGAAGCGCTGATTGGTTGCTTGATTTTGGAAATTAAAAATCCACCAATCAGCGTCGAGTATTGCAATCCATCGGAAATGAAAATATTTGGGAGCACCGATTGGTTCCTTGATTTTGGAAGTTTAGAATTGACCAATCAGCGTCGAGTATTGGAATCCATCGGAAATGAAAATATTTGGAAGCGCTGATTGGTTCTTTGATTTTGGAAATTAAAAATCCACCAATCAGCGTCGAGTATTGGAATCCATCGGAAATGAAAATATTTGGAAGCGCTGATTGGTTCCTTGATTTTGGAAGTTAAAAATCCACCAATCAGCGTCGAGTATTGGAATCCATCGGAAATGAAAATATTTGGAAGCGCTGATTGGTTCCTTGATTTTGGAAGTTAAAAATCCACCAATCAGCGTCGAGTATTGCAATCCATCGGAAATGAAAATCTTTGGAAGCGCTGATTGGTTCCTTGATTTTGGAAGTTTAGAATTGACCAATCAGCGTCGAGTATTGCAATCCATCGGAAATGAAAATATTTGGAAGCGCTGATTGGTTCCTTGATTTTGGAAATTAAAAATCCACCAATCAGCGTCGAGTATTGGAATCCATCGGAAATGAAAATATTTGGAAGCGCTGATTGGTTCCTTGATTTTGGAAGTTAAAAATCCACCAATCAGCGTCGAGTATTGGAATCCATCGGAAATGAAAATATTTGGAAGCGCTGATTGGTTCCTTGATTTTGGAAGTTAAAAATCCACCAATCAGCGTCGAGTATTGCAATCCATCGGAAATGAAAATATTTGGGAGCACTGATTGGTTCCTTGATTTTGGAAGTTTAGAATTGACCAATCAGCGTCGAGTATTGGAATCCATCGGAAATGAAAATATTTGGAAGCGCTGATTGGTTCTTTGATTTTGGAAATTAAAAATCCACCAATCAGCGTCGAGTATTGGAATCCATCTGAAATGAAAATCTTTGGAAGCGCTGATTGGTTCCTTGATTTTGGAAGTTAAAAATCCACCAATCAGCGTCGAGTATTGGAATCCATCGGAAATGAAAATATTTGGAAGCGCTGATTGGTTCCTTGATTTTGGAAGTTAAAAATCCACCAATCAGCGTCGAGTATTGGAATCCATCGGAAATGAAAATCTTTGGAAGCGCTGATTGGTTCCTTGATTTTGGAAATTAAAAATCCACCAATCAGCGTCGAGTATTGGAATCCATCGGAAATGAAAATCTTCGGAAGCGGTGATTGGTTCTTCGATTTCAGAAGTCCAAAATTGACTTATCAGCGTCGAGTATTGAAATCCATTGGAAACGAAAATCTTTGGTTTCTGAAAAGTCAGTTTTTCGGTCGTAACTTTTTTCCTAATCGAGACATCGATCTGGATCCAACGGCATTCGATTCTACGTCTCAAAATATATCGGGAAACGAATCGGCGATCGATTCTGAGATGCCTTCAAAATCCAAAATTTTTGAAGGCTATACACTTACCATTTTTTAAATTCTGAAAAGTCAGTTTTTCGCTCGTAACTTTTTTCCTAATCGAGACATCGATCTGGATCCAACGGCATTCGATTCTACGTCTCAAAATACATCAGGAAACGAATCGGCGATCGATTCTGAGATGCCTTCAAAATCCAAAAATTTTGAAGGCTATACACTTACCATTTTTGAGATTCTGAAAAGTCAGTTTTTCGCTCGTAATTATTTTCCTAATTGAGATATCGATCTGGATCCAACGGCATTCGATTCTACGTCTCAAAATACATCAGGAAACGAATCGGCGATCGATTCCATAGTCTTCTCATTTTTGCGATTTCGAAAAGTCAGTTTTTCGGTCTCAACTTTTATCCCAATCGAGATATCGACCCGAATCTAACGGGAATCGATTTTCCGCCACAAAATGCGTCAGAAAACGAAGCGGCGATCAAATCGGAGACCGTTTCATTATAATAATAAAACAGCGACTACCACGCGGAAAGGTCCAATGCAAATAACTCACACGTCACATTCACATGAGAGTCAGGAAGGGCAATAATTTCAGAAGAAGAAATTACAATCCTGTTAAATTGGCGAATCCCGAAACGACGCTGCGGGTGGCTTCCCCCGCAGTGGCAGGCCGCTCCGGCATTGTTAATCGTATATAGCGGCTAAATTCCCGTGATGAGATTTATTCTCCTCGGATGCGCCGAGAACCGGAATGAATCGGTCCGTAGATTAACAAGAAACAAAGAATCTTATCCGGAGAGTGATCTAAATTAAGTTCATTTTATTTAACTGTTGCGTTATTACAAAGATATCATCTCGATAAAAGGTCTCTCGGTTCTCGTTCATAAGTCCCGCGGTACGGAACACGCGCGGCGTGTTTCACCTCTTTCCGCGGGCAGAGAGCGAGCGAGCGAGAGAGAACCAGACGGGGAGACTGAGCGCAAGAGATGGAAGGAGCGCGAGACGTAGAACGAGCAAAGGATCAGAAGGAAACGAGGGAGAGAGGAAGAGTAACAAAGATAGCGGAGGAGTCTTTCCTGAAACCGTGTGAAAATCAAAAAGCGTCACCACCTATCTCATCACCGTAACAATTTCACCTTACATCATTTGTTTACTTATTCATTCATTCACTGATATCAACGGGAACAGGCCCATGCAAATAGTTTAAAACTTATAGCTACAGAATTGCCGTACCACTCGGCAATAACGTATAAAGCGCGAATAAAAAAAAGAAAAAAGGAAATGGAAATTGTCCGAAGCTTAAAAAAATAAGCAGGAGCTAATAATATTTTTTTTCAAATAAACATTTAAGCTGGAATATTCTGCAGCCGCCTCTGAGCGGTGTTCTGCTATAGCTTTCGCCAGCGCGGTGTCATTTTCCTCCCTGCCTCGAGGACACGTAATTTCAAGGTCGCGTTTGAAATTTATTGGACGAATCGAAAGATAGAAAATAGCGGGAGAATGCGAGAGAGACGGAACGTTGTTTTTCGTGGCGAAAAATGGACGTGGGCGTCGGGGGAGGAAAGTTGCGAGTGAATTTTCGACGGGATAAGTGGATCGGCAGATTGTCAGTTGTCGGGGAAGGTTGGTTCACAATTATTATTACGAGTGGCTGGCGACGAATGGGACGAGGTAATATTTTATTTAAGACACAATCGCCTAATAGCGGCGAGGGATGCTGGCAGAGAGCGAGAGAGCGAGAGAGCGAGAGAGAGAGAGAGAGAGAGAGAGAGAGAGAGAGAGAGAGAGAGAGAGAGAGAGAGAGAGAGAGAGAGGGCTGATAACCGTGAAGGGTTCTCGGGATGGAACGGAGGGCGGAGAGGAGGATGTTACATCAGTAAATTACGCTGCCGGTGGCGTAGGCATGGAAAAATAACGGGTTTGGTTTCTATACTTTTGTTTCTGCCAGTGATTTTTGGAAACGCTCGTTGGCGTAATTGTGAGAAAAGAACCTCGTGGCAGCGGGGTGTTCGCTCGCAAAGGTTCGCGCCAATGTGAAAAGCAATTTCCTTGATTGATAAAGAAAGTTCAACCTTTTCGCGAGAATCCGCAGCGTGGATTAGGCTTCCTCGCGACGAAGAAAAAAATGAAATAGAGCTATCGAGTAGAGGGCCAGAGAATAGGAAGGTTTTACCCCAAAATTCCGGCAGTTCTTTATAGCTAGTAGCTCCTGCACAATCACGCCGGTTAGCATAATGTATATAGCGCGTATAATCGTGTGGCACGTCGTGTATGGGTGCGTAATTATGGGCAAGTGTGCTACCACGAGTGTACAAGCCTTGTACTACAAGGCCCCGTGATTTCGGAAACGTTCAGTTCCTATATATTTCATGAAAGATTCACTAGGATAGGAGGCAATAATCATCGTACAGAGTTCAGAGAGTAACAATGGAAAAGAACCACTGAAATGGCCTAAACCCAGTATTTTCGGGCCAACTCTCGTTTCCTCAAATATTCGAATCGACACTTTGTACGACAACAAGCCTCTCGTATAGAGGCAGAAATTAATTTCGATTAAAAATAAAAAAACAATCGAAAACGAAATGAAATTGGAAGTAAAAAATTGGACTTTTTTGCACCATTTTTATTTACTTAAATAACTGGAAAACACCCATGAAATCGTGCTCGTGATCCAATCAGGTACAAGTTCCGTGAAGGCGCGTCGATGGGCGAATAGCAATTTTCATTCTCACCGTTCATTGAGGAGAAATCGTAGCACACAATTTTGCTCACAGACACACGTACGAGGAGTCAGCGAAATCATCAAGTCCCGAGATCCGTTGGATCCTGGGCGGAGAATCGTCACTTCTTCCATTCGTTACAGCGTTTAGAGTCGTGGACGAAATTGGCGAGTCGACCTTCCCGGTAACGAGACTCGAGGCAGATCTGTACAAACATATAACAGGTTTCAAAAAAGCTCTGGATGCGAGTGAAACTTTGAAAATTCGTATAATTCTGAGCCATATTCAGTTTCGGTTTGCGGACCGAACAAACTGGCGAGGCTACTCACCACGAATTCTTGAAATCTTGGAGCAGACACGAATAACCTGCAGGATCCAAAGTATAGCGCAAAATTAGCAGCAGCTGCGGTTGACTCCTCTTCCAAGCACATTTAGTACTCCTTTACAAGATGCAAGCTCAATTTCTAAAAAACAACATAACTCCTGTATTATTAATTCGACTTTAATCATTTTGTTACATCGTCAATTATTTTTTAATTATTTTAATTATTTTAATACACTAAATTCATTTCGTTACATTTTTTTACTCTCTACCTAATGGAGCGCGGTTTTTTGAGCAGGAAATTCCATTTGTCGCGAGTTCCGTTAACTAAAATTCTGGAATTTACAGCGTAGGCGGAATTGCGGCAAATGAAAGAAAAATTGGAAGAGTCGTTGAAGGGAAATCGATGAGATATACTCGTACGCGGCTTTGGGGAAACATTCGGCATGGAAAATTAGGACGCGCGAGGAGGATGCTTTCCACGGCTCACATTTGTTTCGAAATTGCGAAACGTTGCGTAAGTTTACTCCAAAACACGTCAGTCCCAGTAAAACGAATTTCACCTAATTTCTAATTATTCCGGTAGAGTGATTCTAATTAGTATAAGCCAGGCAGCACCCCCTCGCCGCCAGCCCTCGCGCGATTCTATTCCGAGAGAAGGCATCCTTTTACCCCTCGACATAAGTGAAACACGTCGAACAAATTTCCAAATATTTTCCGCAGATACCAAAAAAAAACCAACTTTCAAAAAAAAAAAACAACAGTGTAGTTAGACGAAACAAAAATGCAACGCGGTAGGTATTTCGGAAATCTCGCGTGGAACGTGACTGGAGAAATGAGTGTAGAAAGGTGAAGTTGGAAATTCGAAAAGGAGGAATAAATTGAAACTAGAGGTGACCTTGGGAATGAAGAGCACAAGTTAAACGAATATTTTTGCGTGTTCTTTAAGTGGAAAATAGAAAAATGGATCGCGGCAGGCCTCGGTATCCGTATGGAGAGGTCTACTTGTGACCAAAATTGTGGATTTTAGGTAGGCTTTTTCGGATACGCCGTAGCGTGCACGCGTAGGTAAGATTGCGGAAGCGTTGATATTTTGTTTCCGGAAGAAAAATCCGAGGCTCGTGCATGCGATTTGATTTAATGTAAAGCAGATAAGGCATGATGGCAGGTTAACGGTAAACATCGTTTCGAAACGAGGGTAGAGCAGCGCGGAGACGGATGATACTTACCTCGCGTTGGCGCACACCTTTGCCCGTTCGCGGCACCGGGCAGCAGCCGTAGCAGCAACGCGCCGCGTAAAGGTATCCCTAGCCGGCTGCTATAATTAATTATGTTGTTTTAATTATCTGACAGCTAATTAGGCGCGCAATTATGAAAGGCAAACACAACAAGAGGGAAGAAAGGTAGGAAGGGTGGAAACGGAGGGTGGGCTCGGGTGATAGGTGCGCGGACGCGGGAACGGGGAGGGAGCGGCGGCCGAGTGCCAGAGAGAGAGAGAGAGAGAGAGAGAGAGAGCGGAAAAAAAGAAACTGCCACGACCGGGGGAGTTTCGAGCGTGAATTGACGATGACGCGACGAGAACCAGGACGCTCGATCGACCATTTAGCTACACTTATTTTTTCAATTTTTTTTATTGCCGCTAAATCGAGAAACCCGGAGGTACGCTCCAATCTCAAAACAACGCGCCTATTTTGCTTTCGTTTGTACGAGATCGTCTTTTTTTTTGAATATTTTATTAATTTGAAAAAATTAAATTTAAATAAAAATGAAAATTGAATTTGAAAAAATGTATTGGCTTACGGAAATTTACGGCAAATAGCAATTTAATTTAATACCGCAGCGCTTAGATCTTTAGCTGAGAGCTACTTGATTTTAATTTAATTTGAAGAAGTGTTGATTTTTCAAAAAGTTGGAAATTATTTATTTATTTAATATAAATTGAAGTGTAATTTGGCGTCTGGAAGCGTCGCCGAGAGGCTGTCTCGGGACATATCAATCGGGGAGTCGCGAATTCGGGCTAATTGTGCAACAAGGGGGGAGAACCCATGTTTAGACGTCGTTATATCGTATAAATAATATCTTGAATTTTACTCTCTACAGCTAAGATGCACGAAAACTACAGAAATAATCGAGATGTCTGTTTTCAGATCATTAAGGATGGTGGAACCGTGTCACCCAGTTTCTTTTGTTGAGTCTCTGTACTTTTTTGAATATTGACTGTATTTTTTTACTACATCTTTTGTGCTTTATATTTATTTTCTCGATTTTTCAAAGCAACTTTTGATAATTAGTAGTATTTATTTCCGTTATGATAAAATTGTTTAAATAATGCCAACAAAAATTGAAAATTTCATGTGAAAAAAAGTGAGTTTAGGGTAAATAAGCTCCTCGGATTTTGGTCCTTTATATCAGAAACGAGTTCCTCGTAATAAATTGCATTGCTTATACGCCGTATTTAGAGATGAAAATCTGAATAAAATGTGGCGTACTTTTGGCTGCGACTGTACCTCCCGACATATTTGAGAAAAATGATCACGTAAAGTATTAGAAGGATAGTAGAACGTGGGCGATACTTACCGATTATCCCGACGACGAGCGAGTATCAGGAATCCACACCGGATAATAGAGCAGCCACCTCGGTGCACGTTTTTCCTCCTATAATTCAATCCGTAAATTTTAATAACGACGAATTTAATAATAAATATATTAATTAGCCCCGCACCATCGAGTTTACCGAAGATAAATTAAAAACGCGTCGCAGTTAAACTAGGAAATTTATTTTAACTATCCATTATAATTTAACGATAACAATATTTTCTCAAGAATTAGTTTTTTTTTAGGTTCCTAGACTTTTTTCGTTTCGCTTATTTCCGCTCGCCTTGCAAGATACGTGCATTTATTTTCACTCTTCTCTCGATTTCAACGAAACAATATCACTGCAATTTCACCTCACTGGCACAGGCGAGCTCGTTAGGTTGTAAAATTTATTTACGCGTGTTCACTGTCTCATTGGCAACGCGATACTGATCGCTCGACTCATCCGGTCGAAACAGGGCCTTCGAGAGCGAGAAGCAAAACAGAAACGTCACGCTCGGACGGTATCGTGGCGAACGCCGACCATATGCCACGTCTCCGTTTGTTTGACTACATATTAGCGTCGACAAGCATTATTTCAGGGGCAGAGATATATCCGGGGAGGAAAACGAGCTGGAAAAAGAGTTTTTTATGCTCGTAAGAAAGTTCGCCACGCGTGGATTCTCGATCAGCTGTGCAATGACCTTGGGAAATCTCTCGTCGCGTTTCCCGACGTTTGACCCGGATGAATCGTATGCGAATTCGATGTTGTCGTGTGTCTCGCGTTTTTCGAAGGTTTGTGTCCTTCTCCGGAGCTTCCCTCGGTCCGTAGCGCGATGCGTAAGTAGGATAGTACTCGAATCCTTCGGCGACGGAGCAACCGAGTCGAGGGCGGAGTGTAACCAATTAAAGTTCCACCCCATCAATTTTCCTTATTTAAGATAAGTTGAGCCCGAAGAGACTCCACGGCTTAGGAAAGGCCTGTAAGTTTTCGGGGGCACGGCTCAATGATGCTTCTCCCCGAATCTCGCGTTCCAACTCTCACCTCAACGACCCCAACGAGACTGGCATACCGTCACCCCGATCGTTTCCTACGCACGTACAATAAACCCCCAGCTACGTTGGACAAAAACATAATTAAAAGCATGTCTTTAATTTGTAACGAAGATAATAACGCGTAAGAAATATTTCTCATGCGGCAGTCAACGCACCCGAGTAGATATGTAAGCAGCATTTACAAGGACACGAGCGGTTAACTGCTGATAAGAATTTCACGGACCCCGCGATTTTATTTTTTGTCCGTTCAATGCCCCAGGTTGATGAGGAGAGTGGTGTGTTGACCTACCGAATTATTTTCCAGCATTTAGCACATCATCCACCTCATCATTATCTTTTTTTCTTAATAAAACCGTTGACCTTGAAATACAGTCTTGATTTTCTTACCTAATATCTCTCATTTTATTTAGTTAATTTTTTTACCTTAATAATTTTTCTTTTTATACAAAGAAAAGTGAACAAAATCATTTTACCCGTGAATACGCGTGGACAAAAATAATTGTAAGATGTTTAGAACAGTCGAGAAAATTGTCGCAAGTTGTGGGAAAAATATAGAAGCGTGTATGTTAAGTAAATTGTGATGAATATAGTGCGATGAGAAGAACTATGAGATGTCGAGATTCATTTTTTCTTTCGTACGTCGCATCGAGTGGCCTTAAATTCTCGGTTCATTGTCGAGCTAGGGTTGCTCGAGGTAAGCCGGTCTTATTTACGGGTATAGAGTCTAATTAGAAACAGCCGAAAAGTCTCCCTCGTCGACCTCGACTCGCTCTCTCTCCCCCTGAGGCTGCTGCTCGTGAGGCTTCTCTTACGCTCGATCGGAATCGCGCTCGTAGCCCGCGACACATCGAATCCAATTAACTAATTTTCTCGCGAAAACATTCCGAAATAACTGTCCTAATGATTACGCGAGAAGCAAGAAGTTGACGCGGCAATCTCTTTGAAAGGATGCACCACCAAATGGAAAGTAGGGTTACACCCTTCTCTTGTCCTAACTCTCGTGCCAATGGATGTCGCGTCGTAGCTCGAGAAGTATTCGCATCTGAGGAGTCGAGGCATTAAAAAAGTAGCACGTAGGTGCACGGTACAAAAATGTCCGCCAAATTTCACGCGAAAGGAGTCACCGCACAAATATCCGTTTTTAGCCCATTTTTTGGACCTCGTCAGAGAATCGTAGAAAATGCGACAAAGATGTAGCCGATACCAGGTTACTCGTCGTGAAACATCCAGACGAGCGTGTTTTTTTAATTTTTTGAATATTTTCAAAAATCATCCCTATTTATGGGCTGAGAATATCCAAAAAGTGAAATATTTAAATTCTACCAATTAAACTAAAAACAATATTTGAAATCATCCATGTGGAAAGTTACTCCACAAACCAATGTTGGAGTAACATTTATAAAGTGTTATCCTAACACTTTTGTGCGTTGAAAACTGGACTGTGGGAACAACACTAATCCACACACTAAAATGTTAAATATTGTACACAATAATGTGTACAGTTTACACAATGGCGGACAATTTGTTACCGTGTACATGGAAGTGCGCCACGACGGCCACGCATTCGACTCTTCGTACCGCACCACGCCGCGCAAGGCACGGCACGCGACATCCGATCGTATCGTGGAAAGTGTCACTCTCCGGGTATTTCGTGTCTTATTGAAAGTATGTGCCTCGCACGGAATTTGCAGCCTGTTATAGCTGCCGGTACTCTTCGACCCTACGCCCACGTACTGCTATTATTATTATTATCATCGTAGTAGTGGTGGTCGGCGAGGAACGGGAAGCCAGAGAGAGGGAGAGCGAGGCGGTGTGCGGGGGAGGGTGGTTCTTGGTTAGCAATTAGGGGGTGACACGGGGGCCCACTTACCGTCTCCCCAAGGGGTTCTCAGCTCTTGAACGTCCTCCTCGACGGAGGATTGCTCAGCATTTGTAATTCTACGTTACCAACTCCACTTACAGGCTAAAAATGTGGCTGCAAGTCGAGTATTCCGAAGACGAGGACGCACCATTTTACGTGCACTTCCTTCATTTAGCCCTCTCCCCCTTGGAATTCGGTACAATTTTGCTAAAACCATTCGACACAACGAGCATTCGAGTCGGAAAATCTGTCGTGTTCCATAAAAATAAAGCTATCGACAAAATCCTATGAATCCGAAATAATAAAAGTTGGAAGACTGCATTTCTAATGAGAAGCAGAGATTCGATTCGGAAGCGATCAATTCCGCGTTGAGCACCGATGCTAGCCGAAGACGTAATGGCCAAGTTTGGTCGCGATCTCATCTAAGTGCCTCTCGTGCGTCTCGCCCTCTCTCACTCACGTCGATGCTGGTTTCAAAGTCTCCCCCTCGTTTCCCCCGGCCCGATTTCGGTATATCAGACACGCGACGTAGGAGGGACCACTCTCGACGATGACGACGCGCGTCCACGAGTGTCGATAATTATCGTGCGGGGCAGGTAACCGCCGCGCCGCCAGGATTCGACCGCGGCGCCTGCGGGGCTGCAGCCCGCGCGACGTCCCCGCATCGCCGGCTGCGGCAGCCGCGGCGCGGCGAGCGCGCCGTCCGCGTCACCGATCGTTGGAGGCTTTTAAAATAATAGGATCGTGAATAATACGTGGAATTACACAAAGGTAGCCCCGACTCTTCGTGCCAGGCGAAAAATCCTCGCGAGAAATCGATGCCATTTCAATTCGCAAAAATGCTACTGCGACTCCCATCTGACTCCGCTCTTGTTGTTTTCCCCGCCGCGCTCTTTATTTTTCGTCTCCCTCTTTTTTTTCTGCAACCTTCCAACTTCTCTCACGAAGCGATGCTTCGACGTTCTACGTATTTATTGTTGGTCCAAAAATCACTATTTACGTACAAGACTCCGCCATTTTGTCACAAATACACAAAATTTGACATATTTCGCAATGTGTATTAGGCTGCTTTTATTTTCGGGACTATTTTTTTATTTTCGGTCTCAACCGAAAATTTCGGTGGAAATGTCCGAAAAGAAACTCCCTTAACATTTGAGCTCTCAATATTAACGTTAAGTACTTTCCCAGAGCGCGTAAAACTTTCTCATTTAAAATACACGTAACCTTTGATTTTTTTTCTTCAAATGACCATAACTCCGCGACATTTCGCGCTATCATATCGTACTAAAACGCGATTTACTCGAGATTAAATACCCTACAAAAGTGCTCATTGCGGCGTAGCTGTAATCCGCACTCGTAAGATTGTACGGGTCGTCGAATCTGATTTTTGTATACAATTTTTGCTTTTTCGACGTTATTTCGTGAATGACCGTACTAACATAAAAAATGTAAATGACAAACTCGTGAGAAATTCAATTTACTACAAAAAAGGTCCTTTCAACCGAATCGCGAAGATTGATATTTCTCGAGATATACAGCGTTGACTTTTTCGTAACACGAAATGTTCCAGAATATCGAGTCAAGCTCTTCGTACAAAAATTCATATTACGAAAAAGTCAACGCTCTATATCTCGAGAAATATAAATTCTAGCGGTTCAGTCTACGGGACCTTTTTGGTAGTTAACTAAATTTTCTATAAGTTTGTCATTCACATTTTTCACGTAAGTCCACTCGTTTGTGAAATAACGTCCAAAAAACAAGAATTTCATACAAAAATCAGATTCAGCGACTCGTACAATCTTACGAGTGCGGATCGCAGCTTCATCGCAACGGGCATTTTTGTAGAGCATTGAATCCCGAGTAAATCGCGATCTCGTACGATACGATAGCATGAAATGCCGCCGAGTTACGGTCATTCGAAGAGAAAAAGTCAAAGGGTACGTGTATTTTAGAAAATTCAGAAAAATGCCCCGTTTCGAGGGAGACGACGGAACGTTGGAATTATCGCTCTCGCGTGCCAGATCGAGTCTTGGACGACCTCGCTGATGGCATTGACGCGTTTAATTTCAGTAAATTAATTATGCCTCCGAACAATCGAAACGAATCGATTGTATCGGCGATTCGTCGAAGGGAAACCTCCTCTCGCCTCCTCGCGCCTCACCTCGCGGACCCGCTTCGTCGAACGATCGGCGATATTCCGCTCGTCATGCCGTTCGATGAAGCCGTTTCATAACTTCTCGACTGCCTTTGAATAATTACTAAGCCTCGTAATTAATTGTGGGCGGAGTCGTTCCCGAGAGCGAGTCAATCATACGATTACACCACACTTTTGTGACCCGCGATGCCGAAATATCGGCTTACCCAATCCAAAACCATTTCACAACGCTTTGTGTACTTCAAAGGATCATTATATATGATTTTCACGCCCCGAAAACGAATTCCCGATTCCCGATCCCCGTTCTCGCCCACCAACCTTCAATTTTTCAATATCACACCCCTTTGCCGTTTGGCGCGAGCTTTTCACCCCCATTCTTTACACCTTCTCGCTCGTCCCTCCTCGTCGCCTCCCAGACATAACTGCAGTTGCGCCATTTTTTTCTCCATACCCATGCTGAAACAAATAATAACTCGATTAACCGTTGCCATTCCTCGGATCCGCAGCCTTGCGTTCACCAAAGAGCTGCGACCTTGCTTTAATCGTTTCTCGTTCGAGTTCCTGTTTTTTTTTTTTGCTTATCAGTTTATCGCAGCTGAAACCCGATACGATTCTTATCAACGCGCGACCATTAATTATTTTACGACGCCAAATAAAATATCAATTCTACTATTCGTTATCTTATAACAATAAACAAAATATTTATTTTACTACTTATTATTTGATAACAATAAATAAAATATATACGCGAGCGAATTCACAAATTCCTGGCATGGTTTTCTATCCCAAAATTGTTTTTCCATCGTGGATAGTTAAAACCCGACGAAATGCGGCACAGGCCTCGTGAATATAATTTTTTTGACTGAAATTTCAGGTAATTTTTAGTATTTCTCGTTTGAAAGGTCCTTAAATTTTAGGTGGTCAACGCGAAAGAATAGATTTTTTCGCATGGAATACGAATTTCTGGTTGCTGGATCTGCCAATATCACGCGTCGGAGGGAACATTTCAAGTTGACGAGCGTAGAAAAAAAAACATCGAATTCCGGACGCCAAGTGTTTCGTGATAAGAGTTAAGCTACACGTGCCAAATGTAACGTAGCGTTTGTTATTTTATAACGAAGAGTAAAATGCACGCACTATCGTCGCGCGAGCTTCTGGCCATTTGGCGATGATGAAATTTCACGGAGACACCTTCTTCGCCCGGCGACGAATCGACGAGCTGTAAAGTATTTTTTATTTGTTGATTATCGCGTCGAGGATGGTAACAACCCCTCTCTTTTGAAACGAAACAAAAGTGAAGTTTTTCAACGCGCGTTTTACGAGCGTACGGACGTCACGATCAACGGCGTTGATCACCATCACCACCACGAACAGCACCGCTAACGAGGTATCGGATGCTGGGTGGTGCGGGCGTCCACCGAGCTTGGATATCAGTGTATACAATAGAAAAAGTTGAACGTGCGAGCGCGCGTCGATATTACGTTATCCAATTAAAAAACTGCCTTTGTACTCTCATAGTCTCACCCCGTTGCCGGGTAAGGATGCGGGCGGCCGGGGGTTACGGACGGCTTTCCTCCCATCCCCCGCCGCCCCCGTCAACCTATCCCAATCAAACGCAGGCGAATCCCGCTACCTGTATCGAGCTTTCTCTCCCCGCGCCGCGTACAAAAGGCAGTTTCCAATTAGTCAAACTTTCGCCAAATTACCTAATGCCACGCGACCACCAGCCATTTCATTATTTTTGCTCGAACGAAACTGGATATCCGAAAACGTCTTACAAATCGCGGGGTCTGTGTGCGTTTTTTCGGGCTTCTACTTCGAAGGCATGCTTATGAAATTTGTTTCAAGAGGCCGGTGCACTTTTCTTCCCTACCAACCGAAAATTTTGTTGGACATGTCCGAAAAGTGTATTAAACCGAATTCTTAGGTTGGAATCTAAGCACAGCGATAGCTACAAACGCGTACAACTATTCTCGCAGAAAATACGTAAACTGCCAAGGAAGGCGTAATTTTGTTCCTCGATAACCAGCCAACTTTAATTAATTAACGAAGTGAATAATTGTTGTTCGTGCGGAAGTACTATTTTTTTAAGTTATTGAAACTCGTAAATGATGGAGATAAACAAATCCGCGGTATTTCCCACACCCGCGGCAATACCCACGCTCACCAAGTAACAAATCAGCCCGAATTCATCTCAAGGTCAAGCGTAGGGGCTCTGGTGTACGCCGATCCCTCGCTGTTTTACCATCGCAGCAACGACGCGTATGATTCTCAAGGACAACCCTTGTTACTACCAACCGTTCACGCGGGATTTCACAAAGTGTCATGTTTTTTGCGAAGCAGTGTGATATGTTTTACAGTGAAAATACAAAAATCGTGTTCCGCCTAACGCGAGCACGTGCCCCGTATTATTGGAAATGGCCTACTAGGTACATAAGTTTGTACCGATTTAGTGTGTCATTCGACGACGTGGTCGACCATATTCTATCGCGTAAGTCATATTCTCGTGTTCTGGGTTATGTTGTATGGACCCCGGGGATCATTTTACCCAGTGGTGCCGCGTTCAGGTAGTTTCTAATAAATTGGTGCTTTACATTGCAGTTGTTCGCAATGTAAAACGTGGAGAGGCGAACTTTTAGAAGACTCTTTGTTCCTCGTTCGAAATTGTAAAGTTGGTCAAACTCTAATAAGCGAGATTTTGCCATTTTTGCCAATTTTGCCAACCGGGGCAAAACGGCGCCTGGACGTTGGGGCAAATTTTGACGAGACTCGCCGACTCTTTGGGTGGATTGGACGCGGTGCTTGCTTTATTAAACTGCAGTGCGAGAATTGTTGTTGGATATTTTGGTGGAAAAATTCATTTTCGTAATCGCATCCCGCTCGCGACCACTTTCGGGATCAGAAACGCAACGGCGAGGCGCTTTTAGCGAGCGATAGCTCAAAACTGTCGAACCTCGATGGCAAAGTTTCAGATTTAATATATAAACCACTCGCGAGCCGCCCGCATCGATTCGTCGTAATGCACGGGAGGGAGGCGGCCGCGCGGGGTGGTGGTGCGCGCCGAAGGGAAGCTGAGAGAATACGAGACACACCGAGCGATACCCGACCGCTTACACGTACGCGGGATGATCTTAACTCCTGCTCGAGGCTCGCTCGTTGATTACCTTTTCCGCGGCGTCAGGATCTCCGCGTATCGCGACGGCATTGTTAATATAATCACAGGCGCGCGCGCACGCCGAGGAAATTTTCGTACGCGGTTTAACTTCGGAGCTCCCGGCCACCGACTACACACCCCCGCTCCGCTCTTCTTTCGCTCCTCGCCATTACCGCTCGCTGCCCACCCCGTGTAACTAAATTAATTTATTAATTAATTAACGCTACTCCACGCCACTCGAAAGAGACGCGGCACGCCTAGACCTGCCTCCTCGCCCCGAGCACCGACCGCCAGCCATCGCGAACCACTTAACCGTACTTTGCGGGGAAAGAAACAGCGGGGCATCGCGCGCCCAACGACGAGAGGATGCGAGCAAAGAGAAAAAAGGAACACGGGTAGACCAGATATTTGCACGCGATCGGCCGGCAGAAGCTCGACCAACTTACCACCGACCTAGGCAGACCGCGGCACCGTGTACCAATAGCTGGACAATTCCTGCCTCAGCGTACACGCGAGGCAGCCAGCCACCCAATTTTTTCCGACGTCTCGAAAAATTCTGAAAAAATTTCCCCGCGTTGGATGGACTCTCTGCCACTTTTATACGCGTCTACTACCACTACTCGTTTGGACACTTTTTTTTTCTTGAAAAAATTCCCGGTTAAATCACCGACGAATAAAAGGTTTTCAGTTGCAGCGAAAATAAATCGCAAACGATTTTTTTTATTTCAGATTTTATTTTCGGATTTAATTTTTTTTTTTTGAGAAGTATTCTGCATTTTGGTCGCGTTCCAAATTGGGCTTTTAGATCGTAGACCGCGCGGGGCGGTGGCGAATTTCTAGCGTGAACCGAAATTCGAAACCGAAGGGGAGGGAAAAAAATAATGGGAAAAGCACAAAAAATGGCCGTCCGAACAACGAATCGTGGCATGAAAAACGGTGAAAACCACGTCCGACGGCGCCTGTGTTCATTAGAATGCTTTGTCATGTATGAACTCGATATTGCATTGAAAAAGATTTTTTTCCCATTTTTTTTCTTTATTACGAGGAAATCACGTGTTGCAGACTTGTTTGCACGCGGCAGATCAAATATGGCGAACGGTGGGTGGTGGCTGCGACGGAAACGACGCGGTACACAATGTTCATATTAATTTTTTCCAGTGCATTCAATTTAGCGTAAACAATGCTGGAGTGTATTGGCATTGCGCGGACAAGTATAACGAATGACCGGAGCGTGGGCAGCCGGATGAATAGACGGGAGGATTCGGGGTTAAAAAGGAATAAACGTCCGGCGTTTCGGGGCGCGGGGGGCGAGGGGCGAGGGAGGAAATTGGCCGGCTAGGCGGCGGTAAAAAAGAGGCGGACGAGAGGGAAAAAAGGGGAGAGAGAGAGAGAGAGAGAGAGGGGGTGGAAAAAAGGACAAAGCGTGCCTAAAACATTGGAAGCGCGGAAACGAACGAATAATATTTTACGAATTCAAAAACTGCTCGGGCACAGAGCCGAGGGGGATCCTCGTTCCTCGTTTCCTCGTTCTTCATTTGCGATCTTTTGTTCTTCGCCTCCCAATTAAAAATTAGATCGAGCCACCGGTAATTATTATTAACGCGGTGAAATGAAATTATCGTGAAATTATTTGCCACGGTCGGGCGAATTTTCGTCCTGATTTTTCATTTTTCGACGCATTGTTCTCGGCCCGCGCGGGTGCCTGGTAGATTCTCGCCGTTTGATCGGGCAAACGAAGGCCGCGGCTCGCGGGATTATTAGAAATCGCGGGAGAAATTAGCTTTGGGGAAAAAATGGGGCACGGAGGTGAGAAAAATTAGCGATAAAAAAAATATACAGGGTGGATCGCTCGCGGTGTCGGGAATGGGCGGGACCATCGGCGCGAGGCCCCACCGCTGCGGAATCGGGGATGATAACAGAATTGCAGGACGCGAGATGTCGCAGATTCGAAAAATGGCGCAGAAAAATGGGGACGAGAAAGCTTTCGCGTTATCCGCGGTCCGCGCGTTGTGTAACACGCGATACGAGCGCGTATTACATATATTTCGTAAAACGTCGTTATATTTCGCGTCGCGACTCGCGTTCCGCTGCTAGTTCCGCCAGTCGATACTTACCGAATTTGAAATTCAAATCTCGGCCCGTGAGTTGTTCCCGTGTTCCCAGGTCTGGCCGTCGTACACCGTCGCGACGGATCGATAAACGCTTTCCTAACTGACTGACTGACATTTCGCGCGAGGCTTCGAAAACTTTCATTTGTCAGCGGACGAGCCGACAGTTTCCTCCCTTATCGACGCGTGCTTCCGCCCCGTTTTTGGCCATGCTCTCTGGAAAAGCCAAAAAGAATGAGGCGTCACGACGGAAAACGAAGCAAGAGTACTCAAATTACTAGCACCGAGCTTACAAAATAGTTCCATTTTTTTCCGGCGGCCAAGGAGTGTACTCTGTCCGCAAACGGACCGGGAACCTGGTTGTCTCCGGATAACGAACACATATGCGAGGTACGCGCGGTCGTACGTAGGCGAGCGAACGTCCGCGCGAAAGCTTGCGCGCGTACGGCACGAGTAGGCCGAGCGGGTGGCAAGTGTGACCGACAACCGGTCGAAATTAACTTGTAATTACGTCATAAATGAGTCACCTGTCAAAGCAACGGGAGGCAAGTGTGCGTGGCGAATCGATTCGGAGCGTTTTATTGGTGAACCGTATTTGCCGAGTCCTTTGATCACGTTTGACATTCGAGACGTTTCTGTTCCAGCCACCTCGCGCCGGTGCACCCTTGTTTCGACTTTCTTCGACGCGCGATAGTTGATCGCTCGCGTATCCGCGCACCAGATTTCGGAGCCCGCTGCGAGGGAATATCTGTTCCCGAAGCTAGGCAAAAGACAAAAAATAAATGACTAAACGAACGTATGAGCAAACGAGTAAGCGAGTAAATCAGTAAATCAGTAGACGAGTAAATGAGTAACCGAGCAAATGAATAAATGAATAAATGAATAAATGAATAAATGAATGGATGAATAAATGAATAAATGAATAAATGAATAAATGAATAAATGAATAAATGAATGAATGTATAAATGAATAAATGAATAATAGTTCTTGCCTTAACTCTTGACAAACAACCGAACGGAGTATCGTATCAAAGTCGCGGTATTTCATCTCCTGCAATCGCTCTGTGTACGAACAGCAGTCTATCCGCTCACCCTTCCACGTGTAGTATAGTCTCTGACGTGTTTATCTTTCATTACCTGAGCCAAAGCAGATCATTGTCGCCTTCGTAGCCAACCAAAATTCACCGTAACGCGTTCTCGTGGGCGTCGCGTCGAATCTCCATGCCAGCGAGACGCGAACCGTGCCAGTCGGGGTGCACGTGAGAATAGGAACGCGCGCGCGCGCGCACGGGGAGACGGCGATCATCGAAATCGTACGATCATTTCATTCGCTTATCTCGGCATCAAACATTCAACGGCAGCGATCATCCCGAGCGGTCCAGAGGAATCCTCCGGTTAAACGAGCCCGGGATCCAAGGACTCGGAAACGGTCCTAATGGCACGGGGACTAGCAGGCCTGAGAGACCGGCTAGCCAAGCTTCCGTAGCGACGGTACAGAGTGATTTAACGGTTAGAAAATTGACCCTTCAAATATTCATACAGTTCCTAATTAGAGCGTCTCTTTGGAGCGGAGAAGCACTTCGCCAGCGTTTACGAAATGATCGCCGTGCTCGCACGCGTTCCTCGCAATTTCTCCCCGAGGATCCCTCTTTGTGCCGTGCTCCGGGTAAAGAATAGTAACGCGTCGTAAAATTGCACAGACCTCGTCTTCCAACAGCCGAACCGTATTACCCCAATTTCCATCGCCTCCAAGAGTGCTGCAACAATTATTATTAGAGGAATGAGAAACGATTGCGGAAATAAAATCATTACCGAGATGAAGTTCGCGTTTATCTACCTACCCATCTACCCGTTCTTCTCAGCTGTGGAGAAATCGTGGAGAATCATATCGTAGACTCTCCTCGCCGGCTAGAATATGGTAAAACGAGTCTTATTTATAACGCGTGACCAGAGTATTACCGAGAATCTCGAGCGTTCACCAAAGTCTTGTATATTCCTGGTAAATCCGTGAAATAAACGCGGCACAGCCGGGACAAACGGGTCGGCATGCGGCAGCCGCGTCATTGGTTGACAGTGTCTGACGAAGTCTTTGATCCGCACCGCAGTTTTGTCAGTGTTTTTTGCTCCCCGGCCCCTCATCTTGGCCGCTCTGCCCACCCACGCGATCGCTCGCTGTATAAATCACGAGTCGAGCTCGCGTTATCGCGCGAGGACAGCGTAAATAAACGGCGGAGTGACCCCGTTTCGTTCGCTCACCGTTTACATTTCGACTTTCCGTTTCGTTTTTTTTCGTCGGTGGAGCCGAAGACGAGAATCGTATTCCGCTCGACACCTGCTAAGCACCCAATTTACAGGATTCCTCCCCCGAGTTCGCTGCGAGCCGAATAACGATAACCCAAACAATGGCGATGAGGAGCGATCGCGATATCATTTGCAAACGTAACGATATCGTTGTGCTCGCTCATCGACGGAGACGTTGCGTGATCCGATGCGTCCTCGTAAGCCGTAAGATTCTGATCAATATCCACGGCACACGGCTGATGTAGTTATAGGATAATCGTGGATGTTTACGACGTTACATCAATTTCCGATTACACGGAGTACGCTGATCCCTACGTACAGTACAATATTACGTACGTTACGTAGACTTTGCCGAGAAATCAGACGACAAGTATGACTCCCACGGAGGTCACGTATCAACCGTAGACCCCTGGCTACGCACGAGATACGTAACCAGAATACCAGGAGTATTGTGGGAATCGACGAGGAAGATCCTCAATTCGGATCGTACGCAACGAGAGATATTGCAGATGCAACAAAAGTGTGCTGCTGTAACACTTTTGTGTATTGGAAACGGAGTGTGAGAACAACACTAACGATTGTAGTGGATCAACACACGAAAATGTTAAATATTCTACACAAAAAGATTGACACTTAACAGGATAATGGAAATTGTGTTACTGTGTGTGCAGTGATAAAGTAACACAGTTCTGTGTTAAAAGTAACACAAAGATATTTTGGAGTAACATTTAAAAAGAGTTGTTTCGACATTTTTGTGCGTTGAAAACTGGACTGTGAGAACAACGCTAATCTGCACGCTAAAATGTTAAATATTCAACGCAAAAAATTTGTACACTTTTGACGATGACGAAAACATTTTTTACCGGGTAGTTGGAAAAGGCCGATCATGGATGTAGGTAAGGTACGCGACGTGAGAAACGGAACGAAAGGAAATGATGGAAGTTGCGGGGTAAACTGGATGAGAGATGAAAGGCGCGTGTACGGAAATAGCGAAGCTCGCACAAAACGTCCTAATACATAATAGGCGAGTACGTCAACGACGGCATTGAAGCAAGCAATTAATATCAAATCTAATCCAAGCGTGCTAGTCTACCAGCCTCGAGTCGACTAGAAATGCCTAAGGACGAAGGTGTGTAGCGAGGATGTGAGCAAGGAGCACACACGAACGTAAAGAGAAATGCAGAGAAAGGGAGCCAAACGCAGCGTCGCGGAAGAGGGACCGGGAAGGACAGACGTGCACGCGCACAAAGAGAGCGAGCGAGAGGCAGCAGAGATGGATGAAGAGAGCAGGGGAGAGACAGAGAGAGGATAGAGAGAGCTGGAGACAGAGAGAGAGAGAGAGAGAACGCGTGGCCCCAGGCAAAACGGATCTTGTTCTAGCGTATAGTCGGCGAGTCCGGAGAAACTAACTCATTACCGTGAAATTAATTAGGTTGTATGGGTCACAAAGGGCCATTGCATGTACACATCGTATAATACAACCTCTCCTCTTACCTCGTCCTTCTTCGGATACCCTCTCCCTATCTTTGTAGTACTCTGTATGCCCATTCTCTCTCTCTCTCTCTCTCTCTCTCTCTCTCTCTGTCTCTCTCTCTCGTTCTCTTCCCATCTCTCTGGATGTCTTGATCGCGTTCGCTGCTACCGATTCTCCGTACAATTCCGTACCCTCTACATAATAAACGAAGGAGGATGAGATATAGGCGACGTTGCATCGGGTGCTCGATAAATTACGATCCAAATCTTGGGTCGTCTACGAATGCAGGATGCAGCGCCTGGACTCGGAACGAGGAGGAGTTTTGATTCCTGGCAAACTGAGAGGAAACACTCGAAACGCCACGGCTGTGATTGACAAACGAAGCGTGTTAATCGAATTGTTCCTGTCCTTTCTCGATCCCCTGGATCTGGATGGAAGTACGAAGAAGACGAAATTGTTCGGATAATCGACCCCGCCAAACGACGTAGGCAATTTCCTCTTCAGTAAGATCTGCAACGATGGCTGCAGCCTTACAAGAAAACGAGACTACCTTAGTCGGCGCACCGCGTGCCATTTCTTCAAACCTGTCAATATGTTTCTAATGCTATTACCCGTGAAATGTTGCCGGCATTTCCTCGCAGGGGTGTAAGTAAGGCATTGAACTTCTCAATTCACTGGTCTTCTCTCTTCACTCTCTTGACGCGAGAAATTTACATTAACCGTTTACATTTACAGATATATAGGCGTGTGGAAGTCCATTGAAAACTACTTTCTCGTTGGAAATTCTGCAACCCTGAAAATTCGCGGGGCTCCTCTGGCGAGGGCAGAGAAGGGGGGGGAGATTCGCGTTCGCATCGATACGAGATCACCGCCTGGCCTCCGAAATCCTCGTCCACTCGAACCTCGAAACATTCACCTCCGAGTTTCGTTATTCCATCTCCGCGGTACTATATACCTCGGGCAGACCGCAGCACTAATTTCAGCGGAGCGTAATTAACTAATTCATCCAGCGCGCCGTAACCGAGTCCATTGTGCTCGACTCCCGTTGTATGGAGTATACGAGGAATGGAAAAGCCTTTGGCGAAAGATGGTCACGCCGAATCCAGGAGCATGGAAACCTTGGAACGTTAGTCGTCCACGCTGCGACGAGGAGTGGAAGGAGTTCGCGCGGCACGCATCTACGTGCGCATTGTCGGAGCGAGAACAATTGCCCGGCCAAGTTACAGTCGGCGTATAACCCACTCGTCGTGTCGCGAAAGTGCTAAACTTCGGACAAACGAATGTTTGAGCTTTCGGACGAACTTGCGGAAGAGTTGTGCTCCGCCGCACGGAAACACCGCGCCAAATTTAATTCCCCTCGCGAAACCTGCTCAGCCCTCGCCGATCATTTCCGCGCCTAGTCATCGGTAAGCTCAAAAAGTGCGGGCTTTTTTTGACGAAAAATGAATTTGGTTCCCAGTGTTCGGCGGCGCGGCGAGCGAGAGACTCTTCGTCTCGTGGGCAAACACGGTGAAAAATGCGACTACCTATTCCAGAAGATTTTCCGATTCGCGGTAAAGCACGCGATATCGTGAAACGGCGATGCGCAGAGATGAGACGAGGCGAGGCGCAGGCGAAACCCTTGGAGTCGTGTTCTCTTAAATTGGCTATTAGATCGACTGTAATAAGCGGCAGACAGAGACGGAGAATTAATATCCGACAACAAGGAAATTGATGCGGGGTAAATCGATCCAGAACGCTTGATCGTCGAGCCCGAACTTTATTTCCTCTCGATTTCATCCGCTACCTTTTTCTCGATGGTTAACAGGCAAACAAGACAAACACAACAGGTAGCCCGACGAAGTTCCGTCGAAAAACGCCCGATAGCCGAAAAAAGCATTACTCGTTACCATCGTACCAAACCCTTTGGTCCTGCTTCCCAAATTTTTTTATTAATTTAAAAAGATAAAAAAATTAAAAAAATATAAAAAACATCGCCAAAAAGTTCCGCAAATGAAACGGAAACGTGATTTGCGTCGGTTTTCTTTGGATTCGACGTTTTCGTCGCGAGGGGAACTTTTTTGGACGAGGAATAACCAAAATTGGAGAAACGACGCGCGCGTAGCCTCTCGACCCCGAGGCTATCAGTCGGCCATTCGAGAGGGCGATTTTTGTTGATTTGTGAAATATTACAAAACTTTGACTCGTCCGGATCGTAAAACTGTCCGACGTCCGTTTCTTTCCTTCGCTGGCGTCGCGTTTCCTCGGTGTTTCGTTTTTTTCCCCATCTCGTTCGAGGTACACGTTTCACCCGGGGGACCGGTAGAAATCATAAAGCCGCCGCACAGCTCGATACGGTCAAGAGAAACGATTAATAAAATAATCATTCTCAGGGCACCGTCGTCAATCATTTCCGGTCGCTAGCCGAGCTTATATCTGCGTTGGACAGTTTAGGAAACAAACCTTCCATCTTTCTCGTCCCTTCGCAACGCTGCTGCCCCGCGCTCGCCGCGACCTACGACCGCGACAACTCTACGTACGCGGTCTCTACTGCGCGATACCCGCGCCACCAACGTTGTTGTTACCATCCCCGTAGCTGAGCAAACGCGAACGAGCAATCCGCGATTCTCGTGATCTCGTACGACGAATGAAAACAGAATTTCGGAATGTTTGGGTTTTTGTCCGGCGTACATCAGCGTGTTTGCTCCGAACATCTCCGACACTCCGGGTCAATTTGACCCTATCCACCCTCTGACCGTCCCTAACTTCGGAACTTTTTCGCTCGCAAACATTTGTAGGTATACTTTGAACGACGTTCGAGCACTTTTTAAGCCGTGGAAAATTTTACGAATTTTGAGATACACGCTCAAAAAATGTGTAAAAAAAATTCTTTTTGAAAAAAAAAAATGAAATTTTAGGGATAAAATTGTTGTTTTTTTTAAACACAACCGATCGAAAGAGACGACGAAATTCCGTCAACTCGGATTCTCTGATTCCATACTAATTATTTTCATTCCTCGTACTTTTTCGCCTTCCTCGTCGTCGTCGTCGCGAGCTGCTCCTTCAGCCTCTCTATAACCACCCCGAACTCCGTGTCGTCGTCCTTCGAAAGCCGCTGTTTCAATTAGCACCACTTTTAGCAAGCTTGTTTAAATCCTGAGTGCACACTCGACGATATATGTATACGTACGCGCGCAGCGCATAGGGATGCGCGTGGAGCGCGGATATTTGTACACGGGGTGCGATGGGAAAGTCGCGGTCGTTGCATCGCGGCGCGCATTTGCATATCGTTCATTATTTACCCGATCGTCTAATTTCCCTTGTTTCTAGTTAAACCGAGCGGAAACTCGGCTCGTCGACGAAACGGGATTTTCCATTCGAAACGAAGATACAGCCGCGGTCTGACGGACGAAGAAGCGAATACCGCCTACAATCGGAAACCAACTGCCATCCTCGTTTATTTTTCCCAACCCCGCCTAAAAACTCCACGTTTCGACCGTCCCAAACTCCCCAACCTTTTCCCTCCCAATTCATCAAATTTCGAACCTATTAATATAATCTACATTTCGCGTAAATTCTCTACATTTACTCAAATTTTTACCCACAGCAGGAATAACAAAGTAAACGTCGGGGTCAAAATGACCCGTCGCGTACGCGCAGTCTGAACCGCATGAGATATGTCCCAGCGTTGTTTTCGCGCACCTTCCGCGCGGTCCTTCGAGGAAACGGACGCGGGGGAAAAAAAACACAGAAATATTAACGGTAACCGAGTCATCGACGGTACGCGTTTATCGGGATAACAACCTTGGGCGTTTCTATTTAATTTTCCGGGAAATTCTAGGCAGGCGAGCGAGACAGCTAGGCGAGGTTAGTTTGGCGAGAGTTTCGATTGAATAGGTATTTAGGCGCTCTTGTGCGGTGGATATTATTCCATCACCTTCCATTCAATAAATATCATCTTAACGAACTCATGTATATTTGATTGGGAATTGGGACCTCCGGGCCGAGCAACCGCGAACTCTCATCCCTCCGTCCTCCCCCCCCCCCCCCCCCCCCCCCCGCGCAGACGCCCATCTCGCGACCCGTCGACAAAACTCGCCTTCTCCGCGCATCCGTAAGTCTGCCACGCGACGCGGATGCACCAGTCATCAAAATTCCACCTCAAAAAAAGAAATATTCTATACAATTCCTACACAATTGTATTGAAAAAAAAAATTACGTAGAAATATATATATATATAATCATACTGAAATTATACGTACATTTTATAGAATTGTATCCGCCCAATTTGCCTTTGCAAACTTGACGCAATATTTTCCCCATTTTTAGAATACATGACTCAAAGCTTTCGAAACCTGGAACGCTACGTTAATTCCACAGCTGGATTTCACGCCAGACGACCAACATTATTTCCTCGAGGTTACCCTAGGAAGGCTTTAGCCAATAATACTAGTACCAGAAAATCATGGCCACGAAAAGTACAGCTATTCGCGAATCAGAGCAACAAACGTGTTTGCCTAGGATAAGAGCAACGACAATTTTTTCTGTAGAATAAAAGCAAGCCAATTGGCCGCTTGAGACAATTTGCAATTAGAGTATATCTCTGCCAATACTGACACTAAGATAATGCGAGTTTTTTTTTCCTCAAACGTAATACAAAGTGCATAATAACAATAACTTTTTCCTATACATACTTGAAATGTACACAAAAGTTGGTTCTCAGCAAAAAATGCAACAAATTGCGTACGGTTGAAAATCAGTGCTACGCTGAGAGAAATTCCGGTCGAAGTCGTCCTTGACTTTTTGATCTGGTCGGAATTGTAAAAGCTGTAATTTTTTTATCGGGATACAGCTACCAGATTTCAGAAGCTGAAGAGAATGATTTTCAGCTGCTACCTAATAATATTTGTGACAATGTGGTAGCTGCTGCTATCACGTTCCTCGCGTTGTCCTCTTCAGCTATAAATGATAGTTGCGTCAACTTCAAATCGGTTACAGTAACCACGTTCCCGGGGTACTATTACGAAGAAATCTGGTCGCAGTTACTGGACCAAGTAGTTCCAAGCGCTTGGCTCGAGTAAGTTTTTTTTTTGTCTAGTTACCCTGACGAGCTGCCATGTCTCTGTCGGTGTTGCGTGGGATACGAGGAAGACCGGGAACTGATTAAACAAGGAAATGAATTGATACGAGTATAAAGAACTACACAGAGAGGGAGAACCATCAGCGTATGACGGAGAACAGTAGCGAAGCCGAGTAATAGATAGTAGCGACGAAACGGTGATGCGAGGGAGGCTGTAGCGATGGGTAAGCAGGGGGGCAATCTTGCTAATGTAGCGCCCGCCCCGTACACCCTCTCAACGAAACCGCTACGTATAAATAACACGGGGAACGGTGACAGAAGTCCAAGGTTTCTCGGAGTAGAACCACGAAACAATTACTACGTTCTCTCGTAGTAGCGTGACTCCGTGCGTTTCCATACGTTCCACTATCCCGCCGTATTCCCCCCTGGGTACCTACCATTTTTGTGTCCTCGTCGGCTTCCATTTGCCCGCTGCTACCGGACATGTTCAACGCCGGGATACGCGATTAAGGGAGCTGATAGTGGGAAAAAAATGTCTTCGTCCTCCGTCCGATCTCCGAGGTCCGTTTTGCAAAAACTCGACGACCATTGATCGCGGCTGATCCAAGGTCCGTCGCTGTGGCCCCGTGAATCGTCGATTTTCCACGCCTCCTGAAAAGCGACGTTAAAGCGTGAAATTTAGCTCGGGCGAGAACACTTTTCAATCATTATTCAACGGCGATGATCGCGTCGCGGCGCGCAGGGGATCGTTTCACGCCGCGAGCCGAAACACGCGCAACACACGCGAGGAGAATTTTTACGGTTGTTTTCTCATTTTTTTAAACGCCGCGAACGAGAGCTAGTCGTATTCGCGTAACGCGAGACTCGGGCAGGAGGATGAGGATGGTAGATCTCGTGGGCAAAGTAGCAGTTTGATGGGCTGTTTTAGTGCCACTGTAAAAAGACACAAATAGCATCGGTGGAGGGAGCTGGAGGGCGCTGGAGGGAGCTGGAGGGAGCTGGAGGGAGCTGCTACCAGGATCTTTCGAGAAACGCTCCACTACCCGAGAAATTCATACTTGGAAGCGATAAAACTCGCAGTTTTTATTGCGCGAGGTGCCCTCTCTCTCTCTCTCTCTCTCTTTCTTCTGCTGACGTCACTCGGTGAAAAAAAAGTACCGTTTACGACTGGAAAGAAAGTAAAGAATTATCGCGTCATTATTGCCGAGTTGCTCGGGCGAAAAGAAATTGCTAGCGGGAAGGCGAACTTTGAAAAATAATCGCTGGGAATTGTTTTTTCAGCGCGCCACATGCACCGCTGCGAACAAGTACGAGCGGCGTACCCGCGTATCCTCGACTCTGCTGGGAACTACAAGAAAAGCGGAAGGATATCGCCGACGGATTACGGAAAGATTCAGGTCAAAACTGGAATGGAAAGGTGAAACTGAAAATTCCCCTCTTTTTTTCGGTATACGTAATTTGGGGAATGGCAGTAGTTGGACTTTCAAATATCTTTAGCGGAAGGTAAACGCAACACGTGGTTAATAACAGCCGCGTGCATATTTGACTGCTCGTGGATGTTCTGGTCTCTTTTTACAGCACGCGAGACGTAGCTTTCGTCCTTTGATACAATTTCAGCAATAATCCCGCGCGAAACGAATGGAGAATCGCGGGATCGCGATTCGTTGAAGTCTGCGAATACAGGCTGCGTGAATATTAGGAGAGAGAATATCCCTTTTCACCTATTTCTACAGAAATCGAGGTCTACGAGTAAACTGTACGTAAATGATGGATACGAGAATCTTTTCAACTCTTGGGCATTCGCCTTCACGGATATCGCCTCGCGTGAATATCGATGCTTCGACTTTCACCGAAAATCCATGTAAGCATCGCTATCAGGAAAATTTACTCTTCGAACAGTTGAAGATTTTCCTGTATGCGTATGAGGAGTATTTTACATTTTTTCCATGTTTCCAAAGACCTGACATTTTTTTGTACGTATGGAATGGTGATTCGGGAGAATCTGCACGATAAAATTCATATCGTTTTGCTTATCACTGCTTTGGCATGTTACTGGCACCTATTCAACCTGTTTCCACTCGTTCCGAGAAAATTCGCAGTGAGCTCTTGGATCGATTCGTTCTTGTTAGTGTGTAGATTGCTGCCATTCAACTGCAATAACAAGTAGACTCTTGCGACTTGACATTATAAAGTTGCGGGTGCAGTTTCATAAGTCGTCATTATTGATCCTTATAACTTCGCGACCCGATATTCATGCTATCCAGAGCTCACTCCGTAGGCTATATATATATATATATATATTTATACATACACACACACATATATACAGTCTTAGAAAAGTGTGGAAACGGTCTAATATCTCGAAAACGAAACGTTTCTCAGAAAAACGTTTCGGACCAATGTTGTAGGGTTTCAAAACACACCCTGTGCATTTACGTACATATAAATATTATATACATACGTATATATATATATATACATATATATATATATATATATATATATATATATATATATACACATATGTATACATGTCAGGTGCACTTGATAAAATGTAGATCTGAAATCCTCGAAGACTCGAAGTGTTTCCATTTGCAGAGTTGAATAATATCTGCGAGTCTCGCGAATCGTCACGTCATCATCTTACATAGTCTTCCAGCTACATTTCATTTCGGTGACTCTCCAAGAAAAAACCTCACATATAATTTCTATGAAATTATATAGAATTACATACAGCTCCATAAAATTACATACAATTTTATGTAATCCTAATTTCAAAAACAATGTATAATTTATGTGTATATAACCTATGCAAAATTATCTACTTTTGCGTATAATAATATACAATTTTTTTGCAACTTCGTATAGAAGTCTATACAATTCTATATAAAATGTACGTAAATTATATAGGGCCAATTTTTTTTTACGCAATTATATACAGGTACGTATGATCTTTTTTTCTCGGATCGACGTGCCTACGCGTGTTCGTGCCAATGAGTTAGAAAAGTTAGCGGCCGACGATCTACGCATTATACTACTGATAAGACGAGCGGCGACGTACCAGAGCCGATTTCGAAATTTGAAAAATACTCGAACATTTTGTGGACATCCAGTCGAGCGAGGGAAGTACGGGCTCGTTTACGTAGAACGTCTTCGCTCTTCCGTCAACCACAAAATGCTCGATCGCTAATTGGCAACTTTCGACGTCAATTATTGATACTCGTTAGCGACTCGAAGTTAATTGCTGCTTTTCACAAGCTCTTCGAGGCTCCTCTCGCTCCTCCCGCTCCTCCCGCTCCTCGTCCAATTAACAACGAAGCTTCATACCGAAGATCGGTAACGAAAATTGCGACGCCTTCCACGAAGCGTTTGTTGTTATCATCGTTGTTGTTTCTCTGTTCTCTCTCTCTCTCTCTCTCTCTCTCTCTCTCTCTCTCTCTCTCTCTCTCTCTCTCTCTCTCTCTCCGCGGAAACGAAGGCAAGAAACCGTCGCGGAGGAGCTTTCGAGCTTATACATTATTATCGACTTCGCGAAACCATTCGACGTCGAGCCAAAGCCAACGTCAGACGAATATCATTTTTATCCAACGTTGAATAATAGATCGCGAACGTCTTTGACGCGCACCTTTTCCCGTGACGTTTCGTCACGACGCACGAAGAGGAAACTTTTGCCATTTTCTGCTCCCCAGACGATGCTTGTCCGACGTATTTTTCTTTCCAAACACCGGGTCCATTCCGAAACCCTGAAAATTCTCCAGCAGAATAACACTCTCAATTTGAGCATCTTTTTTTGTTTTACCAAAATTCAAATTGCTCCTACCGAGCTGATCTTTTGTCGAGTAACCATCAGCCGAGTCCGAAGCTGACTCTTTGAGCTTTCCAAAACTCTGCCATAACGCGTGATTACGATAATCAGAAGACCTCGGAAAATTCGGTGAGACTCGTACGGCTGTTGGAGGTGCGACGAAACTAATGTACAAATCATTTCCCTCAAAAGGGACGATAAAAAATAAGGAAACGCGTTTTTGCGAGACGAAAAAAAACAGCGCCGTTTGGCTCCTCCTGCACATACTGGTATGACGTTTGCTTGCTTTATTTTTCCCTGTTCTTCGCTTTTTACGAGCTGCGCTACGCGAAGCGTCAGCGTGTCATGCATGTTTCACTCGGCACGCTTGCATCGGCTGAACATTTCATTCGGTAGCCGTTCCTCTGGCCATCTCTTCGTTCCTGGCGCTTCTCGTTGCACGTGCGCGACGAGGAGAGGAGGGAAAGAAGAAGAAACGAGTAGGAAAAAAAAGATAAGAGGGGCGACCGACGTCGTTGGCTACCAACCCAAAGGAGTTGTAAATTTGTCGAGGAGCTCATATTGACACGTGTTTAGGTGACGAGACGCGATACGGTGGATACGTTTCTTCAAATATTCAAGCCCCGCGTCATTCTACACCAGCCTCTTCCAACGTCCGCGAGGATGGCCAACAATTTTTTCTCAAACCCGATGAAAATTGATTGACGACGCGATGCGAAATTCGACAAAACGCTCTCTCTGCTGCACCTCGCTATCTGATGTCGCGTGGACCAAAAAAATTGTAGTCAACAGTATTTCATACGTCTTACTCTAATATAATTTAATCAATAATCGTAAATTTAATTTTAGTCACAAAATTATTTATATTCCCGCGAAAATTACATTTTTAGGTGTCAAAGTGTTAACTGTGCGTACTCACCGAGCCTATTACCGAGAATATTTTGATAAATATCAACTTTATAAAAAAATTGAAAGACATCTTTTTTGTAGAGAATCTAATTTTCTCCAAAAATGTTCGTATACATTTTTTTCAAAACCGAAGATATTTCGAAAAAAATACAATTTCTCCAAAAAATGAACTCTTCTTTTTGTTTACAACCTAAAAAATACCCGTTAGCAATCAAAGAAAAGTCGAAGTCATTTGAGGAAAAAAACCCAAAGTTTACGTACATTTTAGTTCGTTTTCGAAACTATATTCTCTTGTTGTTATTGGCATCACCGAATTTTCAACTTAATATATATCTGGCGAGAAAAAGGTTAGACGTTCGAAATTGGTGGTGGAAACGGCGGATACGTATACGCGCGGGTGTACATCGGGGCGAGCGTATCGAGTGGGTCGAAGAGGCAGGGCGGGAACGAAGGTACGAGGCTGGCTTCTAAGTCGGCGTTTGTGCTGGCTCTGTACATCGTTGATCCGGTAATTAATTACCTTGGTTAATTGGAGATCGAAGTTACCCACGCCCCACCGCCTCGCGACTCCCATCCTCCCATACTCCTCCTCGATGCTGCCAGAACGAGCCACGCTCGTCGGCGAAAGAATCGGTCGGCCTACGCAAATACGCTCGCGACTACCGGCCTACGTACATCAAACTTGTCGAGGGAGCACGATTCCCTTTTTTTCCCCCAAAAAATTGGACTCGCAGTCAGGAATTTTTTCACACCAGATCTGAGTTTCTGAGAAAATAAATAACTTGGTAACGCAGATTAATAACGTCGCATATCTGCAATGCTGCCCGATTTTTTAGGAAATATTCAAATAATTCGTAACCATCGCTATGGCAGAACCATTAAGACTGCATAGCGATGTAGATAAAAAAATTCCACCCCCTTCGGACTACTCGCGATAATTTTTCTCCGACCTCTCTTGTCACACTGTTAGTGCTGGCACGACTCACAGTGGTACCCCGTAGATTTTCATGGTTTTTGTGACAGAAATTTGGTGAAATCGTAGATTCGCCAGGATTCGAAAGTAAATATCTGCATACGTCTAAGCGAGCATGATAATTGAGCATTCGACGACTGCGTAAAGTGCGTATCGTAATCGTAGCGCGCGCAACGCACCCTTAGGCCGTGCTCTCAAAGGGAACAACTCCAATTAGTGGGCATGCCTATTAAATTTCCAACTCTCGCTCTCTCTCTCTCTCTCTCTGTCGCTCCGCGCCCTTCCGCCGCTATTACTAGTCCCACCGCCACTTCGCGGAGTCGATAGATAGGCCATCCCAGAAAAAGAGTCTACGTATAACTACACCCCAATTGTACAAACCTATACGCGATCGTACAGATTTTTTTGGCACAAACGAGCCGGACCGAAATTTGGCGCGGAAAAAAGTCGCGACGCAAATTTTTGTGCTACCATTTGCAGGATAATTTGCGGGGGGAGAAAAAATGTCGGGTCGACAAATAGAAATTAATACGAGCGAATTCGTTAACTTGCGTACAACGCGTCTCGACGCTCGTGAAAGAAAACAAGGAAAAAATATGTAAAATTGCGCGAGGTAACGTAAAATTATGACACTTTAATTGGACGCGTGTAAGGCTGTCTGGCTACCGGTCTGTCTGTCCTCCCGTCGCGTCTATCCGATGCAACGCCCTCGCTGCAAAGGAAAAAAAACCCTTGCTCGCCCGCGCTCAGCATTTTTACATCCCCGTCGCAGCGACTCGTCCGGCGTGATCGGGAAATTTGGTGAACATTTTCCAAACGGGCTCGTTTTTCCGGCTGGTTCTGGTTTTTCGGCGGTCCTCTTCGTCGCGAACCGGAATCCCTCTGGATCGGCAACTCGGGACCACTGCTCGCGAGCGGACAGGAGTACCTATCTCCGATCGTTTTTTGTTTTTTGCCCCAGTTTTTCGCGCGCTTTTTTTTGGCCGCGAAGGGGAGGCGAACAGGACGAGGAACGATTACGGTGGCGATGTTGCGAAAAAAATTGAGGATTGTCTTCGGAGAGAGAGAGAGAGAGAGAGAGAGAGAGAGGAGCGGAGGATAACGCCGAGGCTCGTTACCAAGGGCAACCATCCTGGCAACCTCCGAGGGATGTGGGGCGCGAGCGCGAAAGGCAGGGAGGCAAGAGAATGAAGGACTAAAACTTCTAATTACCGAGCGGTGGTGGCGATCTAATGAGCGGGCCCCCCTGGCAAAAACGAACTTTCCTGCTAATGAGACTGATTTAGTAGGTTTATATACGTGGCGAGGTACGTCGGTGGTTGTTATTCGGCAGGACGCGTTATCGTGGTCTCGTTATTCGCTTTTCTTTTCATTCGCGCGAACGAAAAGTAACGGAAAAAGGCGCCGAAAAAATTCGCCGTAACGTTGCAGCGGATCGGTTTTGCGCGCAGGGAAACAAAAACGCACCGCGCTTGTACAGCCGTGTAGTCCTACTGCTTTCTAGCATCCGGATCGTGGGGGAAAGCCACGCTTTTCTTACGCGAGTAAGTTGGAAGATTTTTCATCCTCGTCGGCGATCGACCACGTCGTGTTCCCGAAGTTGGCCGGGACTGTAGACGTTCGTCGGGCAACCAGACAGAACGTGGCCATTTATCGTGGCCATACGTGCGATTTTTTTTTCTAACGAGTTATTTTGGTAACGATGCAACGATCATCTTTGCAAAAGATATATTCACAGCGTGGCCACTGTCGATTTTTCAAAGGCTCACGAGCAGTTTGTTATCAATTTCGCTGCGATTTCTTGATTCCTGGCTTCCCAAGAATCCAGTAAGTGTTAAAAAACAGTAATGATATTGCACAACCGTTTAAAGTAATTATTTCTAATAACAAATTGGTATTAAAATAGACAGAATTTTTAGGATAAATTCGTACCAAGACGAAAGCTGAAAATTCGTGTACGGAGGGTTTTTAGGTCGCGCCTGATTGGAGCAAAGTTCGCATGCTTCGCGGCGGATACAAAAGGATCGAGTATCATCGCGATGAGGAGCGCGAAGTCGTTCTCTCCTGTTCCCCCGGACGGTCCAATTTAAAATTCGAACGCGCAGCCGTAGTTTCGTTCAATTAATTAAAAACAAAACACTCGAGGACACGCGTCAATCTTCTTCGGCGACGCGCGGGGGGCTGGCGACGAGAGAAAGGAGAGATTTGTTACCGCGTCGGTGGCTCGCAAACCTTTAATTAAGTCTCTTCGTTATTCCGCGCCGGTTTCGCATCCACCGTCCAACCCGGTATTCGCAGCGCACCGTCGTCGTCGCGATTCTCTGCTATTCCGGCGAAACGTTACCGATATCGTATCATCCCGTGTGCCAGAATCGTTCGACTCGATTGCGCGCACCTGAGGATGTACGACGAGGTACCGCTAAAAAACGTCATTTCGCGTCAGGATAATGCCCAAAACGGTGTCGGTTGAATTGTTCAAACGAAACGTTTATTCAAGGTCGAAGACTCCGACGGAATTTTTCATTCGAGTGTATCGAAACATCGACGGGGGGCGAATTTTCGTGCCGAATCGAAAATTCTCGAACGTTCGTCGATGTAGGTAATAATCGGGCGCGTGGTTCGCGAAAAGCTCTGGTATCCCCGGCTCCATCGTACAACGCGGTCGCTCGTTACGTGTCTACGGGGAGCCGGGGCTTGCAAAGGTGCAAAATGCTATTCAACGACGACCATTCCGCGGTAATGCAGCATACCTGGCGTTCGCATGCGTGGCGTACGTACGTGTAATATAGCGTAGGACGCGTAGCGTTGATGAGAGATAAATAGAAGTCGAGGATAGTAGTAGGTATGCCGAGGCAACGGAGGTCGCGGGAGGTTAAAGACGAGCGACGCGAGCCTGCGAGAGGGAGGGTGGCTAGGTGAAAAGGAGTAAAAGGGGCTCGCGCAGGGGTAGTAGAGGTAGAGGAGGGGAAAGTGAAAGCTCCAAAGCTCCGGGGTAGGAACGAGCGAGGATATATACATGCAAATACTTCCACAAACACGCCACCCACGTCTACGTACATACGTACACACACACACACACGCGCGCGCGCGCGTATACTATACATACATACATACATACATACATACATACATACATACATATATACATATATATGTACATATAGTGTGTGTGTATATATATATATATATATATATACATGTGTATATATGTGTATTGTATGTATGTATGTATGTCTGTACGTATAGACGTGTACAGTAGAGCGGAGGGGGAAGGAAGCATGTAGAGAGAGGGTAGAAGGCGAAAGGAGAGTTTTGCCGTAGGAAGGGTAGAGTTTGCTAATTACGCTCGCTCTCTCTAATGAATAAGCTCTAATGAACCACTTTCTGTTAATTAAAGGCCGCCTCTATCCTACCACCTCTGCCCACCCCGCCTTACCCCTCTGGAGCTTGCGTATCCTGCGTCGGAAGGAGGCTTAACGAAAAGAGCTCAAACGTAGGATCCCGATTATTATACTAGTACATGGCAGATATACACGCGCGCGCGCGCACATACATATATATATATATATATATATATATATATATATATATATATATATATATATACACACGAATATACGTACAGTAGCAGGCTCGCGTTGGCATAAGTATCTATACGCGGCGAACATTGCTTCATCGAGTGCTTTTTTCGACAAATATACCTACTGCTACATTTTACCTCCTCCCCCGTGTTACCGGAATCTCACGTCGGGTAAGTGATTCCGATTTTATTAGCACGCTTTTATTAGCTTGGTATGCTCGTTTGCGTGTGACGAAATCTTGGAAGCGTCGAATTGAATCGAAACTTTGCACACGTATCAAGGACCACCAACGATTCGAGACAGAAAAGTTGTTTATTTTTTTTTTCACATTCGAATTAAAAAATGTTGAAAAACTGGAAAGTAGCAGATAAGTTGTGGTTTAAAAAACTGAGAAACACGCTTTAACGGTGAAGCGAGCCAAAAAGTAGGAAGTAAACTGTAACGTGAGAATAAAGCGATTGACTGCTAATTATTACGCCGGGTGAGAAACGGGCGGAGAGAGTAGAGATTGGAGCTTAAGGAAGAAACGGACCGCGAGCTGTGTCGACGATTGGGGGTAGGCACGATGGTGAATATCGCGAGTGATCGAATCTGGTAAGTGGTCCATATTCGGTTGTCTTATCTTACGTTCGAATCACGATCGAGTAACCGTGATTATTTGGCCAGATATTCATCGTCGATTTACCAACGCGAGCGTTCGAGACTCCGAGAGCTTTCCATTTCTGGAGCGTCTCGAGATTTTACAAATTACCTCGTCGACTACGCGCTCAAACTTCTGGCACGCGTCGCGATTCAATCTGCCTCGCAGTTCGATCTAATTTGACCCGACTCCGCTCACCTGAATTACGTTTAAACTTCATCCGGATCGAATCACTCCGTTATCAGATAAAGTATCGCGGCCGTAAGCTTTCGCGATTCGATAGACTACAGTCGAGCGATGTTATGCGATACAGACGTGCGCACAAAAACGCGTGTAGTATACTCGCTGTACGTCTTCTCCGTCGGTTTTCTGCATATGCGTTTCCAACTCCCAAATACAAAACGCGACGAGGAGCCGCACCCGTGAGTTCGAGAATGCCGAGTGTGTCTCAGCAATATATGCGGAGGGAGCGACTCCGCGGCACCCTCGAAGGCTCGTGTCTGTGTCTTCCGCAACGTAAAATTCTCTTTTACAAGGAAACTACTGGTTTTTCGAAAAAATGTGCAAGAATAAAAGATGTTTCAAACAGGTAGACGCGCAACTTTTGTTTGAAACTTTTTTCCAAAAAACGTGTTTTTCCCAATAAATTGTTAATAACAAATAGAAGGAGTGGGAAATTTGCGATTTGACAATTTTTCATGATGGGTTTGACAACTCTTGGTAGTGCTCAATGATGCTAGATGTGAGTTTTACCGTTGAGGAAATTTTTCGACGATATTTTTTACAACGTTTTTGGGGTACGCCATTTTGCGTTTAATCGACATGGAAGAGAATTGTGTTTCTAGTAAAATTGAAATTACTTGTATTCGCCTCAGTTTTTCCCAAATAAAGCTGACTCCGCGAGCTTTCCAGAACTCTGCAATAACGTATGATTATTATAATTGGAAGACCAGTTACAGTCAGAAATTCAGTAATTTGCAGATGGCTGTATCTGCTCCTCTAATTATGATAATTATACGTTACCGTACAGTTTTGGAAAGCTCGGAGAGCCAGCTTTCGGAATATACCCCGCTGCATGCCGAAAAATTGAGTCGAATACGATTAATTTGAATTTGAGTAAAAAAAAAAATGTTGTCCATGCCAATTAAACGGGAACGTAAAATCAAAAAGGGAGTCGAGCTTTACGTTACGTTTGACAAGAACATTTGGAAGGGTAAGTTTTGTTTAACCGCCCCCGTAATTACTTTGTTTTTTGTCCGGCTGTTTTTTTGCAATCTCGAAACGATTAAGCGAGGAGAAATCTCTGTCGTGAATGGACGAGTGGTCGATGGCGCGGGGGCGGGGGGTCGAGGGTGCGTTAAACAATTTCGCCTAATGAACGAAGTTAATTACCAGGCGAGGTCTGACTTGCCGGCGCTGGTCGCCCGTCTCTCATCGGCGCGACCCCCGCGGATCCCGTATACGTCGTAACGCCGTATTTCCCCCGCACGGTGCCTAGAACGGAGCTGGCGACTCTCCTGCGGGACGTAAGGCCAATTATAAAGTTGCCTTACGGAAAATATCGCGCCCAGCTCGCCGGGCTCCTCGGTGGCGATCGGGAAGCGATGGGCGCGGGAGGAAGAACCGAGAGGGATAGATTATTTCGAATGATTAATTGGAGCCGTCCAATTATTCCGTTACCCATCGTCCAAGAATCGAGCTAACGAGGCGCTCTTTTCCAACGGCGATCGACGTCTCCGGCCGAGCGGGAACGGTAGTTTTCGTTACCAGTTTTCGTTACCAGGGCGCAAAGTCGCTCTTTACGCGGCGAGAACGGCCCGCAAAGTAGCACTTTGCGCGCACCGGGAGGAAAACCAATTTCACAACTAGGATCACTGCTGTTAGAAAATTAACCTACACCGCTGCTGTGCTGTTTTTTTTACGGTTTCGTTTTTCATCGAGGAAATTCGCACCGGTAACCGATAACGGATCAACACCCTTTCGTCCCCTGGCCACCGCGATCCACCGAACGAGCGCGGGACGCCTGTTGACGCGCGGGACGCCTGTTGACGCGCGGCGTCGCGACGCCTCGTACATCACGTACCTCGTATTCTTTCCGCGCGTACTACCCGCCCATATCAGGCTGGCCCTATAATTTTCCCAACAATTTAACACTCGCGGTTCGATATGTAAATATAAGAATAATACGGCACAAACGCGCCTCGGTTACCCGACCCGCGCAGACATACCGGAGCTTTTCGCAGAGGGTGGCGAAACTCTACTTGTCGGACGTTTATTTTTTTCATCAAAAAAAATGTTCATTGCCATTCAATTTTTTTTTATAATGGAAAAAAAATTTCATTGACCATCCAACTAATTTTCTTAAGGGGCACAATTTTCATTGGCTTCTGGTCGTTTACCTAAGGCGTGAGCCCCGTGTTATACGTACTGACCGTCAATCGTTTCAACAGAGCTTTCGGATCCCGTGCTATCGCACTATTTCTTTTCATTTTTTTTTTCCAAAGCAGCATTATTCAGGAGTATACCGTGCGAATTTGGCTTCGGAATTCTACAAATCGACAAAGTTACGATTTTTGAAGCGAAAAACCTCTTTTTCGCAATTTGACCTCTTCTTGATTTTTTTTTCAGTAAGCTGCAATTTTTTTTCTTCCAAAAATCAATTTTACCTCCTTAGTTCAGAAAGTTCGAGGTATGTTCTGTAATTTTTGTAGATATTTCGGAGCGATAGTTTGCTCGCAATCGCTTTTTGAAAACTGACCGGGTCAAATTGACCCGCTTCAACGGGAGAATCACGTTCTCCCGTTTTGCCAATGACGTCGAAGTTCCGCATTTCGACGCTGTCGGTCAGCTTCAGCTTTGCACCGCGTAATCGTCTCGAAGAATCGACGAGCGTCGACTCGGCAGCCAGCAATTTCCAAATGAAAGTAGGCATCCCGAGTCAAAGCTTATTCTCCTTTTCATGTAGGAATTACGAAACGCGGGATCGATATCCTTTCAGCCGACGAGACACGGACCCTAATCGCAAGACAGCTTTGAAGATTGCCACTCCGAGAGCACGTTTGTTTTTCCCAATTCCATCAACATCCTTCGCAACTTTCCTCCCTCGATCCGGAGCAAGTGGTAATTACAATCACTTTCGGCAACGACACCGTTTCCTACCGTAACGAAAAGCTGTTTCAACTCGAGACATCCGACATCCGACCTTCGCGTCCATCTCGCTGCTCATATACACGAGATTCCAAAAAATCGAATATTTTTATTTTTTCTTCAAAACCGCTACTAAAATATTTTCAGAGCCTTGCGAAAAACGCCTGTCTAGAGCACAGCTCTTGATCTTAACATTTAGAGGTACCTCACCGCGGATTTCCATGTCCCATTTAAATAATCACGGAAAAACACATTTTTTTAAACAGAATTTTCTATCTCGAAAACCAACCAACGGATTCCAACGCGCGACAACTGGTTTTGTAGAGAATTGAACGCGCTACAAAAAATGTCTCCTATCATTTTTCGCTAAACCAACGGGTTCGACCGTTATTCAAGCTCGAAACCTTCTAATCTTGAGTCGTACGAGTCGTACAATTTTTTCCTCCGCAGTGGCTAACCGAACCAGACTAAGCAGTTGGTACCTTCGAGTACAGGTATATGAAAACCGAATAAGAACATCGTTCATCAATTTTGCATCGCCTGCCAACAATGATCCACGTTTTTAATAAAAACAGCAAGTGTATTTTTTCCAATACGCCCAACGCGGCAAGTGAGAGTGCAATCTCGCATAGATTACACGGATTGCGTTATTGTTATTTTACCCCCGCGAACAGAGCGCGGAAAGAGAGAGAGAGAGAGAGAGAGAGAGAGAGAGAGAGCCGAATACGCGTACACAGGTTCAGAAAAGTGGCGGTACGGATGTCGACGTCGATGGTGGCGGCGGGGGGGTCGGATGTCGAGGAGGCGGCGAGGGACGAGGAGGCGAGCGGGGGACGCGTGGTCCCTGTAATCCGCTGATGGACGCATTTACTGATTACCCCGTCCCACCTCTCCTCTCCCGTTTCACCCCCGTCGCTCCGTTTCCTCGTTCCCGCAAAGCTTTCGCTTGTATTTCTTAATACAGGTCGATTCAAACCTCTCGCGCAGCCTCCGATGCGGCTTTATCATTTTCCTCGCGGTTGAAGCATCGCGTCCTTTTGTGCCGGATATTAGCGAGCATTACACGCGTAACGCGCGGGCGAATCTCGCGAGAGTACGCCGAGCTTTTTCAAGCCTCCTCCTTCGTCGTCCTCTTCTCGTCCGTTCGCTTTTTTCGATATCCGCCAAACCGATCTCGTTGAGAGAGACCTCGCTACCGCGGTTTTCGACTCGCTCTATAAATCACGTTCCTCTCTCCGCTGCACGCAACCAAAAAAAAAAAATCGCTCCTCGTAGGCTCTACGATAACGATTACTTCTGCTAGATACTCGCTCGCCGCAGACGCGCGAGTCCAAGACCGACCATTTCCTCGCATTCCGACGGATGAAGCGAGACGCGAAAACCAGAAGAGCGCGTACATTTTTCTCTTGCCAATCTACTAGCAGATCTATTCCGAGTCCAAAAACCAAAATACAGATTTCCAAAGCCAAAAGGGCACATGTCGCAAGCTGCGCGCCCTCTTTTGTCTCTAGTTGCACACCTTTCGAGTGCCTTCTGGATGAAAGGCAAAAAACGTGTGCGTACACTTTTGCGGCGTAAAGCCTGTTGGCGTTTGTAGGGACGACGCGTGCTGGAGCTATTCGCCTGGGACGGTGAGAAATTCGGTGCGTACGCGACTCGTTGGTCCCGCGATGATTCAATTCAAATTCTTCGCCGCGCTGAACGCGGGAGGGAGAAAAATTAAACTGGACGAAGGGACGAGAGAGAAGTGAAAAAAGAAGAGAACGGAGGGCTCTCGCCGAAGTACGATGCTGCGTTTGATTTCGGTCGATTTAAAAAAAAAAAGAAGCAATTTCTTCTTTTGTTTCGCGGTGGGCGGAATTTTCTAGCGCGCGTGAAAGGGAGCTTTTCGGAGGATGAGCGCGCGGCACGTCGAACGGGGGTCTGATTTGTAATTCATTACCAAACGAGATGGGTGTATCGTAATGATTTTTCCGGACAGCGCGCACACCGCGGCGCCGGATCGCGGGGGCTGACGGGGCACGGGAGTGTCGGTCATTAGTTGATTGGCTCTCGCTCTTTCGAGATACGAGTTGGTATACCTACGGAGCCGGTACCCCGCTCCGGGTGTGCGCGCGGAGGTGTAGAGACCGCGTATCCGGACGGCTCTTATATTCCTCCCTCGAACGATCGCGGCGACGATGTAGGTGCGACGAGTCCTCGCTCTTTGCACTCCACCGTTCACGCGTGATTCCTATCTCCGTTGGAAAAGGCGAATTTCAAATTCGCATTTCTCGCCAAAGCACTTCAAAAACAACGTTTTCCCCTCGCAAGCGTGCCAAACGAGTATTTCATCTTCAAAAGCATAAACATTACGCGTAACTGTGCATAATCATCCTAGCAAAAATTCAATCTATGTACAATTTATTTCTATAATTAAATTGAATTCTGCAACAAAATTGCGAAAAATTGTTGTACACGATTATTGAGCGCTGTACGTGATTTTGAATATTTCATACAGATGTGCTTTCTCGGGGGTAGAGGCGGCTTTAATTAAGGGGGAGTGTTTTTTTATTGTATGTCTTTCCATGCATCTTGGACCGATTGATTCGTGTCGGTGGGACGTATCTTTCGTCTCTTGTGACGTTCGCGTTCGTCATAGAACGTTCGTCGTTTGGCAACCACGATGGGTAATCCACTTCCGACCGCCGCGCCGATACATGACACGCGAAAGAGAAAGACAGAGGAAGGGGACAAAGAGAGAGCGAGGTACTTTGCACAGAGCCAATTCCCGTATTAAAACCACTAGACGAAATTGTCCGGCCCGTCTTTCGTTCCGCCGCGTAGAACGGGAGCCGCTAAGGGGCTGGCAGATTCGACGATTTCGTTCCTCCGGAATACACGTAGATACGTCCTCGGCGAGGTTACCCTCCTCGTATGGAGGTTTCGCGAAATGCCATCGACGAATGAAAAAATCTGAATATTTTCACCTGGCCCAATTCCGAGAAAACCTTAAAATCGTGTCGTGGAAAAAACCAGAAAACGTTACAAATGAACAAATATCCCGATCGACAAGTTCCAAGTTTGTGTAGAAGCGTCAAGGCGAGATAGAAACCAACGTAATTTTTTAAAATAAATTATCTCATTTCTTATATCACAGTATTAAAGATGGCGGCGAGACGTTTCCAAAACACTACTTGAAGACCTATTTCTGTTGAGAATTGTCCGAGTTACGAGCTTTAGAAGTTACGGTGCCGCCAGCACTAGTGTTATGCATGATGCACCGCGTGGAGGTTACATGATTGGCACTAATGCGGGCGGCATGCCGCGGCACCGTAAACTCTAAAGCTCATAACTCGGGCAATTCTCAATGAAAATAGGTCATCAAGTAGTGTTTTGGAAACGTCTCGCCGCCATCTTTAATACTGTGCCATAAAAAATGGGATGTTCTGTTTAAAAAAAGCATGTTCGCTTCGATATCGGCTTGACGCCTCTACTAAAGGTTAAACGGATATGATCATCAAATAGAACTTTTGAAACCCTACAACATCGGTTTGAAACATTTTTCTCAGAAACGTCTCGTTCTCGAGATATTTAACCGTTTCCAAACTTTCTAACACCAATGGCAATCAAAGTACCTCGTGACATTGTCTTCGGATATATTTGGGGTGCTCGCGTTAAATTTGTACACCCTGTATACCCCACATTCACCATTGATATCGGTTAAATATATAACCAAATAATGTTCATTCGATACATACCATACAAGCATACCCAGGAACTTCCATCTAACCCTCTACATACCTGCTAAGTAATCGGTAGAGTTTACAAACTCCTCCTTCCACTATCAGCTACTACTACCCACCCGACCCAGCCAACGCACGTGAATCTTTTCACATGCATCCAGCTAAGTCTTTTTATTCGGCTCTTAAGAGAAATAACAACCTGGCTCCTCTCCGTTCGACTATCAGCTACTACCCACCCAACTCAACCAATGCACGCGAATCTTTTCACATGCATTTAGCTAAGTAAGTCTTTTTATTCAGCCCATCTCTCCATACCCCACTTTGTTCGAGCTCTACGTTAAGAACAGTTTCAGTCTCTACCTAGCGTTCTTTTCAGGAACATTTTCGACTAGATTATTGCTCCATGATGTATTCGACGAATCACTGGGTTCGGATAATTGATATTTATCCAGTCAGTAATCGCCGTAGAACGGTTTTCGATTATCTCGTCATAACGATTATTCACGCATAATCTAATCACGCGCTGGGCATTTGTCAACATTGTAATTAAATAACTGAAAATTGCCTCCATTGATTATTGGTGAGTGGAATATTCAACATGTTTTAGGCCCGATTGATAACTATGTTCCGATAATCGAATGTTCGCGATATGCGGTTGCCTGGTTTGAGCTACTTTCCAATCTTTCCCTTTCACCGATACTAGAGTAGCCATGCCTTGCTATTAATCCTTCCGTCATTCGAGCCCTCCACTCCACGCGGGGTCACTTTGACCCCAGGATTTTCTTGACCCAACTGAACTGAACGAACGTTAGGGCGCCTAATTTGTGTTTCTCTTGAAGAACAAACGTCGAATCACTGGGGTACTACAAAAAACGTCCCTACCAAAAAAAAAAACAGGCCCATTCACCCAAGTAAAACGATCTAGATACTCCCGAGGTCCGATTGACCCCACAAGCAATGTGGGCTGCAGCGTGCAGTCGAAGGGTTAACTCGCAGTGGCTGGGGTCAGCTTGACCCACGCGAGTACTCCGAAGGGTTAAACGCTGCTCCCAGATCGGAGCTCGTTTCACATGAGACGCGAAGGCCCAGAAAATGGTTGCGAGTACCCATCGAGGTCGAGGCATATGCGGGGTCGTACTATCGCGCGCGATTGTATTTTTCCGTATCGGCGATGGAAAAATGAAATCGCGTCGATCAAATTCAAAGTTTGCCTCGAAGCCAGCCAGCCAATTCCGGGAATACGCGGCGGTAACTCAACGCAAATGGGCGAGGCATTACACCTATTGCGATACTTTATTCAGTTCATAAAACGCTTCAACCATAACGTATCGCGGTACTACGTGCCTCAATTTCATCCGAGATACGTATCTCTCTCCTCTTCCTCGTCCTCCGTTACCGCCGCGAAACGCGCGGGTCTCATTCGCGATTCGGCGTCACGAATCCACCGTTTCGTTTCCGTTATCAATTTGCAACCAACGAATCGTTATCGATCTCGTCTCTCCCCCGCCGCCGGATCATTCCCGTCTCCTCGCGCCCCTTTTTCGCGGACTCTCGTTCCCCGCACGCTGAAAAAAGGGTAGTCGCGGCAAGCATCGCGCGGATAGCCATCGGCAGATCGTCGCTGTCCCCATCCGTATGGCCGCCAGCGCCAGATTACGATGCCTCCGAGCAAGACTGCGCGAAGGCATCAAGATTGGTGCTCCAGCGATCCCTCAAGATATCTGTCACGCTCATCCCAGCGGATACGCGCTACCAGCATCGCACGTGTAGCGTTGGTACGCCGGATAGCCGGCGTCCCCGTCTGACGCCAGCTAACCGACGGATAGTTGCCGCGCCTAGCCAAGATGGATCGACTCACGGTACCACTACCATGCGGAGCACAACCATCTAACCAGAATATGGTTACCGCAGCTATCCTAGTTTTCTTCTCTCAGCGCACGTTTCTCTCTCGTCGCGTACAGAAACGAGGAGGTACTAAATTCTCGTCGGAATCAATGATACGATTCGACGCGGCGGCGCTGCTATAATAATCGCATCTACTTCCGGCACGGGCGAACAATTTTCGTTTTATATTCCTTCCCGTCATCCAATTATAACGAGCCTCCCGGGGATCAGGTGGAAATTAGAACGAACGTAAACAAAAATAAAAGCGTGTGAAAGGCCCATGGAATTGCGATTGAGAATGAATAAAAAAGCAAACAAACAAACCGACAGCGGGAAAAAATTCATTACGTTTTACGATACCTTTCATTCCACCTACATATTTTTCGTTTACAACACTCCGACGCGAGGTAACGCAACTCTCCTCCTACTTAAAAATGCATCGACGCAAAAATGCAAAAACAGATTAATTACGCGAAAAAAGATCGTCGCGATATAATTATAAATAATTTGAGCAAGTTTGAGCAAACCGATAATTGCGAATCGATTGAATTTTCGTTCCAAAGGACCGGAGAATCGCTCCGGGGAGAAGAGGACGAAAACCAATTCCAATTCGCGCGTTCACCAATTTTTTTCAAACGACGTTCTTCATTTTTTTTGTTGTTTTTTTTTGTTTTGCTTTTTTCTCCTCTCGTTTTATTTTTCTCTTTCGCAGGGTTCGACACGCACGAAACTCCGAACGCGTAAAGACCTAAAACAACATTCGTGCGGGTTTACTTTGCACCCCCCCCCTGTCTCTCGCGCCCCGGTCAATCCCCACCTCTTTTTTTCAAAGGCAACGCATTCGAGGAATTAATTAGATTTACTTTTTCGCAACCGCCCACGCGTATCCACGCGCACGCAGCTGTCCGCGAATTTACCTTTCATCCCTTATTTTTTATTATTCCCAGAGGCGACGCGCGATCAACTTTGACCACCCTCCGACGCCGAAGCCCGCGTATATCTGAAAAATTAAACTGGTCACCGCGTAATTCCTCCCCCTCCCCTCTCTATCCATATCTCTTCCCAAACTAGCGCGTTTCCGGCGGAATCAGCAACAAACGTTGGCTCGTCTTGCGAAAACGTCGCAAAAACCTTTTTTTCTCTACGAACAACGCTTCTCCAGATATTCAGCTGCGTTGTTTAAAATGGGACACCCGGTATATTCGAAAAACGTGTCTCGTTTGCGAAAAGCTAGCTGAAATAAAACGGAGGAAATTCTGACATGGCGATCCGCGCCGATTTGCATTTGTTTTTTATTTCTTTGTCGTTGTTTGTTTTCCGGTTTTTTGCAGCATCGCGTAATTATTTAGCTACGCGACTTCCGGTCGCGAATCTGCGCCGGGATTCGGTTGTTCGTCGGAATTGCGAAGATTCGACAAAAATTGTGGAATATGCGGGGGGGAGAGCCGATGTACGGACGCGCGTTAACCCGACCGCAATTCCGTTTGTCAAATTTGCATTTTCCCCGCAACTTTTATCTACAGTCCGATTGATATTTTTATTGCCGCGCGTACGAAACGGTATTTTTCGAAATTGCTGCGCTCGGCCGTTCCGCCGCGTACAACCATGATCGGCACGTCAGATGAATAACTCATCGAAAAAAAAAAGAAGAAGAAAAAGCCCGACATTTATTTGCATCATTTGCCAAACGAATGAATAACGAAGGAACGCGCGACTCCGATTCTCCGCTCGTTTTTCATCGGCAGCGCCGATTATTAAATCAGTCATTTCAAAATCGAGCGTCAGCTACTCTTGTTTTATCATCATTAATTACAATTACACGTAAATTACCACTCGCCTTCTCGGGGGCCGACGAGCTCGAAGGCCTCAGTGTCGGTGTGTTCCCAAGGTCAAACCTAAAATGCCATTTTGCAAGGAAAATAATGGTTTTTCGAAAAAATCTGCAAGAATAAAAGATGTTTCAAATCGGTAGATACTCATCTTTTGTTTGAAACTTTTTTCCAAAAAACGTGTTTTTCCCAATAAATTGTTAATAACAAATCGAAGGAGTGCGAAATCTCCGTCTTATTATAGAATTACAGTTGTTGTTTTTGTTGTTGCTGTCGGATCATTCGCGTTGGTCGACGGAGAGTCGCGTATCTCCGAAATATTAACGACGCTAGACGAGAATTGTTATCGTTCGTTCTTTGTTTTTGCGGAGTGAAAAATAGATTTACGATTGTGGTCGGGCAAAACGCGACTCCACTCCACACTCGCGGTCCCCGAGTCAGTTCTTCTATTGTTTTCGCGCGATTTCGCACTCCTGTTCGTTTTTTCCAATTCTTTGTGTTCTTTCCGTTCCTCTCGTTATTATTATTTTTCTGAACCAACGAGCCGCGGTAGCCCGGACGTCATTGCCGAATAAATTTTAACGACCGTAAAATATTCGCCGGTGGTTGGCGCACACCCCGAGCCCAGGAAACGCGGCTCCTATCCACCTACCTGCCTATTCGCAATCACCCTCCCCCCTTGCCACCCGCGAAACCCTTTCACCTCCGGGAATATAGGATAAAACGATCCATCGATGGATCGATTTTTCCGAACGAAATTCCCAAGGTCACTCTTACCCACGCCAATTTTCCCTACGCTTTTGCAAATTCACGTTTCCATCGTACATTCATTTTTATACTTATAATTTATTTATTTTTTGCCGTATTTTTGCAAATCACCATTTTCCCAGCTTACAACAACAACAAACACGGCGCAAAGAGTGATTTTTTGTCTCCTTTTAGTAACGATTTTTTGGTATAGCAAAAAATTCCATTCTTCTACTTGTTTTCTTTGTCGGTTATCAAAATACATTTCTCCTGATCGAATCATCCAAAAAGTCCCATCAGCCTGAATAAACTTTTTTCTTGGCATCAAATGGACAAAAAACGTCGTCCTGTGGTTTTTGAGTTGTTTTTTGATCAGTAGAAAAATGAAAAACGCGAGGTTTTTCCCGCCGAAATTCGCAGGATAGAATAAATAGGCTGATCACGACCGAAAGCTGATTGTATGGTAACAACATTATGCGAGCTTTCGAGACAAGCGAAAGGAAACGGGTGGCGAGTGTTTTTATTCTATTTTTTGATTCTTAGATTTTTTGCTCACTCCCATCGTAATAAATATTTGTGCTCGGTTCTGGTCTCTTCGCGTCTCAGATTCGACGCAGACTCTTCGGGTGGAAATATATTCCGTAAAAGTGTCCGAGATTCAGCCGCGACGAGACGGCTATCGTGCTCTCGACTTCGTCTTCGTCTCCTCCCTCGTTCTCCTCCTTTTCGAAAATCGAGTTTTTGATGCGCTGCAGTTTTCGGAAGAAAGTGACCAACGGATGGACCTCCTTTTTCTTCTTGCGCTCCTCCGTGACCTTGGAATGCCTGACGACGATGTCGTGCTGCACGGGCAAGTGGACGACGGCCAAATGATGCCGATTCTCCACGACCGGTGGCGGCTCCGCGTGCCGGGGCTGGTGCAACAACCGGTGAGCAGCGACTCGTTGACTCACCGCTGCAACCAGCAAAGTTTCCATTTTTTTTTTTTATTTATTTTTTTTTATTCGCGAAACACATTTCATTCGCACAACTGTCTCGCACGCGTTCTCGAGGAGGTGGGAAAATAAAAAACACAGTTTCGAATCCTGCGACCATCGCGAGAGAAATTTGGCGAGTAATCTTCTCGATCTGAAAATTGAAATACTCCAGCGACTGGTTGTTTCCTATTTTCTCTGAAGTATCTCTTCGGCGATCGAAGACCTCGTCGCCGAGGATTTATTACCGGCAATGTCCAGTTGATCCTCCACGCTGAGACCTCTTGACTCCGGCTCCCGAGGCCATTCTTGATGCTCCCTGAGCATCGTCGGCTCGGGTTCGAGATGATACGAGTGATCGGTCCATCCAGACTCTTCACTACAAAACAATCATATTTCTTCTCAATTTTCAATTATTTTCTCCGATTTTCAACCATTTTTTTTTCGGGATTTAATTATGTTTTCAATTTTTAAGCATTTTTCAATTTTCTAGATTTTTTTTAGATTTTCTAGTATTTTTTTGATTTTCTAGAATTTGTTCGATTTCGTAGAATTTTTTCTATTCAGATATCAGAAAAAAAGACTCTTTGGCTGAGAAACACAGCACAGAGAAAAGATATTTCTCGATTCAAGAAGAAAAAAAAACACTTATTTTTAAATACTCATGGTAGTGCTAAAAATAAGAAAGTCTGCATGTCAATGCTAAACATTTTCATTCCTGAAATTAAGTGAAAACTTTCTTATTTGTAGCACGACCGAGGCAAAAGCCACGAGTATCTTAAGATAAGTATTTTTTTTTCCTTGAAATAAGAAAGAAAAATCTCCGTGAACAGTCCAAATTTGAAAGGAGTAATGCCTGTCTCGTTTCCAGTGAAAGTACGCATCCGGCTCAACAACGCGATTCAGTGAAAACCGCAAAAAAAAAAAAACGATCGAACGATTTTGACAGTTTTTTTCGTTTGTTCGTTTTCGTTTGTTTGTTTTCGTATTTATCGACCGCTCACCGCTGCAGGGTTTCGATGTGTGCGTGTCGTTCGGGGATCTTCACCTCCTTCTCGATGACGAACGGCACCGGATAATAATGCAGGTGATAGTGATGGACGTCCTCTTTCGTCGACTTTTTCAGATTCTCCTTTTTTTCGCGAAGCGACTGCAGGAATTCCGTCAGTCCATTTTTCGGACTGTAACACGCGTCATACTATTTCTTCGACTGCCGACAATTCTCGACGCCGATCAACGGAGTACGACGCTTCATTTTTTGCGCTCGATATTTTTCCAAAATCCGTATTCGCTTACCGACTAGCTGTACTTACTATTCGAAAAATAGAGCTTCCGAGGCAGTAGCTATCAGCAGTACGAAAAGCCCCTGGAAAAACGTTTTTCTACTCATTACTCTCGAAATTCCCGATTTCATTTTTTCTTTCCGCGCGGAAAAATATCTGTCAACCAGGTGGATTTTTCTAAAACTCGACGGTCCATTTTTCACGGCGATCCTTATTTTTTTTCCCATCCGAACTACATTTTTTAAAAATATTTTTCTGGCGATCACGATTTTATTTTATTTGAAAATCACTGAATTTTTATCTATTTAATTCACCATTCCACCGGAACTGTTTTTCCAAAGTTGGCAATTACATTTTTTCCAAATTTTCTCGACCAATAAACAAAATTTTGTTTATTTTTTTGCGAATTTGTTTTTTTTTGTTGGAAAATTTGGTGTTTTTTTTAAAATTTGTCTGGTCAGTTGGTAATAAGGTGATAAATGAGCAATACTTTCAGGATCCGGCAATCAACAGTCATCTTCTCGTCTCGTGCCGATTTCCCGGTCGAACAACGCGCAACGATGTAGCCGTACGAAATACATAACAAACTGAGGATTGGCTCGCTTCACGATGGATCTTATATCCCTCGCTTGCGCCTTCGTACTCTTTCGCTCTCTATCACTCGCGTTGCCGAGGACTCGGATTTTATATATTTCGTTTTTCAACACTTTTCATCCACTCTCCTCGCGTCGCGTCCAACACGTCGCGTTATTAACCGGATTGCTCGATCAGATTCACGTTCGAACGCCACTTTGACCCATCGTTAGTCGTTCCAATTGCGATACGGACGTAGAAATGAATTTATCCTTCGTATTAACCTACTGCCAATTCAAGAAGCAACGCGTAGAAAATACTCGCCCCAGCAAAAAATCGCTCCCTGTATGTTTGTTTTCCTCAAAAACGCCATTTTTGTCGAATAAGTCCATCAAAGTCCGAATTTCACGTGCGATGTTCGACCACTTCTATCTCGCGAACCAATAAAGCTAGATCGACGATCAAAAATTTGTTGGATTCCTCGTGAAAAACGCTCCAAAAGAGGTCCCCTTCAAAAACAGCGTATTTTGAAAATTGGCGGCTTAAAAAATTCAAAAGCTCGGGGGAGCGTCGAGTCAGGCTCGATTTGTCACGCGTCCTGTCGTGAAATCATCGGGCAAAGATAAATGGCCAACGAGTGAAATGAAAAACGACCCAGGTGAGAGATTTCGCAATCAGGTACGCCTATAGTTTCGAAAGCGAGTAAATCGGAGAGGGTACCGTTTTCGATACGATTAATAACGAGTCGTTTTCTTCGATCGTATGCCGCGTAATTACGTCTTTGTACAGTGCCGTAAGTTGGCTACGTTCGCGTTTTACTTTTGTTCGATTTCTCTCGCCAGTGTCACGCGTCGTTGCTCGTACGTCGAGTGCGAAATGATAACGAATCACCCGGTAGACGTGAATTTTTCAACGTCAATCAACTTTCCACGCGGTAATTATGCAAGCTAAAAACAGCCCGAGAATCTCGTATTTCCGCTTTAATTAGGTGAACTTAACGTTTTCCAACTTTTTTACAGCCTCATCTAATTTGCACAAAATAAAAATATTTTTTTAAAAAATCGTTCCAGCATCAGAAAAAAAACATGAACCGTATTTTTTTTTAATAAAATTAAATATTTGAACCATCATTTTCGTAATCATTTTCACAACAAGATTTTACTTTCGATATTTTTCTCTTTTTTGGTCGCGATTTTGAAAATGTGTAGATTGGAAAAAATATTTTTTTTTTTTAATTGTTTGTCGAGATGGAAAAATTGCAGTTGGCTCGCATCTACTTTTGAAATTCATAAAATACAGGAAACTGCGGTCAATAAGAATCCACGTGTAAGTTATAGCGTCGTAAGATTGTAAAAATTTACGATGCCGTATTTCATATCTATCGCGACGTGTTTTTATCGATGGAATTGCAGACGAAAAAAGTTGGCTTTGATTTAAGAAGATTGCCAAAGTGTTGAATAACGCGAGTTCCTCGAATTTAAGAGCATCGAGGAATAAAGAATTGAATTTTCGGGTAAAAAATCCGAGATTTGCAATTTTCGTGAAGAACGAAGCGCAACATTTTGCCAAAAAATAAGCCACCTTTTTTCTCTTCTCTGGAATATCGCACATTACTCGTTCGGCGAAGGCTCGACAGGAAAATTGCGGATAAGAAGTGTAAATTTAAATAAAAAAAAATAAACGATATCTCGAAAGTCCGCACCGCGTGGGCTTCTACGACGAATTGTGGCCGAGCGGTGGGTGCTAGGGGAAAACTTTACTGGATCAATTTTGTAGTTAAAAAAACGTACTTTAAAAAAGTCCTGAGCAACATCCGCGTATCGTCAATTTTTTCGGCAGGAGAGCCTACGCAGGTACGCGTCGCGCTTTGGCGGCTGAAATACGAGTCGTGGACGATTATTGCCAAGGAGTTTTTTATAGGAAATTTTCTTCTCTCCAATATTGGTCTCTTCATATTTTTCGGTATCTCGCACAGTTCGAGCAGAATTCGACGTGGGAGGTTGATCGGCGTGATTCTCACCATCTCGCACGCGCAGGTAGAGGGGGCAGAAATTTCTCCGTACCTCAACACTCGCCGACACGCCGCGTCGTAGATCATAGATTCATATCTCGTCGTTGTTCGTTGATCTCGCGATGACTGGTCCGCGCGTCGCGACCTAGAAATATCAAACGACTATCGGCGAACGTGTCCTTCGATGTCGCCCGACTTTCTCACCGGAAGCATGCTGATCTGTCGAGATCGACCGAAGAAAAAAAGCTGCGAGCGATACAAAAAAATAAAAAAATAAAATAAATAAAAAAGAAACGCGACGATTATTCGCATATTTCCGCTTACAAATAGAAATAAGTAAAACCTCGTTACTTTTACTCTCGCGACGATCCGGAATTTCCACTTCCCCCAAACTATTCCCAACCTCCAATTTTTCCAAGTATGCTCACAAATTTTTACAAATTTTTTTTTTTATATTTGAGAAGAGGGAAACGCAAAGTTATGGTCAATAAATTGACCAGAAAATAGGCAATCGCGATGAGCGTCGAAGAGGTCTGCAAAGACGCACTCAGGCTGGGAAGTTTGCATGACGATTCGTGACGTTTTGCAAAGTCGGACTGTAATTTCGTGACATTTGAGAATTTTCCAGAGTTTTCAGGTCGGTAGACATCGTGTTAGCAGATACGTACGAGAAACGGAACGATTCAACGCGTATTCGCGGACACGTGGACGTACGCGCGTGACGCGTATACAGTGTATGTACCGTACGTAGGGAAGACGCCGCGTTGCTTCGCGAATAATTTCTCTCTCGACTTTGCCCAGTCATTAGGCATTGCCTTTTCACATTTGAATTACGGTCAATGGGTAAACGAGTGCGCGTCGCGAAAGACAGTGGTCGCGCGTATAATTATAATTTACGTCCATTGTTACCGTACCAACTTTCATCCTTGGTATTCGGTTTTCACTCTTTTTACCCATTTTTCATTTTATTTTTTACGCACCGCCGTTGAAAACGCAGCGGCGTGTATATTCGCCTCCAGGTTTTTGTAACGAGTGATTTTAATATAAATGTTTTGGATGTCTCACGGCCTACTCAACAATTTGTACAGTAGCACTGTAACACAATATAATACCATCATATTTTTCCTCTACGAAACAATATGAAACAAGAAAACATGTTTAAAAATAGGCGATCGCGCCTCACGCAAAAAAGCGACGAGCTTTCTGGCTCCTGGCTGTGGATCACGGTTTCCTGGGAAGAAACGAGACCGAGGCAGGTGAAATTTCGGGGGAAAAATGAAAATCAAGTTTGATATTCCGTTGCGAATTCGGAATGGAGCAAAGATTTTTGGGAAAAGGGAAATTCGACGCGGTTCTACGAGGAACCTCGGTATGAAAAGGTTAATGAAACGAGAGGGTTTTGTTTTGAGTACCCCCAACCTTCGCCCTCTTCGAAACCGCCGACCGAAGGTACTGTTTATTTGAAAATCCTTCAACTAATTGACCGCACGTTTCCGCGAGCGTTGAACTTCACCTAGCGCTCGAAAAGCTGGGGAGAAGCCGGGCGAAAATAAACACCCGAGTCTCTCGTCCGAGCTGAAACCGAATTTTTCCCTCTCCGAATTCTCCAGAAGTGAAAAAAAAGGAGTATGTACAGTCTAAACCGTGGGAGGTACCTTTATTAGATAAGAGCAGAGGACAGGTGACCTTGAGTGTGGGTGTAACGTGTGAACGTGCCTCGGCACTCGAGGCTAACCGAGTTATCGTGGAAAATTCTCTCCGAATCACCATTCAATATCACTCTCCCCGCTATCATCGTCTATTAGTTCAAAAACATTGTTTAGGCAGCGACATAGCATACATACACAAGAATACGTTGTACGTGTACATTTATATTACACGTATGCAAATATGCGATTAAAAATGGGTGAATTTAGTTGCGATCAGGGATGGTAAAATAAGGCGAAGACTGGATAAACACGGATTTACCTAGCGGAAAATATTTTGTCGATAATTTTTTCTCTCCTTGTATCAGAGAAAAAACGACAAATAGAGCGTTTTTTCGCGATGGGTCTTTTTCGGGTTTTCCAGATATCTCGACTTCCAGCCAGCGTAGATATATGATCTGGTACTGTTTGGGATCCGCGAGGGTCAACTTGGATGCACTGGACATGGTCCCGATGCCGTCCGACGACCAGAACAGGTCGAAAATCGCGAAAAATGGGGTTTTTCAGGGTTCGCGATGGGTGTTTTTGGGGTTTTCCGGATATCTCGACTTCCAGCCGGCGTAGATATATGATCTGGTACTGTTTGGGATCCGCGAAGGTCGACTTGGATGCGCTGGACATGGTCCCGATGCCGTCCGACGACCAGAACAGGTCGAAAATCGCGAAAAATGGGGTTTTTCAGGGTTCGCGATGGGTGTTTTTGGGGTTTTCCGGATATCTCGACTTCCAGCCGGCGTAGATATATGATCTGGTACTGTTTGGGATCCGCGAGGGTCGACTTGGATGCACTGGACATGGTCCCAATGCCGTCCGACGACCAGAACAGGTCGAAAATCGCGAAAATGGGGTTTTTCAGGGTTCGCGATGGGTGTTTTTGGGGTTTTCCGGATATCTCGACTTCCAGCCGGCGTAGATATATGATCTGGTACTGTTTGGGATCCGCGAGGGTCGACTTGGATGCACTGGACATGGTCCCGATGCCGTCCGACGACCAGAACAGGTCGAAAATCGCGAAAAATGGGGTTTTTCAGGGTTCGCGATGGGTGTTTTTGGGGTTTTCCGGATATCTCGACTTCCAGCCAGCGTAGATATATGATCTGGTACTGTTTGGGATCCGCGAGGGTCGACTTGGATGCACTGGACATGGTCCCGATGCCGTCCGACGACCAGAACAGGTCGAAAATCGCGAAAAATGGGGTTTTTCAGGGTTCGCGATGGGTGTTTTTGGGGTTTTCCGGATATCTCGACTTCCAGCCGGCGTAGATATATGATCATGTACTGTTTGGGATCCGCGAGGGTCGACTTGGATGCACTGGACATGGTCCCGATGCCGTTCGACGACCAGAACAGGTCGAAAATCGCGAAAAATGGGGTTTTTCAGGGTTCGCGATGGGTGTTTTTGGGGTTTTCCGGATATCTCGACTTCCAGCCGGCGTAGATATATGATCTGGTACTGTTTGGGATCCGCGAGGGTCGACTTGGATGCACTGGACATGGTCCCGATGCCGTCCGACGACCAGAACAGGTCGAAAATCGCGAAAAATGGGGTTTTTCAGGGTTCGCGATGGGTGTTTTTGGGGTTTTCCGGATATCTCAACTTCCAGCCAGCGTAGATATATGATCTGGTACTGTTTGGGATCCGCGAGGGTCGACTTGGATGCACTGGACATGGTCCCGATGCCGTCCGACGACCAGAACAGGTCGAAAATCGCGAAAAATGGGGTTTTTCAGGGTTCGCGATGGGTGTTTTTGGGGTTTTCCGGATATCTTGACTTCCAGCCGGCGTAGATATATGATCTGGTACTGTTTGGGATCCGCGAGGGTCGACTTGGATGCACTGGACATGGTCCCGATGCCGTCCGACGACCAGAACAGGTCGAAAATCGCGAAAAATGGGGTTTTTCAGGGTTCGCGATGGGTGTTTTTGGGGTTTTCCGGATATCTCGACTTCCAGCCGGCGTAGATATATGATCTGGTACTGTTTGGGATCCGCGAGGGTCGACTTGGATGCACTGGACATGGTCCCGATGCCGTCCGACGACCAGAACAGGTCGAAAATCGCGAAAAATGGGGTTTTTCAGGGTTCGCGATGGGTGTTTTTGGGGTTTTCCGGATATCTCGACTTCCAGCCAGCGTAGATATATGATCTGGTACTGTTTGGGATCCGCGAGGGTCGACTTGGATGCACTGGACATGGTCCCGATGCCGTCCGACGACCAGAACAGGTCGAAAATCGCGAAAAATGGGGTTTTTCAGGGTTCGCGATGGGTGTTTTTGGGGTTTTCCGGATATCTCGACTTCCAGCCGGCGTAGATATATGATCTGGTACTGTTTGGGATCCGCGAGGGTCGACTTGGATGCACTGGACATGGTCCCGATGCCGTCCGACGACCAGAACAGGTCGAAAATCGCGAAAAATGGGGTTTTTCAGGGTTCGCGATGGGTGTTTTTGGGGTTTTCCGGATATCTCGACTTCCAGCCAGCGTAGATATATGATCTGGTACTGTTTGGAATTCGCGAGGGTCGACTCGGATCCGTTGGGCATGGTCCCGATGCTCTCCGACTATGAGAACACGTCGAAAAGCTGCATACGAGGGGGGGTTCATCGTCTCTGCCACCGCCATCTCCGCGCCACTTTGTATATTCACCCCGCTGCCGCGTCGGGTTGAAAAAATCTAATATGGTACAGTACGTTCGGCCTGTAAACTTGCCGCGATATTAAAGTGCCGCGATAAACAACGGTTTGTCCTGTTTCTCGTAACGAGTTCGTTCCGTACCGCAATTCACCCAGCGATTTTTACCCCGCGCAACGAGATCGGCGCGTCTCGTTTCTTGGGAGAAATCCCACGAAATGTTCTATTCGAGCAGCATTCGTTGTCGCCTCGATTTTAATTATGTTCGTCTATTCGCCAGCGAAAATTCGCGAGGATCGCGTAGCGATGGGTGTCGTTGGGAAATCACCGTAGGTTCGTCTCTTCGACGGCAAATTGCAAATCGATGGACAAGGACACGAATGAGGAGGATCGGAATCGGTGGCGTTCTACGAAAACGGGACGAACGAACGAAGCGGGTTGGAGGATGCGAGGGGAACGAGTCGCGGAAGAAGAAAATTTCTCGTCGATGTAATCCAGTTCTTTGTAAATAACCTTCGGCTCTCGGACACGCCTACGCGGGATCTTTCGCGTGGAATAAAATACAAGTTTCCAAATGGAGCGGAATATCATTGACGAGAGGGAAGAAACGGAAAAAGAAAGAGAAACGAAAGAAAAAAAGAATTAAAACGTCCGTCTAATCGTCCCGCGAGACTTTCCTTTTACGGTATAGTTATACTACACCAGACAACTTAAACTCTCTAAGGAGCCACGCGCGAGCCTTGCGCCGCTACGAAGGGCGGTCGAGAGGAGAGCGAGGGAGGAAGAAGGCGAAACGGGAGGCGAGAGAGTGAACCTGTTACTCTCGGAATCTTGTGCATCAACAATTTTGTATTCAGAGCTCGTATTGCTATCCGACTGTTACTAATGCATATCGGTATGTGTTTGTACGTGTCAGGCTGAAACCGAGGCAAAAAATACCTGCGAGGCAATATGAATCCGTATGAATAATGCGACCACCTTGCAAAATGTACCTATGCTGCGAAATTAATATACGGAGTAAGGTGAATACGCGGGTCACAATAACAGTGCGGGGCAAAATGGAACGCCGGGGGAAAAACAACGCTCATGGGAAACAAAGAAAGGGGGGTAAGACGTATCTACCTATCTCGATCGAGGTGCGGGGTAAAACGGATCCACGGGGCAAAACGAGTTCGCGGGGCAAAACGGGTCCGCGGGGCAAAGAGGACCTGCGGGGCAAAACGGACCCACGGGGCAAAACGGACCCTCGGAGTAACACGTAAGCCGGGAGCAAAACGGATCTGCGGGGCAAAACGGGAACGCGGGGCAAAACGGATTCGCGGGGTAAGACGGGGCTGTGAGAAGAGACGAGTTTTATACCACCGTTTCGTTAGGTTTGATGCGATGAGAAGAAATGTTATTAGTTGGGGCAATCTATCGCGGGGATGATTGAAATTTAGTGTTTCTGTTGATCGTCGCGCGAGTGTGAGTAAAAACGATATATGACAGCCGCCAGCCTTGGAGACATATGGTCAGCGAATATTGGATACGGTTCTATTAGTTACGATTCGCGACACCCTGTATATAGGTATGGCGACGAGGGGCGAGAGCAACGGCAGAGACGGGGAGAGAGATACAAGGGATATGAAATTAGTTCAATAATCGTACGCCCACGGTTTTCCTAACGACATGCAAGAAGGCAACGGCAAACGGATTTCGCTCGTGTTACAAAAGCACCTAGCGTACTGACACGCCTCTAATTAAATTCGCGGCGCGTGATTGAAAAAACCCCGTAGCCGTCTAACAGGTACATCATCGTCGTTTTGATAAACCGAACACCGAATGTCCGTTTATTATCGCGGCGATACATCCGAGTACACCTACCTACGCGACGCCCGGACTCGGACGAATAAATCGAGCATCGTTTTTCATCTTCGATCGATATTCAGATACACGCCTCTATTCGAACGCGCAGTTTTGTCGCGAACCGAAGAGAGAAACAAACAAATCCGTCGAATGCGTATAAACATTACGGGGAAAGTTGTCGGGGACAGGGATAACGCGGGAGACACGTGGCGCCATCTGTTGGGCGCTGCCGCCACCACCGAGCTTCGTGTCGCGGGACGCGCGCGGCAGCCGTGTGCTCCGCGGATAATAAAAAGTAAAGCAACGCGCGGAAGGAAAACGTCTCTCGATACCCGCTCGCAAGGCGCGTGGAATTCTGACGGGGTGGAAACGTAGCGAAGCGAGGAAACGGAGAAGCGGGAAAAGATTCGTGGAATTATCAAACAGTCGTTATCAGGACGCGGAACGATTCACTTGTTTGGAAAGTCCCTTAGGGGGTAGAACTAAGGGGTTGTTAGCTGACCGTGTAACAGGCCTCGACGGGACCACCTCCGTACGTATAGCAGACCTGAGAGCTCCCCTCCATCCCTCGTGCCTTCCGGGCTGCGCATACATACGTAGCGCGGGGTCTCGGACGCGCGTGTAGCGGGCAGATAGGTGTACGTACGCGGGAATATGTAAAGGCTAGAACAAATATTTTACTACTATTAGCGTTGCCCTCCCCCAACGCGTTTCACCCTCGCAGTCCATGTGGTCAGCACCTGAAAACCGTCGGCGTACGACGCGTCGTGGGAAATAGTTTTCGACCGCGATGAAGAATAACATTAATGGCGGGGAAAACGCACGCGAGAAACACGCTCATCGACTGTGTCGATGAAATGAATTTCACGTCGCAAAGCGAACCGTGACTAATCTGATAATTCTCTGGCATCCGCTCCGCCTTGACGAGTCCAGACTACTCGAAGAATCAAAACAAAACGTTAGCCCCTCGGTACACTCGCGTGTGTTACGTACACGCGTAGTGTGACCGGGGTCAGCACGACCCACGCGAGTACTAAATGCTCAAAATCCGACTCGTTGTTCGGCTATCCGTTGCTTTCGGAGGAGAGGTACGAACTTTTCTCGATCGAATAACCGACAACGCGAATGAAAAATCTGCTTCCGGTGCGATTCCAAGAGACTACGAGGGGTTCCGTAGCCGAACAGCGGAAAAGGCGGTGGGGAATATTCCGAAGAATTAAAAAAGTTCCGCGGCGCAGATGTTGAATAAAGTTATGGATAGTTGGAAAACGATCGGAGATAAGCTGATTGGCTTCGTTATCTCGACACGCCACAGCCTACTAATGCGTTTCGTATTACAATTTGGCGTGTTCCTCGACGAATGATACATCGTTTCTCTCGTCCCACGTCACACGTACGTACGCGCACCTTTCGAGATTCGTTGTCGTTAGATTCGACGAGAGAAGAAAAATCAGTACTTACCTAACGCGCCACCCGATCGGTCTCACTCTCGTTGTAATAAACGAAGTTTCGCCACTCAGCTCGCCACAGTATCGAGCCGATGTGACGGCATAATTAAGGTCGAATCTTATTCCGCCTTGACTCGTAAATGTACGTGTCAATTGTACACATAATTACGGGTGATGAGAAAACCCCAAAAATTCACCCGGGCCGTTTTTTCGAGGGGCACGAGAAAATGTAAAAAAGTGGAGGAAATCAAGGATATTTTTTTTGGCGTGGAATGCCCCGTATATATTTTTAGCGGGGGTCCCTCGTGCCCCGGATTATCGCAAACTAATCATGACTATGTTCGCGTCGGACCAGAACAATTTGTGGCCACGAAAAAAATGTGTAATCTTGAGGGGGTCGTCGCGTCGTGCCCCCGTCCCCCCGACGTCCGACGAGTCGTTATACCCGAGAGTAACGATATTTAGATGCATTTTGTAACCGTGCAGCTTCACAATAATAGCTCCGCGGGTGAAGTGTACGTAGAAACGAAACGTTGCGCGTAGTAGCCGTAGCGAGTAGCCAATACTCGCGCGATACTCGTACTACTCGAGCCAACGTATAGGGAGCATTATTAGGAGTATAAAAAGGAGAGGTCGAGAGAGGCAAAATCGCGGAGAATCACCCTCCAGCGACTTATTATATTTATACATACGCGTATGTTAGATGGTTGGTCAAGTGTTACGAAATTGGGATGGCGAACGTCAATTGACCGCCCCGTTTTACCCCCCGCAGCGAGAGAGAGCGAGAGAGAAGTATGCCGCGGCGCGGCTCGAGCGCCTTTTGAACGTCGACCCACGTCGCTTATTTCAGAATCGCAAGGTCGTATGTCCGCTGGATCCGCAAACGCGACAGGAACTTGGGTTGGGTAAAAATGAAAATTATAAGTACAGCAAAGAGACGCGAATTAATTCACTTGGCATTGAAGAAAAAAAAAATAGCGAGAAATCGAGGAAAATGGCGATATTCGATTTCGCGTAGTACCTAGTCGCTGCCACGTTTCCTCGACCCTCGAAGTCCTTCTCGCGTGCTCTTCGGCGTATACATATTTATATGTACCCACCGATGCGACGTGGATACGTATGTATTCACGTGGCAATGCCGTATGTATCCCGTACCGGACAAGCCGTGCCTTAAATTGGCATCCAATTTAAATGGTACGCTGCTCCTGATCCTTGTACGAACGAGAAACGTCGCGATCTTGGAATCAAAACGGCAGGCCCGAAGTTTAGACGAAAATTAAGCAGAATGTCCCAGATATTTCCCCACTTATCCTCTTATTTCCCACCCCCTGGACCAAAAACTGCACCTGAGTTACAACTGTTTCCGAAGAAATCGATGCCTCCAGTTAACGAGCTCCAAACGGGTATGGAATCGTTGGAAAAAGGCGGGTAAACGATTTGACGAGAGATAATACTCGATGGATAAGCTAAGTAAGTGCTATTTTTTTTCGCTTCTAAAGCAATCGCTCCAATGCCAATGCTTAAAGTAATCCGACAGAGACCGTCACGACCGCGGGGCAGCGGTATGGAAGAACTGTAGGCACAAATGTTGCGCGACCTTGAAGTAATGGGATCAACTGGGACGTTATTTGGCATTACGTTCCACGAACCCGACGAGCAGGGGACGAGATTGGGGAGGTCGTGATCCGGAGGAAATAGAGTCCACGTATGTCTTTACAGTTCTAAGCGCCTCGTCCGCGCTGCCGTATCATTTATGCGAACTGGCGATGCGGAGGAATCATGACCGGTGGACATTGTTTGAAAAATTCGCCCTCTCGCTCTCTCTCGCTCGCTCTCGCTCTTCGCTATCCCCCGGGCACACGGACAGCGAGTCCTCTAACAGGCAGCGCCGTACCGAGTTCTCGGACATCGTTATCCAACGGCGGCGTTTCGACGAGGGGGCAAGAACAGGGCGGGACACGTGACCCACCTCGTTGCCTTCGAAGCTGGAGGACTGAAATGTTTTGACGGTTGGGAAACGAGCAAATAAACGACGAGGCCGATGCGTAGATTAGCGTTATCACGTCGTACCTCCGTCGTTAGTTACGTCGGTAAACAAAAGATGTTTCACATCGTTCGACGCCTTAGCGCGTTTACCCGTTCATCTATGTATATACCTACTCTCCGTACCCGTGATAATATTGCGTTGGCATCCAGGCGGTTCAAGTTTTGTCGGGTTGCAGTTTTTCGATGGAGCTCCCTCGAAAGGGTGAGGGGAAAGGGGCGATTACACGCAGGGATCAGCGCGGAACGTCTCATCGCAATGAAATAAAGTCGACCAATTCCGTGGGCATTATCGTTCGCGATGAGAGGTAACCGTTAGGTGCCGATAGCGGCGAGGCCGCTGCTGGGGGTGACGCGCGGTTCCCTCGTCGCGCGCCACGCCGAGTCGAGTCACGTACGACTAGCAGAAGAACGATAACTGCCCCCTCGGCCCCGCGCGCCGAATCTACTTTACCGACTGTTCGACGCGCGTCAACTCGCCCCGAGCCTCCCCGACGTCGGTTACGCCGCTCCGTAATGGGATCAGCCGATGCCGCGGACTCTCGGGCTTTCACCTTTGACTCGTCCTGTTCACCCTCCGTCTGCCTCCTTTCCTCCTCCTCCTCCTCCTCCTCCTCCTCCTCCTCCTCCTCACGCACGTCCACCGACGAGATCTAATTACGCCTAGCGATCACCAACGCTCTCCCGTGTCTCCCCTCACCCCCGATTTATTCGTCTGCTTACCTGTTTGCCCTCCCATTCGTTCCGTAACCACTCTCCACCGGTCAATCGACATTCGTCGTCTCACGCGCGGTCCATCCTATTTCGTTCGCTTTAGTCCAATTTTTTGAACGTCGTTTTCCATTTGTTTCCCCACCATCTCGTTGGCTATGGCTTTTTCATTCGCTTGTGCGACGTACCCGTGTCCCAGATAGAATATGGTCGGACAAGCTTGAAACGTCGAACTAGCTTTATTTTCAAATCTCATTTTGTATGATTAGTTCTAGATTGTTGAAGTACTCTGGTGCAGCCATAACCTCGACAATATCTCGCTGCCAACGTTTTTTCCACGCCTACTCTGAGATTCGTTTCTATGTTACATACCTGGCTTACAGGAGCCTTACATTCTATCGCTGCCGCAAGCTTCGTATGAGTGCATTCGAAGCAAGTAATAAAATACCGACGATAGCGAGAATCTTCGTACCATAAAAAGTTTGACTACCTCGATATTAATACATAATACAAGCGTCTATCATCTTCAGTGAGCTGACCTTGAATATGTATCATACAAGACATATAAAAAAAATTGGAAAATTAAATTTGAGGTCAAACGTGGGTGATTGTTACTTTCGATCGTGTTTGTGATTCATCAATTGATAGGGTCACTAGTGAAAACAAAAGAAAATTGACTTTGCAAGCTAAAAATGAGGTTCGTTTATTTACAATCCGAGTGCAAACCTCGGAGTACCTAGAAAACGTGCGTCGAAGGATACCGTCGTCGTCGTCGCGGCTAGAACAAGAGGTATGGCGTACCCTCGAGGAATTAGCATGTAGGTAACGAGGCAGGGTTGCGTCGCTCCCGTCCATCGAAGAGATCGGAGAGGCATGTAATCACCCTCGAGTGCCGACTTCTACTCAACGAAGACTCCAGTACGTCGCGGAGGGAGCAAGATTTCAAATTAGAACTTTCGTCGGCGTTTATACGCGACGGATTTCTACGGATTACGAATGATTTTACCAATTTCGCGAGAAATGAGCGAAATTATGCGACTTACGATAAAAGTACGGGAGAGCTTTTTTGAAGAAAATTTGATAAGCTTCATTTTATCTTTCTACAAAAATTTCGATAAAGCCGATCGTTTTCGAGATATTTGCGAAAATCTGAAAGGCTTCGATTTTTGTCGCGTGGAAAACGCTGCGTTTTCGGAGATACATGGTACGTGAATAAGCAACTCGTTGCATGCGTAAATCGGATGGGAAAAGGTCGCGTAGAAATTTCGTGAAATATACGGGGTAGCAGTCGAGGGCAGAAGCTTCGTTATCGGTAGCCCTCCGGCCGGGGAGGAAGAGAGTCCTCGTTAGAGGATCGTGGCTTCGTATCGGAGAGGAAGAACGAGGGACGAAAGTGGAGAGAATCGTCAGTCAGCATCGGGGTTTTTTCGCGTCACCTTCTATTTCCAACTTGTCAGCCATTCCGGCGAATTTTTACCGGAAGTGAAATAACAACGAGTGAAATCTTAAAAATTCACTGCGGCCCGTACCATTTTGGGTGCGGAAGAAATAAGAAAAGAAACGTCCGAAATGAGAGAGAGAGAGAGAAAACACGTAATTGTTTACGAATATATTTTTGCGATCGTAACGAAATCGCGAAAAAATACTTATACGCAAGAAGTACGTAACAGAGGTGAGGTATGAAAATGTCGAGTCTTTCAGGGGGGGCCAATTAGGTTACCTCCTCATCCTGTCCCACTCACAACGCCCTTTTCCGTCTTCCTTCGACACCCCAAAGAACCCCGACGGACCCGCAGTGTAGATTGGATTGGTTTAGATTGGTGCGCTCAACGGCGTTGCCATCGAGGGATTCGAGACACCTTTCGAATTCATTTTCCGAATCCACACGGATGCCGGAAAGTAACAGAAACATAGCAAAAACCGAGCAGCGCGAACACAATTCCCAGCGTCAAAATTTATGACTCCGAGTTTTCAAACGCAAGACGAAAAATACACGCTTCGCTGCAAAGTTGAATAACTCGGCGGGAAAAAATCGCATGGAAAATTTTAAGTACTCGTTTTGAAGCAGATAAGATTTGCTATCTGTCGATAATGATCGCGTTGCGATGAAAAAATTATTCCGAACGGGATACGACCTCGAAATTTAAGTTCCGGTCTTGGTATTCGACGCGCCTTGTTTCGATGTTACGTAACTCCGGGGGAAATGTTGCTACCGAAAAATGGGTTGTATCGCCTTGAAGCTGAATCTTTGCGCTTTAAAACCCATTTTCGTTCGTTTCGCTGCGATTTTTTTCAAGCTTTTTATCCGATCGTTCGCCCTGCGATTTTAATATAGATCTATATTCGAGGATTTTCTTCTGCCAGCTGTATGAAATCCAGCTAACTGCAATCGTTGCGATCGGTTCGAGGGTGAAAAAAGTACGGTGGAAAAAATATTTCGCGAAGGCTACGCCGTTGGACAACCCCCATCAGACGGGTGGCTCGTTAGTGACGGATTAGCGATGTACGTGGTGCCGCTCTGCTCCACCTACACACCGAACCGAGCGACCCTATACTACCCCACGATTCGCCAAGTTCAACTCGAACTCCAAGACCCCTCGCCGCTGCCTTCCGCACCCTTCTCCACCCTTTCGCAAAACCCACAGCATTACCTCCATTCTAGATATTTACTATGACTACGAACTACGACAGCATTAAATTTCAAGGACGATAGGTGCGAAGCGTAAAAGCGCAAGTAATGAAAAAAAAATCTGTATCAACAAAAACAAAGCCTGCAGCGGTGAAAGAAATGGTAAGTAGATAAGATAAGATTTTCAGGGGCGAGATAGCAATTGCAGGGAGGGAGTAGAAAAAATAATTCTTCGAGCTGAGCCAGAGCTGAAAAATCGAGCAACGTCGAGGGAGAGAAATGCGAGGAGGGGGGAAGAAAAAAATGAAGGAAATGTGGTAAAAATGAAAAATATGGAAGAGAAATTGAGGCAATTAGCGAGTAAAATTACAAAGGGGTTGGTAATAAAATCGGACAACGATGGGAACGAGGAAAAAGGAAATAACGGGGAAAAACAATTGCATTGACTACGCTGGAGAATTTCGAGAGCTTAAACCGTTGTCTAAGGGCAGCATTTTTCCGTAGTATTAATTGAACCACGGAATCCAGTTGAGGCGGCTGCGCCGCGGACGGAACCGTAATTCCGAACTCTTTTATATTCCCACGTGTTTCGGCGAGTCTGGTAAAATTCTTCGAAAAACCACCGCCGAGGATATAAATCGGTATGCCAAACCGGCGACTACTCGTATTGCCAGACATTTTCCATCTACTCCCAGCGTTCTGACCTGAAAATAAATAAAAAAAAACCGGACTCTCCTCCCCGTTTTACATCGCACGTTTCTCTTTTCTTCCCCGTTCTCGTCACGATTTTCCGAACAAACGGCAATTTCTTGTTTATTTCACGTTCGAGGCATTCTCGCGTCGCCCGGTTCCCTATTTTTTCCGGGGGCGCTGAAAACTCCGCAAAAAGTTGATACTTTTCTGCCGATATTCGATCAAGCGTGATTTCCTTCCGTTTGGAAAAATGACTGGAAATTCGAAGGCAAATTGGTGTTATTTGTGTCGGCGGTTTTTCATCCGCTCGCTAAGGTTGCGTGCCGATAAGCGACGCCGGAGGTGCGCGTGTGCGTAACTGCCGCAACCTGTCGTCCAGCAACCCCCCTCGCGCGCGCTTATCGGCTCTCAATTATTTATCAGCATTTCATCGTTCTTCCCGCGGCGCGCCGCCTCCGAGCGTATCGCTTCGATCCACGTGCGCGCGTGGGCTCGGCTCCCACGACTCTCTCTCTCTCTCTCTCTCTCTCTCTCTCTCTCTCTCTCTCTCTCTCTCTCTCTCTCTCTCTCTCTCTCTCTGCGTACGGCACGACGAGCCGTGTAATAAAAAGGCAATTATCCAAATTATACCCGGAGTACTGTACTCGGCGCGCAGACGAGTAAGTACGCGACGCACCGGGACCGCAATTCGATACGGGAAGTAAGGAGAATATACGCGGAACAAGGCGAGAGGCAGAGAAACAAGGAGAGCGGACTCGAAGTATCGGGGGAAAAAAGCTCCAATAGGTACAGAGACAAACGGAAGCCGATGGGAAGACTGTTCCGTTATGTCCGATCGCGCGTCGAGCTGTACTACTGAATTTTGTTTCCGCGCCGCACTCGCTCCTCGAACGGGCGTCGGGCGTCCGGTTGCGTTCTGGACAAACCGGCGCAAAAAACCTTCAGGTGAGAACTCGAAGCGACGTTAAATGAAATTCCGCGTTTATCCTATCTCGATAATTAATTAACGCGGAATTTTCGCGGGGCATCGTTCGCCGAAGTTTCTGATCCGCGTACGTCCTACACCTTTGTTGCGAGCCATCGCCAACTTCGACTCGATACCGCGCTCAAGAACGAACCTCCGTGAAAATATCCGGAACAGTTCTCGAAAAGCGTCTCGAGAAGCGCGCGAAAAATAGGGGCCAAGCGGAATTTCCCATAAATTTTCACGACACCAAAAACGACGAGATTTTTATTTACGAAAACCTAGGAAGGGAGAAAATCGTCACTTTTCGGAGTTGTTTCAACAACAGAAGTGAAATTTCGCTCCTGGGGGTAAGTCGGGTGAAAAGTGTACACTCCGTTGTTGCGGGGTGTACACTCGTATTTAATGTAACTTCGTCTGGTGGGTGGTACTATCTTGGTTATTAGGATCACTAAATCTGCGAATTTTCGGCGTGCCTCTACTATGAATTATACTCTGCCTATAATATCATCCGACGGAAATCGTACTCCTCCTTCGCGAGCCGCGTACGCGGACAGGATGCCGGGATGTAAGTACACCGAGGCGAAGAGGCGGAGGTGGTATCCGTGAAATAGTTCCACGAATACCACGCGGAAAGTGGTAGCCTAGAACAGCCGGTAAATAGTTCCGATTTAGCTACACGCACACAGGGATCGCAGCCTCCCTTTGTGTCGCGCCGTAGCAGCGGCAGGGAGGTACGACTCGCCCGTCTTCGCGCGCGCCTATCGCCCGATCGGCTATCGGACGGGAATTGGCCGGGAATCGTGGTCATAGATATACGTATGCACACCCACACGAACGCACTCTCGGGCGATCGGCGATTGTGCGGAGCGAGAGGGAGAGCGCGATACGCGTGTATACGGATGTATGTACCTATATATATATAGAGAGAGAGAGAGGGAGGGAGGGAGGGAGTGGGTAGGATCGGATGTTCCCCGCCGAGGAATTTACACTTGGGATACCGCGATAGTTTTGATTTATTGTTGTTATTATTATTCGGATAACGAGCCGATCGGGTAGCTGGAGATATTTGGGCGAGATATTTGCGCGGAATGGAAACTGCGAGCCGAAGGAGCGACGCTGGCCGCATGGAAATGAAGAAAGGAATGGTTGAAGAAGAAACGGTAATCAACGGTAGTTTCGGTACTTTTCCGGAAAACGATGGATGATTTGTTATTTGCGCCTAATAAGTGATATTCCATAGGGGAAGTCTGACATTTTCCATTAATTACATAAGTCAGGGGGTTCTAAAGTTCCCGGGAATACGTCATACAACGGGGCATTTTAGAATGTCTCGAGGACTTCCAACATTTAAGAGTGAACCATTCGATTAATTTTGTTTATCCCGCACACATTCGAAACAGCAAACGCGCATGGAGGGAGGTCCGAGCAAACGTCTCATGATGCCGTGGCCGCAAATACCACGTGGACGGGTATATCGCAGAATTTTTCTGCAAGCGGCAATATCCAAATCATCGTGATCGATTCCTCGCAATTTTCAAAGTGCTTTTAAAGATCAAGAAAGAACAAATGTCGACGCTTTCGTATCTTTTTCCTCATCATTTTTCAGAATTTAGCCATTTGCAGATGTTTTTAACACGCTTTTATTAGCTTGGTTCGAATTTTTGTATGTAACCAAATTTTCAAACGCTTATCTATCTCTCTATCTATCTATTTGTCTATCTATCTACCTGTCTGTCTGTCTGTCTGTCTGTCTGTCTGTCTGTCCCTCTGTCTGTCTATCTATCTACTTATCTTTTCATCTATCTATCTATTTATTTATCCATCTATCTTCAAACTCGTTGCTACGAAATTACATTCGTTTTAAGACTTACAAAGCAAAGATAAATAATAGTTTTAAAAAACTAAAAAACACGCTTTTCGAATAGATTGAAATAAAAAGTGAAAAATAAATGTCAACATAAGAATAAAGTGATTAATGGGGAAATTAATGGCATTGTAAAAAAAGCGTGGGGAATATTCTTACACTAACTTAAAGCGTGTTTTTTAGTTTTTCAAACTGTTATTTATTTGTTAACGAAGAGTCGATAAATAATAAATATCAATCTTCCACGACAGGATATCGTTAGTGCTGACCAATTGAAGCAGCGCCTACTAAGAAGAAATGTTTCCCTCGTTCGACGAAAAAGTGGAGAAACGATTTATTGTTTCGTTTTTTTTCTGGTTTAAAAATTGGCTTCGTCGTATTTTGGGAAAAAGGAGCGACGACGAAATTTGTTCTACGACCGAGAATCGCGTGTAATATCTAATTGGCGATCGGTGGGTGAAATAGCGAGGGCAAAAAATAATAATAATTATGCCGGAATAAAAGCAGGTCGTTTCGCGTACATCGATGCTCCTCCGACCTCGAAAACTCGTCGAGTTCCCGAGTTTTCAACGAGCCGGCATATTTTTCCCCATTAGAGTTGGACTCCCTGTCTCACTTCGGTCGCGAAATCGCGGAAGAGAGAAAAAGGGAGCGAAGCAGTTCGTCGTTCCTCGCCGAGTACAATAATTAGCCGGCGTAATTAGAGCCAATTAACGGAATAGTAAGACCAGCTTGATTCCGCCGAGGGAACCCCTTCAGAGTCGCGTCGTTGAGCGAACGAGAGCGCGGCGGAGGGCAAGAAACGGATCAACAAAGAGAGAATTAAAAATGTGCTCGCCGTAGGTAGGTGGCTACCATATTTCTATATTCAGCGCGAAACGAGCGCTGCGCGATTTTTTTATCGCAACAAAACGAACAAAACCACCGGAGACATCGTCGTATCGAATAAAACGGCGAAAAGCGTCGCAATTTCGAGGAGTTTTTGACTCCCGCGCGGAGGAGGGAGGCAAACGCGATTGTCTTTTTTTTCCTTTTTTTCTTTTTTCTTTTTTCGAAGCGTCGACTCTCCTTCTCGGGGAATCGAGTGAAAAGCGGTGCCAGAAAATATCTGGAAGCTCTAAGTGCTCCGCGCGAATGCCGTTCGGCCGCCCCTCTCCCCGCTCCCTGTGTCTGCGTCTGTGCGCTCAAAGAGCAGCTCGCGGGGGCCAGTTACGTCCCGAAATTAGTCGGATGCTGCGCGAATCTGTGTCACGTAGTCTTTCCGCTCGAAATAGCCCCGTCGCGGCGAAGAGCTGAGATAGAGAGAGGGAGACTATTAAAATAATTTATACGTTCTTATTGTTCGCTAAAAGCTTGGCACGCGCGACTGACCATTATAAATTGAAAAGAGCATCTTCTCTGCCAATAATGATAACGGGAGCACTTTGCGAGAATGCGTATAATAAAAAACGAAGCAGATGACGAGAGGCGAAAAATGGAAACAAACCAAGTTGTACATACAAAAATGAGATTCAAATGAAAGAAAGTCGTTTTTTTATCGTCGGGGAAATTGTGAAGAAAAAAACAAAATCGAACGGTTTCCAGTTTCAGATCTCGTTTTTTATTCCACGACCTCGACATTTATCGCGAGCGACCTCGAAAACCGTTGAAAACTAATTTTCCACGGAAATCGGATTACGTCGACGTTTATGGGACGCGATGTGGTTCAAAGGCTCGTCCCGATTGCGTAACGATATGGATGTCGTTAAAACGTTGCTTTTATGGGAAATTTCACTGATAGAAAATCGATGCTCGGCGCTGATGCGAACGGCATTCGGTGTCGCGGGGAACGGACACGCGAAACACGCCGATGCGCCGAGCGCGACGATACTTTTCCGTTTCTTTCACCAGAATCGCGAGGATAATCCTGATCCGACGATGTTCACGGGGTCCCAGGCAAAAACTAGCCTAGCTATACCACTCGCGGGTAATTGGCACGAAAACTACCCCTGTTTTTCATTTTGTCATTTGCAATTGTTTAAACAAGTTATGAAAAAAATTGTTATTACGAAAAACTGATTGCGCCATTCGATTCTACAGGAAAAACCACGAAGAAAACTTAGGTAAAACTTTTTTGTCAAAGTTCATTTTGTTCGTGTAAAACGCTTATAAACAATTGAATTTTTTAAACATGCAAATTATTGAGGATGAGGTTTTCGTCACCATTTTTCCCGTAGAATCGATTGGTGCGATCAGTTTTTCAATATAACAATTTTTATCATAATTTGTTTAAACAATTTTTTATAAACAATTGCAAATAACCAAACAAAAAAACACGGGTATGTTTTTTATCCATTTGCCTATGCACGGCATGGTTAGTTGGATACTATCTGGCAAGAGTTTTGCTTGAAATTTGGTGTAGCCATCTTGATTTTCCATCGTGCGATTGTTTATAACAGTTTTACGCTAACAAATTGAACGTTGGCGAAAAAGTGTTACTGGGGTTTTCTTCGTAACGTTTCCCGTAGAATCGACTGGGACGATCAGTTTTTCAAAATAGCGAGGTTCATCGTAATTTGTTTAAACAATTTTTTATAAAAAATTGCGAATAACAAAACAAAAAAGCGGGGGTAGTTTTTTTATCAATTTGGCCGGTGTTTTCCTGGGCCTCGATGGGCTAGTCGCGTCTAGTATCAATCCGCCGCCTCTCTCTGGCGAATTTTCGGCCTCCACTCCCGGAGGTAGCTTTCGTTCGTACGCTGATAAAACTTCCCCGAATACGCAACTGCTGCCACCCCACACATGCATCAGCCCCGGTCTCTCGTTGTCTCGCTCGACAATCGCCCTCCGCGAAGGAACGAACAGGCTTCGCGGATCCCCGATTCGCGTCTCTTTCTCCGCATCGTTCCGTCTCGTCGAAAGTTTTACCTCCGGCTGATCTTCCCGTCCCATCCGCGTTTTGATTCTCGCGATTCGCGAACGGCTCACGCCGCCGCCCTCTGCCGCGAGTACGAAAGCCTTGCAACGTCTGATCCTCGGACGTTCTGTTACGTTCCGTTCCTCCTCTATATCCACCTACCTACCTACGTACGAGCGTGTCTTTATCTCTACCAACGTCCGAATATCTCGCTCCCCGGATTCTCTAATATGATTCTACGGACAGAAAAAGAAATAATATTCGCGAAGCTTTGCCATCGGAGATTTACTCGGACGAGGATTTCGCCCGCTCGATTCGCGACCAGCTCTTTACAAACGTATTCGCGGAGAGAAATTTATAACAAATCCATGCTTCCGATCTTTTATCCGCAAATCTCCCTAGCGCGTTATTTCCCAACTCCTCTCTCTCTCTCTCTCTCTCTCTCTCTCTCTCTCCAGCTTTCACCTCCGTAGCTCGATCGACGCACCGACATCCAGCAAAAATCTGGCATTCGCCATTTTTATTCGATTGGAACGAATCATCCTCGTCTGACCAATTTGCTCGCCTCAAAAAACCACGACAAAAATATATATATGTACAGGACGAAGTTAACGCATCGAGTCCAAAACGGGTCATTTTGACCCTGCCTAGTGGCGTTTAGAAGAAGGGGGTACTACAGATTAAAGAAGATTTTTTTTTCCCAAAGTTTTCACGACTACCAAAAAAAAAATATTTTTTTGACAATTTTTCACGTGGGTCGAGGACTGCCGAAACACTTCTAACGCTTGAAAAGTACTTCAAGACTATTCAAATACTGCGCCTGAATTGTTTTGAGCGAAAAGGTTCGGTAGTTCCCAAGTTATAGACGGTTAAGATCTGGATAGGGTCAAATTGACCCAAAGCGTAGAAGATATTGGAAAAAATAAGTGCACAGATTTTGTTGTTGTTGTGCTGGTAGAAGATGGTTGGCAAGTTCGAGCCGGTGTCAACGAATCGCTCCCTTGTGGACAGATCTGGTCTGAAAATGACGTGGCATTGTTGATTCGACAGCAAAAAGCTGGGGTCGACACCCCAACGTTCGATTTCCAAACTTGCTGCGCTCACTTCGATAATCCTGACGCGCAAACGAGCGAACGGTGCTCGTCGGTAGGAGACTGTGACGCGAGACAAAGCGGCGAAGTACCGACGACAATATCAATTTGTTTCGCGAGTCTAGCGCATCAATTGTTTGCGATGTTTGCATTATAATCGTACCGCGCGACTGTATACGTATAAATGCGTTGAAAGTTGTATAAGCGTTGTCTTTCGCGGTAGGTACGTTTGTTAACGATGTGTACGAGCGTTGTTTACCGGCTGGAAATGGCTGATGATAAGTACGCGAGAGAGAGAGCAGTGGGTGGCTGCCACGCAAGTTTGAGGCAAACAACGGTAATAATCATTTGATACCTTCCTAGATTCAGAGGAATAACTCCCTCCGCTCCGCGCTCTCTCCCACCCCCATCTCTCTCTCTCTCTCTCGCTCTCTCTCTCTGCCTCCTGCTCTCCAAACATCCTACTAAATCCTGAGTGTGGAAGCGAAATTTAAAGCCCATTTAACGACACACTAAATTAACTCGATACACCTACCACGCAATATCTTCATCTCTCTACCTTGCCGACCGATATCCATTCGCCCAACTCCTGTGTCGCGCTCCCCTGCATACACACCATCCGCGCAAAACTTGCAGAGATATACGGACTGCTGTACGTACACACGGACACTGGCTAACAGCACACTTGGGTAAAAAATGTCCATCATTGTGTAAAGCCTGCAATGATTTTTGTCCAGACTATTCGACAATTTAGCGCGTTGTTTTGTCAACTACTGCGTTAATCGCACGTACGACGCGTGCATGTCGATATTGTTTGTCATACAGTCGAGATAATTAATGCTACGAAAATCGGTATAATACAAGCGCGCGTTTCGTCGAAGGTGAAGCGTGTCCTTAGCCGTTAAGGTGAACGTGACACGCGAGATAATACTGCTCAGATATAGGAAATTGTGGAATGAGAACGGAAAGAAGTTGAAAAATTGCCTATAAAATTGCTCGTCGAATTCCTCGTCATTCTATTAATAACGCCGATAAGACTGAATGTATTTTTTCCACACGACACGGTAGCGAAATTCTTACCTACCCAACTACCTATTAGCAAGTACATGTATAGTAAGCTTTTTTCCTGTACGTATGTGTTTCCCTCCCAAACGTGTGTTTTACAAGACAAAAAATCCTCGCCATGTGGAATACGAGTCGGTATAGTCCAAATGGCTTTAACTAGTCTTCCAATTATGACATTTAAGCTTCGTTGCACAATGTTGGAAAGCTTGAAAACTCAGCTTTAGGATTATATAATGGTTATCTGCGCGAAAATGCAGATGATTATCGTATAAAAAAAATTCCATGTTAACCCTTACGCGACACACTCCAGCTGTGTGACGCGCTGGACACACTGGTGTCTTTTGTACCCTGTTATAAAAACTTAACGGTTGCGTATTTTGACCTGCCAATTTTTTCATAGCTTCTTTGGACATCCCTCTCCAAAGCAATATTAGTCTCATGAGTGAAAAATAAATTTAAGTATAACAAAAAAATTATTTAAAACAAGTTTCAGTGCACAAAACTAACTTGGAGATATGCTGGGGTGTGCTGAACCCCAGCGTGTCGAGCAAGGGTCGAATACTCTTAGAGTAGAGCTACAGCGCCCTTCTTTGGCGAGGACTGTTCTTTCGTCGAACGCAAACTTTTGGGAGGGAGGGAACGAAAAAAATGGCATTTTTTTTTTTTTTTAATCACTCTAACGTATAGTCAACGACAGGTGGATGTGAAGAGAGAGAGAGAGAGACGAGATGAAGGACGTACGAAGTGAGGTGGAGGGTCGTGAGCTGGCGGTGTGTACGTATGCAGATAGTACGAAGCCCGTTTATACTACCAATCAAATATTAACTCGCGCGACCTGTTCCTACGAGTCACGCGATCCTAAATAATTGATGCGACGTCGGATAATGAATTTTTAAATTTTATTACAACCGCGTAGAAAAACCGAGCCACAAAGATCTTCCTCCAGTCTTATCGACGTCCAATTATATCGCGTCGTTTGGCGTAGAATATTGAGAGAGAGAGAGAGAACACAAAAAACTAATCCTTAAATTTCATCATCGAAAACATGAAAAAGAAAGTAGGAAATATTTAGTCGGTAGGAAAAACAGCGTCGATTTTTCGAGCTGCTGGAATATGGACTGGTGCGCGAATCGCTTAGCATTCGAGACTCGAGCGTTTCGAAATCTCTGCAACGATGAACGAAGGCCGCCTTCTCTCGGCCCTCGTCTTCGTTAATTTGATAATAATTTACTGGATTTTCGGAAAACCCCGTGGAATTTCGTATTCCTAGCCTCGCCTCCGCACGCTTCATCCCCCGTTCATCTCGATGAGAAACGTCATGCACGCCGCGCTAACTAGGCGTAACCCCTTTCGGGTTTCACTTATCCCACGTAACCAACTCCCTCCCCGTCAATTATTATCTCTCGTCGGGATTTCGAAGCGTTTGTTGACAATTAGGCGTCGGTAAACTGCGAATGATTGGAAAAAAAGTCCAAATTCGATAAAGTGGAAGGCAAATCGGTACGATAGTTTTATTGAGAACTATCATACGCAGACGAGAGCAGAGACGTTGCAGGCATCGAGAGAACAGTGATGGAAAATCGCTGGTACGAGTTTGCGTGGGTACGGACGAGGTGTCGGAAGGCATCTCTCGTGCCGATCAATCGCCGTGGTCGTTGGTTCTGTTATGCTTTTACACGACCGCACGTTTCGCCCGGTTCGAGGTTTGTCTCATCCCGTCGGCCTCGGTGCCACCTGCCGCCGCTCTACTCTGCTCTACTCTGCTCTACTCCCCTCGATCCAGCCCCGTGTAAAATTGAGCGATACGTGCTGTAGGTGTACGCTCGCCACGTCGCGTTGCTCGACGCGGCTGTGTCAGAGTCGCGCAATCAGTTCTCGTAATGCCGCGATTCAGAGTTCATCAGAGCGGCCATTTTCTCGACACCCCTTATTACCGCCATTTTGTCGACGCTGCTCACCGCCGCTCACCGCTCGCCGCGAGCGTACCGAGTGCCGTCCAACGATCGCTCCGCGCGACCGTCAGCCACGAGAGCAGGCGATTCCCGCGCGCGTCCGAGAGAGACCTACGACGACGAAGATGCAGCCGGGGATGAGAAGAGTGCGACGGAGACGCGGACGGACGTAGAGATAGGGCAGAATACGCGGGGTTACGCGGATCGGGGAATGCGATTAGCGACGCATTGTTTGACGCCGCGGAGGAAAACCGCGTCTAAACTCGATACGTCACGCTCTATCTCGGCGTAATCGCGATGACGCGTCACCGCGAGTAATTCGCGCCCAGCGAAATTGCACGAAAATCCGCGGAATCGCTTGTTCTGCTCTCGAAAATGACAACGACACGTTCGACAAAAAAGGATCGTGGCAAGGGTATTTTTCTGGTAGATAGCAATTCGTTGAATTCTGTTTCCTTTTTTTGTGCCAACGTAAGGTAAGCGAAATCTGCGCTGCGGACACGAGAAATCGTCGAGGAATTTTTTTTTACAGCAGAACAATCGTTTGGAATCGCTGACTTTTATTTCTCTCCTCCCGAATGAATTTCGTAGATTGGGAATAAAAACGAGCCTCCCAACATCTTCGTTTCTCGTATGTTTTTTTCCTCCCCCTTCTTTTTATCTTCCGCCGCACGCGCACGCATCCGTCTGCTTCTCCGTCTCCTCACCTTTTTTCATCCGCCGTCCCCCGGACCATCAATAAAACGCGGAGGAAACGCTTCTCCTCGCCCAGTATTTGATTGCAAATGCGAAACTCGCGGAGAGTACATGGTTTAATCCGAGTCCTGAATAACATTAGAACGAGATAGACCAGCAAACAATTTCGGGCCAATGGCGGTGGGGCGGCAGCGCGGAAGGGTGCGCCGCGCGGCGTGGTCGGCGGGAGACGGGGAGAGTAGTAGCAGGGTTTGATACGGGCCAGGCCACCCTTATTTAGTACCGAATGTACACTCGGTAATAAATTACCCTGGCTTACTCTATACGAAACCAACTTCCATTCTCCACCGTCTCTCTTCTCCACCTCCGCCCCAACCCCCGCGCGGCCTCACTTTTCAATATAGTAGTACGAACTAGGTACCCACCGGGGCTAATATTCGACACGTGTGTGCCGCCTGTACGCACCTCTATGTATAGTGCGTAACGCGCAAAATCGCACGCCTAACCCGCCGCGTACTGCTGAATACTCATCGAAAATTCTCGGAAAAATACTACTTTCGTTTGTTCAGCTAGGATCGTAAAATCTACGCTCGTTCATCACATTAGACACAACATTTTGGCGCAACGATTTTCCCCCCAAAATTAGGGTTTTACGCAGAGTAAGGACACTTCTGTGTCGAGAGCAACGCAAACCGATGTTGACCCTTCGGTTACACGCGGATTTTTTCAGAACATCTTCTACACTCTGGGTCAATTTGACCCTGTCCGATGTTTGACCCACTATACCTTCGGAGCTACCGCAACTTTTCGCTAAAAAAAAATGTATAGCCATAGTTTGTATACCGTTAAAGTACTGTTTAAGTATCAGAAGTGTCTTAGACGCCTTGAAAGTGCTTAAAAAAATTCGCGAAAAAATTGTTTTTAAAAAAATGAAGTTTAAAAAAAAAAACAGGGTCAAAATGACCCACTGTGTACTCGAAGGTTGAAATAACATTTGGAAAATGTTACTTCGGTACAAAATAACATTTCTGTGTGTGCAAAAACAGACTGTGAGAACAACGCTAATCAACACACTAAAGTGTTAAATATTCTACCGAAACATGTTCACAATCTACACAATGTAACAATTTTCCGTGATTGTGTAAAGTGTACAAAACTTTGTGTAGAATATTTAACATACTCAGTGTTCGATGAAATTCGAAAATAGAACGATGCAGTTTTGCCACAATTTGATTTTCCACGACTAGGTTATCCGAAAGTTCGATCGTCGACGACGAGGATTCTTCCAGGACGTAATGGCTCCACGTCAGCAAGTCGTTCGCCGATCTATCGGTTGCGGTGCCGTCGAGAGAGTCGCACGTCGCAATGGTCCACGTGTGTTCCCCACACACGTGCAGGATCGTGGACACGCAACGGTAGAAATTCACGGTGTCGTAAGAGGAGGAGGAGCTCCGGTTTTATTCGACGAATTCTCCTATTCGGCGTTGGTGGTTAAGCGAAGTTAACCTTTATTATACGCGACTTCGCCTCCGGATCGTTTTTCCGATCCTCCTTCTCCGCTGCATCTCTGTGTCTCTCTTTTTCAGTCCCTGGTCCTCGGTGCTTTTTATCCTCGCCCGCTTCTTTTTTCCTACTTTTCTTCGTTTTCTTCGTTTTCTTCCCCGACGTTCGACAATTCGACGGATTTCCGATCGGAGCGCCGATGGTATACGAAGCACCGGTCAGCCCCGCCTGTTCTGTGTTCTCTCCGATCAGCAATGGGCAACCACCACCAGTCCAACGCTACCAGCCAACGCCACCCTCTTCGTCGACGGACCCACGCGACGCCATGCCGACAAAACCTGCGGGACGTTGTAACGTTATGGAGAGCTTGGTAACAAACCGAGAGGATCATTTGATCGAATCTACAAACCAAACTCCCGTCAACCCACCTTTCACGATTCCGCGACGTCGTCCGAGAGATCTACGGGCAATTCCACCCCAACGATCCCGTCTTCCTCGTTCTGCGCCCAGTTTTCGTCGGTTTCCTTCACTTTTTCTCCAATAGCTCGAAAACCGTGGAATATACGTTAACAAAGGTTCTGTACTTTTTTAAAAATCGTTAAATTTCGCGTAAAAAAGATCCGATGACAAAAACGTGTAGAGAGCATTTGCTCCGAGTTGTAAGACCGCGAAGTTAACGCTGGGAACCGGGAACAAATCGTGCCTTTCACATTTCCCGCCCTAGCTTCGTTGCGGTTGATTCCACGAAAAAATTGCATTCAACCAATTTGTTGCGCGCGAAAAGCCGAGTAAAACGAGTACCTATAACTTTTTCTGCGATCAGTAGTAAGCGAGATACGAGCGCCGAAAGCCGACGGTGCGGTTGTCCGAGGTGAAAACCGGGCGCCGGGCGCGAAAAGCGAAGTCGCGTCTGACCTGGCGGAGAGTCGATGTGAAGCGCACGGTAGTCGCACGGACAGAAGAGGGTATATAAAGTTTCCGACAAAGCTACCAGAATCTCTCGTCCTCGTCCCCGAGTTCACGCCGAATGAGAACGACACGACGGTCTAACCTCGTAATCAGCGACGATCACCGCCGCGAACTATCGCCCAAGGATTTGCGCTTTTCCGATTTTTATCTCGATCGAGCCAAGATCCTCGATGCTTTGTCTTTTTATATCCCCTGCTGTCGACACTGACGCGCTCTGCCATTATACTTTTTTCCCTCCACCTTCGCTCTCTTTATATCCGACTCTCTCTCTCTCTCTCTCTCTCTCTCTCTCACTCTCTCCTTCTCTTCTTCCCATCTGTTCCCGCTTTTTTTCCGATTTTTCTTCCACAGAAAATTCCAACGACTCGATCGCCGTCCGGATTTCCAGCTTTACACTCTCGTTATTATCCTATCCCTCTTCCCCCATTACCGTCGTTATTAACGAGTTTTATCATGCTTTGCTATCTACAGAGTTTTTCACTCTCCGCTGCGAATTCCACGATTTTTGCATTTCAACTTATCGATTGGCTTTCCTTCCCATTAACAATCTCGCGTTCTTGTCGTTAGACAGACATGCAGCGTAATTGCAAAACCGTAACGAAAACTTGACCCCTCGTTAGTGTGTACAATTATCCTCATAATTGTTCTGCCCATTCTCGATACGTGTTGTCACCGTGAAATATCCAAATAACGAATAATTCCAAAACGAAGATCGAAATAATACAAAAATTGAAAACTTTTCAAAATACAACTGAAATGAGATTAGAAATTAAGTAAAACGAAGATTTGGAGAAATAAGAAGATGGGAAGGATAAAAACGAGGACAAAAAATGACGAGAACGGAGTTGTTTCATAAATTTTTCGGAGCACTGACGCGAATTTTGCGACAGGGAACAGGAGATATCGAGAAGGTGCGACTGTAATCACGGTGATCGTCATTAACGCGACGAAAAGTGTGTTAGGTACGCCGGGTCTCTCTAACGAGCGACAAGACGCGGCGAAGGGATAGACGATACGCTTCATCTTTTGTCTCCTCTTAATTATATGCTTCCACTAATTACGCCTCGGCTCTCTCTAGTAATTACTATCGCGTTACCAAAGAGGTTGCAATCCGCGAGGGATGCATCCGCGTCCTCTGTGTACGTAGGATCGTTACGATTAGACGGCGTTCGCCTTGCTACACGAAATTCGAAAACAGGGGACAACAACGGCAACAACAAGCGGAAAAATCACTTCACGTTCGTATTTTCGTCGGAACGAGAAAGAAAATCGAGAGAGACGAAAATGTAGCCTCGCTCGTTGAACAGTTTACAGCGTCATTTCGAAATCCTCGACGAGTCAGTTTTGAGTGGCGGAATTTGCCGGTCGGAACGATGGTCCGAGGATTACCAAGCGTAATCCGTTGTTAAAAGGCTCCGTGCTTCGCGAACACGCCGGTGGGCAACGTTCGACGAGGCAGCTTTCGACCTCGCAATTGTCATTAGAAATTCGCGGAACATCGACGATACGGATAATACGAATCAATTTATTTTCAATTCTCCCCTCATTTCGGGGCAAGAAGCTTCCCAACGAGCCACGCGGTTTTTTCAATGATAATGATAACGAATAAATTTGTATATTCAATCTTAGCAAATCTTATCATATTCTCTATATTATCATTACGACGCTTCGATTCCCCGAGTCGAACATTTTTTTTCTTTATGTATTCAAGTTTTACGTACGCGAACAATGAGCATATGCTCAGCGAATTCCGATGAGTCGAACACACGATCCACGATTTTTCGTAATAATTAATAACAGTTTTTATAAATATTCTACATCCGACATTTTTTTCATCTCTCTTCGCATTTCTCCTTGTATGTTACTTTTATTCGAAGAATGGAAGAAAAAAGTATAAAGGGACTCGAAGTCGTTTTCTTTCCTTTTATTTTCTATTGTTATTATTGGGGGAGAAATAAATTATTCAGATTGAGAACGTTCCCCGCGTTCGATTAGAGTAGCTGTAGTCGCGTGCATTCACCACGCTACACTCCGTTTGATAGGACCGTCGCGACATCTGTGATCAATACTCGGTAGCGTGCGACTGGCTCGACTAACGACTCGAATACGAATCCGTTGTAGATGTTCGTTATCATGGCGAGTGTAGCGTGAAATAGGTAACTTTGATAATGAGTTGCTCGACGATAGTGAAGATATTATTGATGTACAGCCATTCCGCTTATGTGTAATCATCACGCGTTGTCGGTAAGCGCGGACGCTGGTGACTATCGGGCATCTGACAGCGGTGTATCGACGGTGTAGCTCGGTCGGTAAAACAGGGGTAAATATTTTGACCATCACATCGCTTATTGGTTATGTTTCTCGGCTAAACGTTGATCGGCTACTGAATATTTGGATAAATGCTCGACAGACACGCGTTGTCACACCGAAACAACACCTTTCATCGCACACACGTGATTTTTCATCGTCGCAGAACACCGGCTATTATAAATATGAGCATCTAGTCTCGCGTATTCTTACGTAGGAAAACCACTGACGAGCATAACCTCGATTTTCTTCGAAGAATCTCTGCTATAAGTTAGAATTTCTGTCAATAAGAATCTTTACTTGGCAAAAAAAAAAAACAAAAAAAAATAATGATCTTATAATTGATCGCTTCGAAACTTGAATCTGTGGCGTGTAACGAGAGAAAAGCTTTTCGTTGCAAGATGCAGCTCGTTAGCTAATCGAGAACAATTTTCAATTGCAGAACAATTGTCACGATGAGCAAGTATAGACGCGAAGAATCTTCGCCGTCGAACAGCGACAGCGAGGAGGAACGCAGGAGAAGCGACATAAAAGAGCGTGACGAGTTTGCCAAGCGTCTTCGTACTAAAGATGAGTCGAAAGTTCGAAAAGTGGCGATGCCAGCTGGTTCTGGAGCAGGTTTGTATTTTTGTTTTGGTCTTAACCGAGCTACGTATCGTGATAATCGCGACGGTATTCATTTCCTGTAGCCGAAGCGGCCAAACGGCTGAAAATAATGGAAGTTCAATCGCGGGAGAAACTCGTACCAAAACTTCGCGTCGAGTCGCGGAGAAAATATTTGGAGAAGCGTAAAGAAGACAAGGTTGCAGAGCTGGAAGCGGACATTATCGACGACGAGTATCTCTTCAACGAGGAAATGTAAGAGGAGTGGTCGTAGTTCGTATTCGTCGTCACGTTGATGCTCTTTGTTATGTCGGACAGGTTGACCGAGAGGGAGAAACGGGAACGAGAACACAAGAAACAACTGTTACAGCTGGCTAAGGAACACGAAAGAGCGAGGGAATTAGAACGCGTGCATCGATATCGCATGCCCTTGGAACGCGGTAAAGAGGAGGCAGAAACGGAGACCGTCGAGAATGAACCACCTCAATCGGAACAGAGCAAATGGGAATCGGATCAGATGTCATCAGCGGTATTTCGGTTCGGCGCGAAAGATCGAAAAGGTAAGTAACGAGCAGGTCGCCGTTGAGTGAAAAGCACTGTGCATGTGATTTGCTGCGGAATTAATCGTTGAATATATGGTAACATCCATAGCAAAAGAGGAATACGACTTGTTGCTCGAGGACGAAGTTGAGTTTGTTCAGGCGTTACAGATGCCTGGCAATTTGAAGGATAAAAAGCAAATCTCGGAGCAACCTAAAGATCCCAAACTGACGACCATCGAAGAAACTCAAAAGAGTTTGCCCATCTATCCGTTCAAAAATGACCTCATGCAAGCTATCAGAAATCACCAGGTATGAATGTTGGCAAAATTGGGGCATTGTGGATATTGATTTAATATTTTCCTGGTTTCACAGGTTTTAATTATCGAGGGTGAAACTGGTTCAGGAAAAACTACGCAAATACCACAGTATTTATATCAAGCGGGCTTCGCCGAGGATGGCAAAGTCATAGGATGCACGCAGCCAAGGAGAGTCGCTGCTATGGCTGTAGCGTCGAGAGTCGCTCATGAGATGGCTATTAAACTAGGTAACGAGGTCGGATACACGATACGTTTTGAAGATTGTACGTCGCAGAGGACACGAATCAAGTACATGACTGACGGTACCTTGCATCGCGAATTTCTGAGTGAGCCAGATCTGGCTACATACAGGTTCGCCATCTAATCTTGTTAAAAAAAATTCAAGTAACATAGTTCGTACCAGAGAACGTTTCAATTTAGAACAACTTGAAAACAATAGCAAAATGAATGAGATAATTTTTTGCATTCCACAGCGTAATGATGATCGATGAAGCTCACGAAAGAACGCTACACACCGACATACTGTTCGGTCTAGTTAAAGACATAACACGCTTTCGAACAGACTTGAAACTTCTCATATCGTCCGCAACCCTCGATGCCACTAAATTCAGCGAATTCTTCGACGATGCTCCAATCTTTCGCATTCCTGGTCGTCGATTCCCTGTCGATATATATTACACGAAAGCCCCGGAAGCAGACTATATCGATGCATGTGTTGTGTCTATTCTACAAATACATGCTACGCAACCACCAGGAGATGTGCTGGTTTTCCTCACGGGTAATCATTTTAGCCACCCATCGAGGACACCGGTATATTGTAACATCTAGATAATCCCATCTCCATTTTTGGGTCATAGGTCAAGATGAGATTGAGACGTGTCAGGAAATGCTGCAGGAGCGAGTCAGACGATTGGGAACGAAATTGGGGGAACTTCTCATTTTACCCGTCTATGCTAATTTACCGAGCGACATGCAGGCCAAAATTTTCACCCCAACACCGCGCGGAGCCCGAAAGGTAATGGGACACTAGCAAGCATGAATAACAGGGAAAACAATCTGGGTACGCAGAAAATTCATCGATTGTTCCACGCAGGTCGTGCTGGCTACGAATATCGCGGAGACGTCGTTGACTATCGATAACATCGTCTACGTCATCGATCCTGGTTTCGCGAAGCAGAATAATTTCAACTCTAGAACAGGAATGGAGAGTCTCATGGTGGTGCCCATAAGTAAAGCTTCCGCGAATCAAAGAGCTGGCAGAGCAGGTCGAGTCGCACCTGGCAAATGCTTTCGCCTGTATACCGCGTGGGCATTCCAGCATGAACTGGAGGACAACACCGTCCCTGAGATACAGAGAATCAACCTCGGTACGATGGAATTAAGAGGACTATTATTTCTTCAAAATTTGCCAACATAGTTATTAGGCTGAAAAAATTGACGTATTCGTTTCTCGTCGCAGGAAACACTGTGCTCACCCTGAAAGCTCTCGGAATTAACGATTTGGTGCATTTCGATTTTCTCGACCCACCGCCACACGAGACTTTGGTCTTGGCACTGGAACAACTTTACGCGCTGGGTGCTTTAAATCATCGCGGTGAATTGACAAAACTTGGTCGACGAATGGCAGAATTTCCGTTAGATCCAATGATGGCAAAAATGCTGCTGGCCAGCGAACGCTATCGCTGTTCGGAGGAGATTGCCTCGATAGCAGCGATGCTGTCGGTCAATGGAGCAATTTTCTACCGACCGAAGGATAAAATAATTCACGCCGACACAGCGAGAAAGAATTTTCACGTACCGGGCGGTGATCATCTGACGCTACTCAACGTTTACAATCAATGGCAGCAAAGCGATTTTAGCACCCATTGGTGTTACGAAAACTTCATTCAACACAGGTAAAAATTCGAACTTACGATGAAAGATCAGTTGTTAAAAAATACTACGTGGTAAAGTTTCGTTCTTTTCCTTTCTACATGGCTTCAGATCGATGAAGAGAGCCAGAGACGTTCGAGAACAGCTCATCGGCTTGATGCAAAGGGTAGAAATGGAAATTGTGTCTGGTATCGACGAAACTGTGAATATCCGCAAGGTAAGTCGATCAGTTTGTGTCGAATTAAACTTCACTCTGTGAGAAATCTGGGTTCGCCATGCTTTTTGATTGTTTTTCAGGCTATCACTGCCGGATACTTTTATCACGTGGCTCGATTATCGAAAGGTGGCCATTACAAGACTGCTAAACATAATCAAACCGTATCGATTCATCCCAACAGTTCCTTATTTCAAGAACTACCTCGCTGGCTCCTCTACCACGAGCTCGTATTCACGACCAAAGAATTCATGCGACAGGTAAATCTTTCCCTACCAAACCGTTTGTTTTTTTATGTTCTCAAACAATGAGGTACACGAATAATGAGTCGAAGGTTTGAGTTGCATTAGAAAATGAACTTTATACGAGAATGAAAACTTAATTGTCGATGAATCGCAGGTAACAGAAATCGAAAGCAAATGGCTGCTGGAAGTGGCCCCACATTATTACAAGCCGAAAGAACTGGAAGATTCGACGAATAAGAAAATGCCAAAAGTAGCGGGTCGTTCGCGTCCCGATGGCACGAATTGAGAAAACATTGTAAAAATGTGCATAAAACAGAACATTCGAGTTGAAAAAAAAGTTTTACATCCTAAGTACCTCCAGTGAATTTTTCATTACGGATCACCCGAACAAAGTTGTTGTATGGGTAAGAGATCGAAGGAAGGAAATATTTTTTACCGTTAATAAAACGTGAGAGCGAAGTACGGAGGTGTATTATTAGAGTCTGCATCCGTGCAGTTTGACCGATGCGTCTCATCCCACCAAAGAAAAAAATCACACTGACCAAATATAATCATGTAGAGAGAAGGCCCAGTGAAGTAACGGATCTTTCTCAATATCTTGTTGCTGCATGAAACATTTGCTTGAGAAAAGGTTGAAAACAGAACTTATTTGTTTCCCAAATGTGTAAAAGTGACTAACATGATCCGAGTAAAAGACGGGATTGGACTAACAATAACGCAGATTTTAAATACGGTTGTTTTGAGAACGCTGGTTCTGACATTTCTCTTCATTGTTCAAAATTAAAAGTAGGTTCGCTTTTTGGAAATACGCCGTTTTTGGCCTTTTTTTTGGTCCGTACGGTTTTTGCGCGTTCGTTTACGTTGACCATTTCGTCACGGTGCAATGCCCGAGCTGCACGCGACGCGCTATCAGGGGGGGATTCTCGGTGATCGTGTACCGTTAGGCAGGCTCAGTGTGTTCGTCTCGCGAGGACTGATATAAAAACGCGGAGCGGCCAGGGACACGGAGTCCAGTTGGCGATGATGTACCGTCGCGCGCCCACCTCACCTGTGCACCATCAATGGTTACCGTTCATACTCGCGGCGGCAGTCGCGTGTAACGCGCTGTCTTTGGCAGCAGGACGAGTCGTCAGAGAAGTCGCCGTAAATGCTACCGAAGCGGCCGTCCGGCGAGCCGTCGACATACCAGAAGCCCGGATCACCTACGAGGGTGCTCAGGTCTGGCGTGTCGCGGCTTCCCAGGAGCAGAACGACTTCGTCTCGTACCTCGAAGACACTGGAGGTACGTTCGATTCTCAGAAATCACCGATTTTTCCCAAAATTAAAAAATTTCCGACAATTCATTTTCGATTTCCTCAACGTTCTCATATTTTCTTATACCCTTCAAAAAAACCTTCCAAGTAAATCTTGAAGCTTTTTGGATCACCTGTTCATAATTCGGTTTTTTGCTCCAAACTTTTTCAATAATAAATCAAATTGAATTTTTTTCTTAAAAAATTCGTATTTTTTTTTAAAGTATAAAAAAAACGAAACTTTTGAGCAAAAAAAACATCTAATTTGGTCCATTATTGAAAAAGTTACGGGCAAAAAACCGACATTTGATGTTTCTTGTATTTGTGGGTAGTTTTGTGATTATGAAAATTGTGCGCGGATAACAGCGCTGATTAACGAAAATCTGTACGAAAATTACGTTGTTTTCCGGTCAGTTCTAATAGGCGTGTAAAATTGTCTGATACGGGAAGAATTCTTGAAAACGAAGGAAAGCTGATAATTTGTGGACTAAGAAACACGTAATTTTCAATCGTCTGACTCACTGACGAGCGATACACGTGAGTTCTCCTGAACGAATTCGGAGAAAAGAATTGTTTACGCTCCTTCGACGATCAGCGATACCACATTTCCGGATCACGAACGCTTTTTACAGTTAATGACAGCGACATGGAATGTTTGCGATTACAATCGATTTGATCGACGTTCGCTTTTTTCTGCATCGTTGCAGAGTTGTCGATGTGGTCTGGAAATGGTACGGCAAACGACTTCCTCGTTCGTCCCGACTCGATACCAAGAGTCGCGCGATTCCTTCGCGAACGGCGCATCGCTTACGACGTCGTCATACCGGATTTGCAGCAAGCGATTGACCAGGAGAATCCGATTCCCTCGCCCGAGTTGATGGAGGAACTCGAGGGGCGAAAAGGTTCGATTTTTGATCGTGTTTCTGACAAAACAATGCGATGAGTAATACAGAACGTAGCTGGTAAACAGTCAAACTTCTGTAATTGGTGCGTGGGAACGCCGTTGAGATCCGTTAAGACACTCGTTCGCCGATCGCCTGGGTTTGTTTGTTGTTTCTTTTTGGAGTACCGTTCGCGTTGATATGTCAGTGACCTGCGAAGTTGGAGAGAAGATCAAACATCGGAGACAAGTTAGAACGTCCTTCTCCTCCTGCTCCTCTCGTCGAGTTCCTCATCGCGCTGTTCTCGCCTTCTGAAGATCGAGAATCAATAACCTGGTGACCCGATTTTCGAGCTCTGCAATTAGCATAACAGTTAACGTTGACGTGTTTCTTTTATTAATGACCAACACGCGTTGGTGGGTCACATTCTGAAATGACAATGAGGTACAAGGTCACCTTGAGCTGAGCATTCGGATGGCGAACGACTGTCGGGCATCTCGCAGTTGTATGAGTTTGGTAACACCGAGAGATTTTTAGCTGAAAGTCATGTTCTAGCCAGACAAGCTTGGTGGCGGAGAGCCTTGATCGTGACCAGGGCCAGATTACTGCCTTCCAGATATCCATCTCCATATCCTGATCCTCGCTATCCTGTGTCCAATAACGATGCTTATGGCTTTCGGCATATGAGGGGTGAGCAGAGGCGAGCTTCGTCGATCTATATCTCACCACCAACTTTTACAAGCCTGCACTCATTTTTTTTTCTCAGATCGCTTTTCCTCTGTCTACGCAATTTCCAGTCACAGTATTCTGGTGGATTCCAATTTTCACGTTCCACATTTGGCAACATGATGTATATTGTACGTAGATCGGTATAACAAATTCGTATGTGTCTTCGCGATGCTAGGACATCGAATGGAGTGGTCTAGCTACCATCGGGTCGAAGATATTCATGGATATCTCGACTACTTGGCTCAAACCTTTCCGGATTTGTGCTCGGTGATGTCCATTGGAAATTCCGTCGAAGGGCGTCCACTCAAGGTTCTCCGGATCTCCAATGGTAAGCCCGATGTTCCGGCACTTTGGATCGACGGTGGCATACACGCTCGTGAATGGATATCACCGGCCTCCGTGACTTACATAATCAATTATCTCGTGGAAAACAGCGAAGAACTCCAAGCCGATTATTACATTTTACCCGTCGTCAATCCGGACGGGTGAGTTTTTCCAGACGACGTAGTATCTCCCAAACCACAAATCTTCATCGATCAGAAACTCGGTTTGCTACGACAACGACAGCGAAGACTCGATTAACGAGATGGATGACTGTTCTCTAGGTACGAATACACCTTTCGAGGCGACAGATTGTGGCGGAAGAACCGGAGCAGTCCTGAAAAGGGTGGAGTCTGCATCGGCGTCGACCTCAATCGAAACTTTGGTTACTGCTGGGGTGGTCAAGGAAGTAGCAAGCAACCTTGTCGAGACATATTTGCTGGTACCGGCCCCTTTTCGGAGCCGGAAACAAAAGCTATCGAAACGTTCTTCAAGAACACCGGGGCAAACTTCAAGGTAGACGACTCGACGAAGAAACCCGTACGATAACCGACGAGACTGACGAATTATCCTTTTCCAGGCCTATCTGACTTTCCACAGCTACGGACAATGGATCCTGTATCCATGGGGTTACAATAAACGCGTGCCGCCAGATTACATGGATCTGGATCGCGTTGGAAAAGAAGCAGCTACTGCTATGAAGGCAGCCGGAGGTGCTGGCAGCGCTTATACGGTTGGTAACAGCGCTACTCTGTTATACGCTGCTTCCGGCGGTGCTGACGATTGGGCCAAAGCGATACCGAAGATCAAATACGCTTACACGATCGAGTTGAGAGACCGTGGTCGGTACGGATTCATCTTGCCCGCTCAGTATATCATTCCAACTGCGAAAGAAGCCCTCGCAGCTGTCTTGGTGATCACTAAAGCATGTTTGACTGCTTGACGATGTCTTCATGTAACTTGCCCAACTTCGATTTTCACCACGTAAATCAAAATGATTTCCCCCCCCCGAAAAAAATGTCGTTTGTTGAAGAAAATAAAAGTTATTTATTTGAATTGTCCGCATTATTCTCATTCATCTGAATAATCACGGCGCGGAGAGATATATCGTAACAACGCAGGTCAAAGTATTGCAGGGAAAGCAAAAGCTAGAGGGGGAATGGTAAGGTAACGATAATCGTTAAAGCACTTGTGTGTAATGCTAGATTTTTGGGGCAAATAAATCCAGTTCGTACAAAATGCAGAACTGTTTGATTTTTGTGTGTGCATCTCCAAGTATTTTCTGTTATACAAGAACAGGATGGCGATTCAAAGTCAATTCTTAGAATTTCATGGTATCGAATGCATGCGACTCACCCGGATCGAAGACAAACCATCGTCGACCGATTCCTGGAGCTCCTGAAAATATATGAATGGAATGTTACACCGATTAAAAAGTTTAAAAAGTGTTTTATTATCGCCACATCATTTGTGACAGGAAAATCTTATGAAAGTAAATTAATAGAAAATGTTTCTGATTCGTTTTGCAAGTTAATTTCACAAATTTAAAATATGTAAGATTTTCTTGCGCCGACAAGGAATTTATACTCACCCCCTGTTACTCTCGACGGTCCGGCGCTGCTCGAATCAGATATCTGCGATGTTACGTCGTGTTAACACTAATTCACCTGAAGAAATCAATATGATAAAGAATTAGAATATTGAAATTTTTTCAAATAACAACATTCATTGTTACACGCATGCGCAAGGAAGTTGGAGTAAATTAAGTGATATTCCGAACGAATCGGTCGAATTGATTCATCATAATTAGCGAGGTAATTGCGATCGAATGCAATGGCAGTGATCGTTACAGCAAAACATTCGAACGCATTTGATTTCCAGAGAACTTTACGGTTTGCTAACGGTCATTCTAGTAGGTAAATTATACATACGGATTTGAATATGGATATACGGATTGAGTAGAACTCGTGTCGTTTGAGCTTCATCACCCGCGGAGGCAATATTTCCCAACAAAAGACGCGGCAAGAACATTGTAACTTTAATGGCGGCCCGCAAAAGCTTCTGAGCATCGTCGATCGTCACTTTTTTCGAAATTCTTACAAATTCTATTCTGCGCATGCGCACCGATGCTCGAAAAATCCGTTAATATTTTTCACGAAATCGACAAAATTGGCCATCAAAATGCAGATTTTCGATACTCGGGTCGAGGCTATCGTCGATAATTTGTTATAGCTGATCGATGGGCGATAGATATGAATAATTGATACCAAATAGGATCCGAGTCCGAGATGAAATTTCACGCTACTCGCGATCGTGGAATAAATTTCGGCACGCGAAGCAGTTTGCATCAGTCTATGTCAAGAAAACGATAGAATCGTTGTCAGGTTTGAGATATTTAGTACGTACCGTTATACACTTCGCGAATCGTCAGCCTGTTTCTGGAATTCAGACACTACAAATTTGAATGCGTCGTGATCGCTGGTAGATTTCGTCGATTTGACAAGATGGCAACGGTATGCTGTCCGATTCCCGCTCTTCGTTGCCAACTAGATCGTCATTTTTTTCTGTCCGTCGTGATACGAATGATGCGCCACCGCCAAGCGTTGATGAAACAAAAGAAGGCAACCCCTGCCAGTATAGAGAAAATGATATACCTAGACCCATTCACCCACTTATGTATATTATCCACTATATTACCCACTTACCGTATCCACGGCCGTCGATGAAAATCATGTCGTTTTAAAATTTCACCAACGTCGAAGATATTCACATATCTATGCAGCGTCTGACCCACATCCATGCGTTATGCACAGCGTCCTACACGTGCGATTGTCATATTGTTTTGGTCGTCAACCGGCATCGAATAGAATTTGACGGTCGCGCGTCATGGTGTCGACAACTAGATCTACAAAACTTATCACAACAACACCTAACCCCGTAACTTCGGCAAACTACTACGGTCGTATCTATCTCATCGGGCAATATTTCACTGTCAATATAGACAATTGGATAGGGATGACGGCCAATAAAAATTTAGTCGCATGCAGATTTCTCTTAATCGCAGCATCACGATGAACTCACGACTGTCTACACTTTGTACTACACTTTGTCATGTAACCATGAATTCTCGTCTGCTTATGCCACGAGTCATGATATTGCAACATGCAATGGCACTTGGTGTAAAAAAAATCATTCGATTGATTTCCTCAATTATTTGTGTACATATCAACTATTTTCACACAATCTATTTAACATTTCTTGCAATTAGTAATCTTCGTACCTGAAGTGTGTTGGGTTGCCGAGCGTCGGAGATACGGGGGTTCGTCAAAGTTACGCGTTCTGCTACTTGTTGATAGTACATATTTTCCGTGCAATGTACAAGTTGCGAGAAATCTAAAGACTGTCAATCGGTATACTAAGGTATGTGGTTTATACTACGTAAATGTATCAAATGCATTCGAACTATATGTACATACTACGTTTAGAATTAGTACAACCCTCCAATCTGATGAACGGTAGCAGGTGGTAGCAAGTGATTAACGAACGACGAAGGTCGACGAACATTACAGCACATGGTAGATGGTAGCTATAATACAAAATGGCGGCGACCATCCCCTGCATTGCGGGTAAGCTCATCGAATATTCACGTAACAGTAGTTTTATCGCCTTCATTCTGCGAATATTACTGACCCAAAAAATATGATTTATTCAATTATTTCCTCAATTATTATCATCGCTTCCCCGTATGGCGATATCAATATTGATGCGTTGATTACTGAGCTGTATATTTGTCACCGCGTGACACTTGCGTTTCTTATCGGTGACATTCTTGTCTGATAGTTTCCTATGAGATTATTGACTGCCGAACAATAAATTCGATGGTTTCCATCTCGAAGTTTTTATTTCACCAGTTGCGAGAAATGCCTGTTCTGAATGTTACATTTTGAGGTTATAATTCCACATTCATATTCACAGTCAGAGGCTCGACGGGTACTAGTCTAAGTCAAGGACCGCCGACTTACGAAGCGGTAACTGCTTTCCCTCGAGATGACAGCAAGTCGTGCAAAGCGATGCTTTTCAGCGCCGATGGCAAATATTTTGCTTGGATTAACGGACCAGCCGTCAAAATCGCACGAACTGACACGTGGCAAGTCGTGGCGGTGATAAATCGACCTAAGATTTCGTCAATCGAATTCTCTCCGCTGGGAACATACCTACTTACATGGGAACCATTTATAGGTAATTTGAAAATGGTTTACTTTGGCGTAAGATTTTCTGGTAACGACGATTGTTTCTAACTGTTTAGTAACGCAAGCCAATCCTCAGGGAGGTCCCAACCTTCATATATGGAGATCAGCTGATGGAGAATTGGTTAAAGGCTTTGTTCACAAGAAACAAATAGATTGGTAATTTTTCGTACTAGAACAACGTCGGATAGTATATAGATAAATTCATTTACTAATCATGTTGTAGGCAACCTCAGTGGTCGAGCGACGAGACAATCTTTGGAATGTTAGTTAATGGTCAAGTGAACTTTTATGAGGATGCTAAATTTGACAAAGTTACCTTTAGGATAACCATGAGTAAAGTTGCCAAATTTAGCATAGCACCTGGAACTGCTCCGTATCACGTTCTCTGTAACATGCCAGGTAACTTTTTTCATTCACAAGTTTTTCTTATTCATCTTCATTGGCTTTGCTCTTGGTATATACATTTTTTTATGTTTCATCAGGATCCTCGGGACAACCATCGTTCGGCCGGTTATTTCAGTATCCAAATTTCGACGCGACACAGTCTTTGGCAAATAAAAGCTTTTTTCAAGTATGAATCCAGCGTAATGTTTTAAATATGTGAAATTTATGCCATCGAGAAGCTTTGGTATGAACATTTCATCTGTTTCTTAGGCCGATAGAGTCGATATTTATTGGAACCAACGAGGTACGAGTGCTCTCTTGATGACCAGCACGGAAGTGGACAAAACAGGAGCATCATACTATGGCAAACAAACTTTACATTTTCTTAGTACAAAGGGAGAGACCGCACATGTTATGTTGAGTGAGTAATGAAGTTCATCATCAAAAGGATTACTCTTCATATATTTCCGAAAAAATTGATTGCCAGCAAAAAATTATGAAAGATTCTTCATATTATACATTCAATCTTATGTTAGCTGCTTCGCCTCGATGTTATTTATATGTTATCTATTTTATATTTGTACGAATTATCTATTTTTTCATTAGGTAAAGAAGGTCCCATTCACTCCGTAGCTTGGTCTCCGAAACAGGTAGAATTTTGTGTAGTCTATGGTTTCATGCCAGCTAAAACGACTCTGTTCAATTTGAAATGCGAGCCTGTCTTTGAGTTTGGTATAAAACATCGAAACTGCATTTACTACAATCCACACGGAAATAATATCCTTTTTCCACTACATCTGACAATGCTTACTCTCACTTGAGAATTAATACTGTTTCTATCAAATTGTATTGCCTTAACCGCCATGCACTTGTTATTCTGGCCGGTTTTGGTAATTTGAGCGGCACCGTTGAGTTATGGGACGCAGGAAGCAAAAAATTGATTGCTGAAATCAATGCTGCGGACACGACGTTACTGCAATGGTCACCGGATGGTGAACATTTTATGACCGCTACTACCGCGCCGAGACTACGTATAAACAACGGGTAAATTTGAATAGTTGCTACCCAATAGATTAACATGACTTTAACATAACTTTTATATTATACTTGCTATTTGGAAACATACGGTTGATATTCCAGTCCAATTAAAAGATTACACATGTTAATTAAAATATGTGTCCGTATACGTTGTTTACAGTTTTAAAATTTGGCACTACACGGGTACGCTGCTTTACGAGAGACCATGGAACAAACAGGAAGAATTATTGGAAGTTTTATGGCAAACTTATCCTCGCACAACCTTTAAAGAGAAGTCGATCAGTTACAAAGCAGTAGAGGGCATCGTTTCGAGTCAACCTCAAGGTAAAAAAAAGTCCCTACGTCATATTTCAGTCGTGTGAAACTGATGCATTGTTTTTTTAGCATCCAAACAAGCTTATCGACCACCATCGGCTCGAGGCCATCAAATTAATTTCAAATTGCACGATGACGACGATTTGGGCTTGAAACCTGGCAGCGATCGTAAGTACAGGACGTTTGACGAGTGATTAGAACATCAAGCTTCATTATCATTTGGTGATTCACAGCTAATCCGTCCAAGGCTGCACTGAAGTTGAAAAAAAAACGAGAAGCTAAAAAAGCTAAAAAGGAACTCGAATCATCGCAATCCGATAGTCAAGTCGCGAACGGGGCATCGAACAACATCTCGGCAAAGGCTCCGAATTCGACGGCCACCATCGACGCAGATCTTTCTGAGGATTCTGACAAGAATAAAAAAATGAAGAAAATCAAAATGGTAAGTAGTTATTAACGATTCACTTTCGAATGAAAACTCACCGCGAAAATAAGAATGACTTATCTGAAAGTACATCGACGTTTTTGTATTTAAAATAATCCTTTATACTTATGTTGATTAATTTTTCTTTGTAGAAATTGGATCAGATAAAGAAACTGAAAGATCAATTGTCAGCGGGTAAAAAGTTGGAAATAAACCAAATGGACAAAGTAAAAAAGGAAGCGGAATTGTTGAAAGAATTGGAGGATCTCGCCTTGTGATAATAAATCGTCGGCAAAGAAAGTTCAACCAATCGACCTTAATAAAACGTCGATATATGCTGGATGTTCTGCAACAACACACAAAAACGTGATAATTGTTGTTAAACGATTGATTGTCACCAGGATAAAAATCACCCGTTGTACAGTCGTGACGTGTTGCCTCAAAGAAGTTTTTCATTTTTATAAGGATGCCGAAGTGTAGAAAAGCGTTAAACGATATCAAAGTATAATATTTTGCGATTGCGTTTGGACAACGCTTGATACAGAGTTTGCCGATACGTGGGAAACGGAGTTGAACACAACCCGTCATTAATTATAACAATTGACTCGCTTGGATCCGCCAACTGTGTTGCAGTTGATCCGAACAAAATCCGTTGTGTACAGTTCGAGGAAGTTTATGGAAAATAAATTATTAAACCGTCAGCAAATACTTTTCTCTCTCCCAAATTGAAGCTTCAAATTTTCCACATATGCTGTTGGTAATGACTTTGTTTTTACCAATTCCAACAATCGCGCAACGCGTGCTTCTGACACTGCTACTTCATTGTTTTAAGCGGGTCGTATTATATGCAAAACTATAACATCCTACAGTACAGCTATAACCTCGCTTTTTGTCTCCGCAACGAAACGACAGTAAGTACGATGCACAAAAAAAAAGCTCATCGACAAAGGAGGAAATTTGCCGACATTCAGATTCGAGTATTCGGAAGAACAGATCGAAACTGACGGTAGAATGTGGAAAATTGTTGGATATTTTTTAAAGATACAATGGTAATGGGAGTCGAAACGGCGCCGCCGTAGCACGCGATCGCAGCGCCACAGTAGCAAGAGTCGTGTTTACAGATTTTCCGTGAGTTCGTATTCGTAATGGTTCGTAACGTCACGTCAAAAGTGCAAGACTAGTTTCTACTTGAATTTATTATGTAAAGGTTGGTTCCGCGTTTATATTTGGTGTCCAGTGAACTGTGGTTGATCCTGTGATCTAGCAAATCGTTCCGAAGTTGTCGAAAATTGACGGAATCGTTGATAATCGTCGGTAGACTGGTGCTAATGATTAGGAAGGTGGCCATTTTGTCTGGAGACCCGGTCGGTCGGTCGAATCGGTGAATGTGTGAATAGATCGAAATATACGAAGCTCCTTCGAAAACGGGCCCAACTACCCTGTCACGAGTGGTCGTTAGTGTCCTACCGTTTATTTCTCCTCATCGAAATATCAGTTCGATGATATTAACTTTCCGTTTCCACGTCGCTTCGTATCGCCTCCGCGAAGTGTGTATATCAATGTGAGAGAGTCGATCACGATGACAAGTCTCTCCGCGAGAAGTAGTAATAATAACCGAATCTTCGTTCGACTCTACCGTTCCAAGTCGCAAAAAAATGTTGCCTATTCGGGAATTTTATCGATGTAGAATAGTACGATGATCGAACGACGGTGGGGGGATTCGTACATAATTTATCGCTAACATCATTGTCCCTGCGTTGGACGACGATCGTGTGTCCGTTGCGAGGGTGTGTTCCTCTTGTTTTCTCCCCCATCGCGTGTCACGCGTACCTCGCCTCGCAGGATCAACCTCTTTTTATCAACGCATCGTGCGAACTCGAAAGAAATGCCGGTTAAAACGACATCGCGAGCGGCTGACAAACGGAATGACAGCGATCGTCTCTTGTTATCTTTCACTCCTAAAGCACATTCTTTCAAATTCGCAATTCGCACTCGTTAGTATTTCATGCTCGCCATCCCCTTCTCTCTACCACAAAAGGTTTCTGGATGGCTTTGATGTCACCCCCATCCCCCTCTCCTTCTCCCCTGGGAAACCCCAGCATGCTGCTTGCTGTCCATTCCTCCTAATCTAATTACCTCTGCCCACCTTGTTCCCTTTTCTCATCATGTACCTGCTTGCCTCGCGTATCATTTATCTAATGCATCAGGAGGCAAGAATTTTTCGATCACCAACTCGTCGTTATTGTCAACAATGTGATCGTTTATTTTTTCTTTTTTCACAAATTAGAAAACTAGCAGTTCTACAGAGTTGGTCGAACGACGAAACTCTCTTTGTCATGATAGAACTAAGGCAAATTTTGAAAAAATAGTTATTTATTTGTGAATCTTATCCACAAGTTTCAACGGCACGTTCAGTTTGCAGATAGATTGATTGGTCTGTTGATTGATTGCTGGTGATTCGTTGTTTTATGTTTCTGTAACAGAATCAGGAATTTGTGTATAGGCTAACTTCTGAGTCGTCATAGTTGAACTGAGGAATTGACGAGTGCATCGATGTTTGGTAAAATATGACAGCACTACGATCGAAAGAGTCGATGATTGCTTTTTAATGGAACATTTGGCGGTGATTTTAAATCGTTACAAAGATCGTCAGATCGTAGCTGTTGGACGACAACTAGTTTGTAATTTTTTGATTCGAGATCAAACTCTCGATGGGCTTGTATATATATGTCGGATTCTCTTTTGTTGCAGATGATGTAGATGCTAAGTTATATAAAAAAGGCCTTTAGGATATAACAATTATTTAATGCCATTAAACGTGTTGGATGCTCGTTGTCGCGGAATCATTGAATCAGAGGATTTGGAGATTTTTTAAGTGGTGTCAAACGTTTGCGGTATGACGATTGCTACCAGAGGCCAGGGAGTTGGCATAGACCCTCCCGAAGGCCAGCAAACCACAACGCAGGTTCGTTTGTAAATAACGGATTTTTAAAGGACGAACTTTTTCTACCAATACTTCATTTTCGACAGATTCACAGTCCACCAGGACCGCAACAGTTGGTAGATGCCATGTCAGGACTACAATTAGCTGAAAATATGAGTCAGCCAGAAACATCGACCGACAATGTCCATTCATCGATGGATGATAGCAATCAACAGCTTGGCGAACCTGATTTCCCTCATGCCAAGCTTGCTATGCTAGACGAGAAGATATCTAGTCCTCGTTGGGTTGTCCCAGTGTTACCGGAACAGGAATTGGAATGCTTACTTCAAGCTAGTATCGACTTGTGTCGGAAAAGTATGTAATACAGTAAGTTAGCGACCTATCGAACATTTCACGCCATAACACTTTTTTCAAATCTTTTTACAGAAATCGACGTGCAAAGTGAGGCGTGTCAGCGCTTTTTTCGCGAAGGTTTGACGATATCCTTCACTAAAATTCTGACTGATGATGCTGTTAATAGTTGGAAACTTAATATTCACAATTGTATTAATGCAAGTTGCGAACGATTAGTCGAACTGTGCGTACTCAAACTGGACGAAGACTGGTTTCCACTTTTAGATTTGCTCGCTATGGTCTTGAATCCTAATAACAAGTACGTCCTTTCCCACGTTTATCGACCCAAGTAGAATCTGCAGTTTCTACCGTGGCGCGAGTCATTTACTTTCTGTTTTTATATTCATTCAGATTTCACACATTCAACGCAGCCAGAGTCTCTGAAACTGTTCCACAAGGTAGTAATATCCCAGATGAGGAATTGTATGCAAGACCACCTCCGGACACAAGAAGTCCTCGTGGCTGGCTCGTAGATCTTATAAATAAGTGAGTGTCCTTGTTTCACCAAATTAAAATGTAAAATAATCCATACATTTGTTTTACGTTCGTCCATTTACAGTCTTAGTGTATACTGGCGATTCAGTCAAATCTTGACGGTTTGGTATATCTTTTTTTTTCCTACAGATTCGGAAGTTTGAATGGATTTGAAATATTACTATCGAGATTTCAAAGCGGGCGCAACCTGACCGTACCGGTAATTCATGCATTGATCCGACCATTCGGCCAATGTTACGAACTGCTGACTGTTCATACAATCGTGAAATACTTGATGCCAATTGTGGTAAGTCTGGGCGAGCTTCTAGACTCGATAACAAGGATTATTTGATAATAAACGTCTTTCAACAATCAATTTTCCATCAATTAATTCACAAATATTGTGATTACTACAGGAAATGGTTCCCCTTATTTTGGATAACTTGACTGACGACGAGTTGAAGAAAGAAGCAAAGAACGAATCAAAAAACGATGCAATATCTGCCATAATCAAAGCGACGAAATGCTTGGTCTCGCGTGTCCCGAGACCGGAGGAGATGATAAAGAATCTAGAGATCTTAAGGCTCAAGATGATATTGCGGTTGCTGCAGATATCATCGTTTAACGGAAAAATGAATGCACTTAACGAAGTGAATAAAGTCATTGCCAGCGTCAGTTATTATCCACATCGGAATCCGGGACTCGAGGAGGAAGAATGGCTGACAGCTGAACGCATGGCTGTACGTTTCTCATCTATTGTCTTGATACTAAAGCTTCTTCTGGTTTCTCGAACATCTCGTCTTTTCAGAAATGGATCAAGGAGAATGGTGTGTTGGAAATCGTCCTACGAGACTCGTTGCATCAACCTCAATACGTAGAAAAATTGGAAAAAATTTTACGCTTCATAATCAAAGAACGAGCGTTGACTGTCGAAGATTTGGATGCTGTTTGGGCAGCTCAGGCTGGTAAACACGAAGCGATAGTGAAGAACGTTCACGATCTGCTCGCCAAATTAGCATGGGATTTCAGCGCAGATCAGCTGGACCATCTCTTCGAATGTTTTCAGGTAAATTATATACCGAACCCAGTTCCAATTCCTTCTCGACGAGTTCGATAGTTCAAATTGTTGGCACGCCTTCTTTACGTTACCATTTTTCTCATTTTCCATTTTTTCAGAGTTCCTCTCATTTATTTATTCCCTAAGATTCGTGTCGAATTTTTCATTTATGGTGTTGTAACATTTTTCAATCATTTTTCCCCACCTAGTCGAGCTGGAAGACGGCGAACAAGAAACAAAGAGAAAAACTATTGGAATTGATTCGACGTTTGGCCGAAGATGACAAAGACGGCGTTATGGCTCACAAGGTTTGAAGTACATCAATCGATTTCGTACATTAGATAGCATAGATTTGCAATAACGGATAGACCTTGGTGCCGTGGTTTTTTTTTTTTTTTTTTTTTTTTAATTTAATTTAATTTAGTTTTTCGTAAAATCTGTTTTCCGATACCCTTCTGAATTTTGGCAGACCATTTGTGTACAATATACTTCTTTTATCGTTGTAGGTTCTCACTCTTTTCTGGAATTTAGCTCACTCCGACGAAGTGCCAACGGAAATAATGGATCAAGCGTTGAATGCTCATGTGAAAATTTTGGATTACTCGTGTTCTCAAGAAAGGGATGCCCAAAAAACGATATGGCTTGACAAATGTGTTGACGAGTTAAAAAGTGGTGATAAATGGGCATTACCCGCATTGAAACAGATCCGCGAAATTTGCTGCCTTTACGAGCCTAATCCAAACATGGGTGTTAGTCAGCGTAGTCATCACGTTTATTACAGGTGACTTTGAATTTTGACTATGTTGGATCGTAAGAACCAATTTTTGGATCAAGTTGATTATAGCGAAGCAAAAAAACTGTAAGACCGAACTGATCGATTTGAATCTTGTATTTGATTTGAATCTTATCGCAGTATCTTGTTCGAAGCAAACTAAACTTCGTCGGGGGAAGGTTTCGTTTTTTTGAATAAAATTCTTGTTCGCCGTAGGCAAGAAGTTATCGAACGACTTCAAAATCAACATTCAGTAGTGATACTAGTGACAAACAGCCTAACCAATTATATGGACAAGGTGCGAGAGTTGGTCAAGGAAAATCGTGATTTAGATGCGATGACCTTTATGCCGGACGGTCGTTACAATCACATCATGCAAGTTCAAGAAAGACTGAATTTTTTGAGATTTTTACTCAAGGTGAGACACTGGCCCTAAATGTAAGATTTAATTCTAATCTTTCCTCGTACAAAAAACATTCTCTTCCAGGATGGTCAATTGTGGCTGTGCGCGGAACAAGCGAAGCAAATTTGGCAGTGTTTAGCCGAACAAGCAGTATTCGTATCGGACCGCGAAGCATGTTTTAAATGGTTTTCGAAGTTGATGGGAGAAGAGCCAGATCTTGATCCGGCTATCAACAAAGATTTTTTCGAGAACAACATTTTGCAGTTGGATCCAACGTTGTTAACGGAAAGTGGTATCAAATGTTACGAGAGATTTTTCAAGGCGGTGAACTCCAAGGAGGGTAAACTAAAATTGAAGCGTAGAACTTTTTTAATGGACGATGTAGATCTCATCGGCACGGACTACCTTTGGCGGGTGAGTTGATGTTGCGAAGGTCCGATGTTGCTCGACGTTACTCGTGAATGTTTTTCAGGTCGTTACCAATAGTCCGGACGAAATTGCGAATCGCGGTATCGAGCTGCTGAAGGAAGTCAACACGAATCTTGGGCCGAAGCTTCAAGCCTCGGTTCTTGCTTTTCACGAGACTTACATTGCCGAATGCCTCGACAGACTCAAAGCTCATTACGACACGGTCTCTGTTCTTAGTAAAGTCTATCTGGATGGTAAAGATCAAATGGCCAACAAAATTCAAACAGAGGTTGTTAAAATGTGTCGCGTTATGATGGTACTACAAGAGTATCTCAACGAGTGTGACTCTGCATTTCCTGGAGAAAGGAAAATTCTACCGCTACATCGGTGAGCGAATTCCCATATAATTTTCACCTTTGTCCGGACTGAAAATTTGCTTCGGAGTCATCGTTTCATTAATTTCACAGTTCAACCGAACCGTAGATAAAGTTATGTACGTATTAATCTTACACCATGTTTACAGAGCAGCTCGTGGCAATCATTTATCGTTAGTGATTCGATTCGCTAGTCCAGGTCGCAACGTAGACGATATAGATATTTATACGCATAGCAATGATACGTTAGCTTCGCTGCGGCGTCAAGTTTTACGACGCATCAAGGCTAGCGGTACAAATGTGAAATTGGATTTGTTCATAAATGGTGAACCATTGGAACAGACCGACGATAGAAAGCTGCTTTCTCAAATTCCGCTACGTGACAAAATGGTATGCGCAAACTTTCTTCACCGCTGTTGTGTCTGAAACCCTTTTTTATCCCTATCCTTCTTTGATTTTCCAGCTCCTATCAGCAAAGTTGAGTCAAGTGAATAGTAACCTCCCTAGTTCACCCGAAAGCAGTTCAGACAGCTCCACAAGTTCTCCGCACCATCCGTTCGATGGACCAAATCTTGAGGCTGAAAATAGTCTGCCAGGGGTTGTATGTATGATTACATTTTCGATATCGAAACACCGATGCATTTCAAAGTTTTACATCGCGTTCCTCCCTCAGGTGATGTCCCAAAGATCCCACTATGCCACCTTCTTTTTTCAACTGGCTGATCTTGGCTGCAGCCTACAGTATCCGCAGCTACGCGAGGAAGCACGGAATCTGCTACACCTAGTACCACCCGATACCCTTACCGTCACTCGATTGCAGTGGCTCTTCGGGCGCTACAGAGAAGATCAAGGCACGCCTAATCCTCATTGCAATGAACAGAATGCGAGTGTTGAATCCTTATTCTTCACCGCTAGTCCTAGCCAAGTATTGTATAATTTAATGGTACGTACACCTTGATTTTTTTATGACCAATGATACTTGATACCCGATGATCATTGTGACTGTTTTTCGCTTCTCAGGTAACGTACACTTTGTTGATGCCAGCATTGGATCCAATGTCTGACCGAGCGTTCGAGTTTCAATATAATTTTATAAAAAGTGGCGAGGCTAGCGTGATCCTAGATATGTTGACGAAGAACAAGTTCTTGCCAAATGCTGACGACTCTACGAAGAGATCGGCCTATTGTATGGTGTTGAAATTATGCAAACTGTTATTAACAGTTGTCGGTAACGTAATGGCACGAGTAATCGATGAAATGCAGCAAGCATCGAACCCAAGCGAGAATCATGACAGTTTCAATCACAACGATCGTGATCCTATTGCTGTTCTGAAGCAAGCATTGCACAGCATTCCGAATCAGAACACTGAATACATGCTGAGAAGCGTCGCGGGAAAGCTTGCTCAACATCTCGCCGACCAGATGCTCGCTGGTGGCTCGGAGTCTGATCGATGCCGACAACTCTTCGTTCAAGCATTGTCATGGGAACTACCTGATATCACTACCATACGAGCTATAATCAGACTAGCTTGGGCTGCGTCGACTGGAAACTTGAGTAACGTCGACGCCTCTACCGACGTACTGCATGCTATGCACGAAACCAGCCTCCAAGAACGAAGAGTACCAGATAACAAAGACATCCAAGGTTCGTACTGTTACAACTTAACATTTCTCTACCTGATATTGATAACATCATCATTTCGCTGGAAATTCATTTGCTATCCCCTTATGCCGCAGTTTGCAAAGAAGCATTGGAAGTATTGACGATAGCTTTGGTATTGAATCCAAGTGCCCTGGATACCTTGACACGCCAGAAAATGTGGCACACATTCTTGATCGACCTCGTTTTACTCAGCGGATCACGCGAGGTGCGACTCGCTGCTGCCGAGCAATTTTTACTGATATCGACGTGGTGCAGTGGCGGCCATCAGCCATTGCAATTTTGCGTCACACTGCTATTCAGCGTCCTAAACACAACTGTCGTTGAAAATGCGAGACAGAGTCACGAATACTTTCAGGTTGGTAGCTGACAATTTGCTTTTGACAATGTGGAACCAATTTTTGTTACCAAATCTTTGTCCTTTCAGCTTTTATGTAGATTGTTAAATTATGCTAATATATCGTCGTGTCCATTATCGACTGCCGAGACGTTGCTCGATAATGAAATAGCTTGGTTGAAGAAAGTCCGCGATAATGTCAGAAATGGAGGAGACAGTCAGGTGGAAGAAGCGGTATTAGAAGGACATCTCGGATTAGCTAAAGAGTTGTTGGCATTTTTGCCACCTTCCAAGAAATACGAACTTGGTTCCGATGAGAAACGTGGTGTAAATTTAATCAAGGTACGTCGACACCCTCGCGACACTCTTGTCCATTTTTTTTTCAAATCATACGCGATGATTGAGAATTTTATGTTTTACCTTTACTATTAAAGGAATTGGTCGAAGATTTCATTTTTCCTGCGTCGAGATTGATGCTACAACTTCGCAGTACCGGCGAACTGCGTGCCTCGCAAGTTTCTCCGGTTTGCACGACACCATTATCGACGAGCGCTGCGTTTGATCTTTTGGTCGGTCTCTGCGTCGGCTCTGTACCGAACATGAAACTTCTAGTCACAATGCTTACGGACATGTTCTACTCGGAGCGAGACGAGCCCCTGATCGAATGGGATTATCTTCCCCCGGTCGGACCAAGACCGCTCAAGGGATTCGTTGGTCTGAAAAATGCTGGCGCTACTTGCTACATGAACTCGGTTTTACAACAACTCTACATGGTAGAAAGTATCAGGGTCGGATTACTCGCTGCGGAAGGGGCAGCCACCGACCTGAATGAAGATTTCTCAGGGGAGGAACGTACCGAGGGTGAGCAGACTGTCGAAGCTAACGATAATGATAGCAACGAAGAGAAGTGCGGGGCAGATGAATCTAGAAAGGAGTACAACGTGGGCATTCTAAAACAAGTTCAGGCGATTTTTGGACATTTAGCATACAGCAAATTACAATATTACATACCGCGAGGCCTGTGGAAGCACTTCAAGTGAGTGAAATTTGTTATTAGTTGAGAATGCTTATTTCGATGAAGCATGCTTGTAACGCTTGTTGATAATTCCAAAATCACATTTCCTTCCTCGTTTTTACAGACTTCAAGGCGAGCCTGTGAATCTCCGAGAACAACAAGATGCCGTCGAGTTTTTCATGAGTCTCGTAGAAAGTTTGGACGAGGCATTGAAAGCTCTTGGTCATGAACAGATAATGGGCAAAATTCTCGGTGGTTCGTACAGCGACCAGAAAATCTGCAAAGGTTGCCCTCATAGGTACCTCTCTACATTTTTTCTCCAACAATTTTTCCTATTCTATAAACACTACGTTTTTTGATTTAATCCTAGATACTCGAAGGAGGAACCGTTCAGTGTAATAAGCGTTGATATCAGGAATCACAGTAATCTGTTGGACTCGTTGGAGCAGTACGTGAAGGGTGAGCTGTTGGAAGGCGCGGATGCCTATCACTGCGACAAGTGTAACAAAAAGGTTCGTCGTTGAAGTGTTTTGAATTTATTTTCTTCGTCTCGCGTAGCCTCTATTAGTCGTGTAATCACGTGTAATCAGGGAGATTATTGCTGGGAAGGAAACGCTATTGCCACGAGTATAACGAATTTGTACCTTGTTGTTACAGGTGGTGACGGTGAAGAGATTATGCGTCAAGAAATTGCCACCAATTTTAGCAATACAGTTGAAACGCTTCGAATACGATTTCGAACGAGTATGTGCTATCAAATTCAACGACTACTTCGAGTTCCCACGAGACTTGGATATGGAGCCTTATACGGTATCGGGACTGGCTAAGCTCGAGGGAGAGGTGATAGACTGTGACTTCGAGGAAGCGAACAAAGGAACGTGTACCAAGTATCAACTGAGCGGAATCGTGGTTCACAGCGGTCAAGCCAGCGGTGGTCATTACTATTCTTACGTCCTTCACAGGTGCGACTCGATCCATTTCCTTTCGACTCTCGACGTCAGCTCGCTGATTATTAAAAATCTTTTTTCCACAGGCAAAATGATGGAACGGCAAAGTGGTACAAATTCGATGACGGCGAAGTGATGGAATGCAAAATGGAAGAAGAGGAAGAAATGAAGACTCAGTGTTTCGGAGGCGACTATATGGGAGAAGTGTTCGATCACATGTTAAAACGCATGAGTTATCGAAGACAAAAACGGTGGTGGAACGCTTACATGTTGTTTTATACGAGATTGGACGTGGAAGAAAATTCTCTGATCAAAAGCGTCAACGAATTGTCTCTTTGTAAGTCAACGTTTCGTTTCATACTTCTCGACCGAAACGTTTCCTCAACGTGTAAATGATCGGGTTTATTCGCAGATACGAAATTGGGTGTGATGAAAATGCCCGCAGCTATCGAGCATAGTGTTCGAAAACAGAACATAAAATTCATGCACAATCGAAATCAATTCAACGCCGAGTATTTCCAATTCGTCAGAAAATTGGTATCGTGTAATTCAAATACCGTGAATCGCCAAGGAATGAACGAAAAACTGGTGAGCCGTTGTTGATCGTCGTGAAACTTTTCTACGAATTCTTATTTGTCTCTTTATTTATAGACTGTAAATCAGATCCAGTATTTGTAACTACAATCTTAATCTTCTCATCAAATCGATCGATTCTTTTATTCGCAGAGTCCTGATGCGGAGGAGCTAGCTATGCTCTCCGTACAACTAGCATCTCGATTCCTATTTTACACCGGATTTCATACAAAGAAAACGCTTCGCGGTGCTGCTACCGACTGGTACGATATACTGTGCCATCATTTACGAGCAAGCAAAGCTGTTCGTTCCTGGTTCGCGCACAACGTTCTCTTTAATCACCCCCACAGGTTGGTCTCCTCGCCTCATCGGTACCGAAACATAATTCCACCGACAGACATCTAATTCAGAAGCATAATTTCTTTCATCGTGTTCCAGATTCTGCGAATACCTCTTGAGTTGTCCTAATACCGAAGTGAGGATGGCTTTCCTCAAAATCTTGGTATTCCTTGCACATTTCTCTCTGCAAGATGGTCCCTGCGTGCCACCTAGTCTCAATGCTCCGAGTAAGTGAACTTTATCCCTGCCCCCCAGCTTTGTTTTAAAAAGCTTTGATATCTATTGCTTACGTGTATATCATTTTTAACGCAGCGATACTGTTGGATCCCACGGCAACCCTCAGCGACCACTTGTTACATGCCGTGCTCTCGTTGCTGCACCGTGAAGTTTCGGATCACGGTCGCTATCTACCGCACTACTTTTCGCTATTTCACATGTATGCGGCCCTTGGTCTCGCTGAAAAAGCTCAACTTCTAAAGGTTAGTTATCGCGACAATGGAAACGAACGATAATATAATATAATGCTGTGACTTACTTTTTCCTTGTTATTCATAATTTCAGCTTAACGTGCCGGTCACGTTCATGCTAGTCGCCATAGACGAAGGACCAGGTCCGACGATAAAGTATCAGTACCCAGAATTGACGAAACTTCACCAAGTCGTCAGCATGTTGCTGCGATGCTGCGACGTATCGTCCAGAACACAGTCGAGCTTGGCAGCGAGCGGCGTGGCACCGTTACCTAATCCTTACGGCGAACCTCTCTGCCAACCGGATTACCTCATGCCTATACAGCCGCAGGCGGCAGACATACTCTTTGTCAGAACTAGGTGGATATTATTTGGAGCAAACGACTTTCTTTCACGTTTGCAGGTTCGTCGACGAGTAACAAATGTAAATGAAACAATCCTTTATTTTTAGCTACACGAAAAAGCTGATAGAGGACGCGAACGTCACCGAAGACACGGTCAAACTGCTGCAGTACTGTTGCTGGGAAAATCCTCATTTGTCGCGAACGGTACTTAGCGAACTATTATGGCAAATTGGTTTTGCCTATACTCACGAACTCAGGCACCATACCGATCTCTTATTGGCTATGTTGCTAATGGAAGATTCGTGGCAGACGCATCGTATTCACAATGCTCTAAAAGGTACATCTCGTCTCGTTGTAATCATTATGATTTTCATTCGCTTGAAGTAGAAGTTGGAAATATTTTTCTGCATGCGAACAACGATCCATGGATCTTCAGCTTTCCAAGATCCTTGGGTATACAAGTGAATTTTATTGCTACAGGTGTACCTGACGAGAGAGAAGGACTCTTTGAAACTATACAGCGAAGCAAGAATCATTACCAGAAGCGGGCCTATCAATGCATCAAGTGTATGGTTCAACTCTTCAGCAAATGCAGACCAGCCCAACAATTACTCGAAATAACGCCAGACTTTAAGCGAAAGTGGATGATGGCCGTCGACTGGTTACAAGAAGAATTGGACAAGGTTTGAATATTTTCCTTTTTCTTCTTTTTTTCCTTCTTCTCTTTCGCTTTTCTCAAGCTCTTGTATATCTTCCATTGTATAGTAGATTCACAAAACACGTTTCGCTTCTTTCCATGAAACAGAGACCGTACACGTCGAATGCTCAGTACGCTTACAACAACTGGTCACCACCGGCTCAGTCAAACGAGTCAACGAACGGCTACTTCCTGGAGCGTAGCAACAGCGCGAAAAAAACGCTGGAACGAGCTCACGAACTTTGTCCGGACGACGAACAAGAAACGGAGGATCCTAGCGAGCCTGTGATGGGAGAACTAATGATATATGACAAACAAGACTGCTCGTCAAATTGGGCACGGACTCGTAATTTGCACGAGTAAGTGACCTTGAATTTTCATTAATTATAGGATCAAGAAAAACTAAAAAAACACGCTGTAACGGTAAGCCGAACTAAAAAGTAAGAAATAAATTTCAATATACGAATAAAGTGATTAACGACAAATTAACGTCATTGTAAAAAAGCGTGTTCGGTTACAAACATACAGGCAAAGCTAACAAAAGTGTGTTGAAGACGTGAGAATACGTAGAGAGGAAGTTCGCTGCGGGGAAAATATTTGATACATCCTGTTTCGTAGGTCACATCCCCAACTCCGATGGGTGGACGTGCGGTCGACGCAACAAGTTCAGGAAGAACAACCGCTCGAGTCGGAGACGTCGCCCGTTCATACGTCGCGGGTTACGGAGCCTTCGCAAAATCGTCGAACGAAAGATACGCCACAGGATACGACGAGCAATCAACAGGATCCATAATGACGGTGATGCGTCGACGATGCTCTTCTAGCCGGACGTCGCTGTCATCTCGCCCGGCATATATTAAAAGAGAATTTCGATAAAAAAAAAAACAAAACGTTCTTGGCGACGTAGCTTATCGAAAGACGCGCCTTCGTCACCAAGTTTTTTCTCTTCGACGAAGGAAAACGTTTCTTTGGCAATCGTCGCGTTGCTCGCTCGACCGACGCCGCGTTGAAAACGTGTTTCTTATTTTGATTCGAAAACGAAAACCAAAAAACCGATTTGAAAAGGACAAAAAAAACACAAAAAAATCAATAATAATAATAATAACGTTGCATAGAGGGGAAGCGGAGGCGAGCGAAGGATGAAGGAAAGGGACGACAGGGGAAAATCATGCTTCGGCAAAGATTCGCGAAACGGAAAGAGAATGCCACAAGAATAACAAAAGCTTGTATAAATAGTATAATTGTATAGTGATAAAATACGAGTATCGTCGGATTCCATTTTTGCCGGTTACGAAGAGCAACAGACTAAAGATTAAAGGAGGGCGCAATTTTTGCATATATATCTATGTAAATTTGAACATATTGTTATTTAAAACGCTAATAAATACTTGAAAAACGACAATTTTTTACGACCATGCGATCGAGTCACGACGAGCGACGATTCGAAAGCGCGAGACGTCGAAATTAATTGTAGTTTTTTGAGTTTGTGGAAAAACCAAACGATTTTCGTATACGCCGCCGTATTCATTGTCCAAATCTAGCGAGATATGAGTTCGGGAAGCATACAACTAAAATTGTAGCTTCGCTTGGAATTTCCCATTAACGACGTTATAATTGCAACACCTCACGAAAACCACACACAAACGAGCATACAAAATACACGACAAACAAACAAAAGCGATAAGAAAGAGAAAGAAAAAAAACACGAGCGCCGAGACGGAAATCTCAATGCAATTGGAGCTCACGGTGAATCGAGTGACGAGAGAACGCGCCAAAAATACTTTCGTCGAGGCAGTAGACTTGGAAATATTCGATCTTGAAGCGAAACACGTTGGCAAAAAACGTCGATGGAAATAAAAGAAACGGAAAAAAAACGACCGCCCTGGCGCTACGCAATGAAATTCGGTTGACCTTGAAACGACCGAAGCATCGAACGTAGTTATATGAAAATGTCCATCATCATCATCATCGTCATAACCTGTCGAGTCGCGAGGAATCGAGAGACTCGAAATCCCGAAGTAACTGAATTAGACGATAAACCTACCTTATAATATTGATGTGTAAATACGCAAACAGCTTTTTATAACGCGGACAAGAAACCATCATAATTCTACTTTACGCCGAATCAATGTTCATTTGTTCGTTTGTCATCCGTATTTGGATAACGATTAGCTAATTATCGAACGATTTGTCGAAAGAGTGCGAACCAAGTCCAGGAGACCGGTCTGATTCTTCTTTTTCTTTGCTTTTCTCTTTTAACATTTCGTTCGCGCGCGAGCCATGCGACTGGACGGCGTAGCCAGAGCTACTCCGAAGCTCGTCGTTGGGTGCATTTCTTGCTAGCTGCTAGCTGCACGACTAGAGCTAACAGATTGGAAAGATGATGATAACCGCGAGGGTGAGCGATCGCCGGCGTGAATTGGAATCTCGATAGCGAAGCGAAGGGAAGAGAGTGATTACGTGTGATTATTGTAAGAAACGAAATGCCTGTAAATAACTGAGTGTAAAGAGGTCGTAATGAATGTTGACAAAAGGATGACGACGATGAAAAGAAGAAATGAAAGAGAGCGCGAGTCGCGAAGAGAGAAGGAGAGGGAAAAAAGGATTTTGACGAGCAAATTAAAGTAGAACGTATAAAGTAATATTGCCGAGGTAACGTTTAATATTGTAATTATTATTACCATTACCATTATTAATTATTGTTAGGTAGATTAATTAATTAATTGATTATGCACATAATTTGAGAATGGCAAGAACCTAATTATCTTGTAGCTACTACTATACTACTACTTTGAACGTCGTGTACTCTTCAGTCACAGATCGTGACGTTTGAAAGAAAAGTGGGCGCTCGTCGTTTTTTGAAAATTCGATCAGCGTGCGAGATTCGTTCGTATCGGCGACGATTGCGAATGGGAGATGTGGGCGCGCGACTAGCTACTCTGTAAATATAATGAGAATCAATCGAGTTTCGCATTTTATTCGCGACAATTGATTCTTCGACGATTAGACAACCGAAGAGACGAATGTCCAATCTGTGTCTGGACCGTTGTTTCGATATCGATGATCGACGTTCGCGTAGACTGAGAAAGAAAGAAAGGGAAAAGAAGTTTTAACGTACCTTTGACCACGAGCTTTCGACTCCTTCGGCTCGGTTTCGTTTTCAAGCGTCGAACCTTAAGTATACAACGTCGAAACGTGCTTTCGACGAAATGAAATTCATAAAAAGCCACGATCGAGAGGAGCGAAAGGGGAAAAGGGGAAAAAGAAGTACCGACGACGAGTTTTACATTTCTCTTTGCTTCGATGATTTTTGTTTTTATTTTTATTTCCATTTTTAAATCGTGATCGGCGCCATCGGAGAGAAATTTGAAAGACCGTCGCGTACAGCTTTGTAATGTTTGTTAATGGCGCATTTACGTTACGCATTTTTTTTCTTCTCGCAATTCTCTTGGATAACGGAACGAAGAAGCAAATGTTGGCAATTTTCTCTTTCACTTGGTAGGAATCGATGATATTGTCAGAGAGAGTTACAGAGACGACGAACAACCAAAGCAAGTCCAAAAGATGATTCGAGAATGATCCGAGATGTTTTTTTTTTCTAAAAAAAAAATAAATAAAAAAACCTTCAAAGTAAGCAAGCTATTTATTTTGGAAACGAGACTTTAGTGTTTGTGTATGATTTCTAACAAATGTAATAAAATGTTAAATAGAATTATCCATTGTATCGCATGTTCGACACCCGATCAAGTATCTGTCCGTTACAGAATTGCAAATTATATTTTTACACTCGTATCGAAGCTTTCCAAAGATTCGCATGCTTGTCGGCGAAGTTCATCTCTCTTGTCCATCGAGATCACGCGTCTTTTTTTCTTTATTTCTATTCACATAAAGGACACCATGATGTTTGAGACGATAAGAGAAGTCGCAGCTAGTCATTACGAAATGGTTTAAAGCGAGTCGAGATAAGGGATGACCTTTCATATCTCTATCGAAGAGCCAACGTCAAAGACTTCGTCCACTCAGTTGGTGATCGAAAGCGGCAACGATTCGTTCTTACTGCGACGACAATATACATGCAACATGAGCCAGCTAGTTTGCATCGAGGATTATGAAAAGAGAGCTTTGGAAAAATTGCCACCAGGAGTTCGCGACTATTACACGAGCGGTGCTGGCGAACAATATACTCTCGGGCAAAACATATCTGCCTTTCGAAAGTGAGCCAGAGGGTAGCCGCAGCCAGTCGAGGACGTGGAATAACAGCTATTTTCTCCTTTAAAGGTTACGCATTCGACCCAGATTTTTGAGGGATGTCTCCAATCGAGATACCACAACCGTCATCCTTGGAAATAAAGTTTCCATGCCCATTGGAGTTGCTCCGACAGCTATGCAACGTATGGCTCATCCGGAGGGTGAATTGGCTAGCGCGAGAGGTAAGTTAAAATTGATCTCGCCTCGTGTCAAATGGTAAATTCCCTTTCTACATTTTGTACGCCGAATTCGAGTATCGCTACGCGGTGGGAGAAAAAGAGAAACTTGGGAGTTCGCGCCGACACATTTGTTAGAGACGACATTGTGGAAAATATGAATCGTACAAAGTACCCGGGCTGAATAAATGCACTGCGAGTCTTCAATTTCTGTAAAAGTTTATTTCATCTAGAATCTAGCGACATGCTTGTAAAAAAATACTTCGCTTTGATTATTCCATGCGAACGAGTATTTCGTCTGTTGGAACTGACGCAGGCCAAGAAATATCCAATTTTGCTAATGCTGCTTCCTTATCTCAGGCGAAATGCACGTTATGTTGGAGATAATACTATTGACGAGCCTAAACATCTTATCTTGGAATTTTTTGCATCGTAATTTTCGTAGTTTCCCAAGAGGTCGAAGGTCGAGGCTGTCAATCATTTATTTCATATGGTCTGGCCACGAATTTGCTCGCCTTTAAAGTTTTGGCATTGACATTGTCTCCCAAGTGGTAAATTATTTACCAATTAACAACCGTTACAAATTGCTCGGGGCATGATTGCCAACGTCAGTTCGATTTGGGACCAACATTTTCCCAATTGTTCATCGCTTTCATATCCACTTTTTCGATCCTCCATTTTTGGGTAGGCGAAGTGGAACTGCACGACGTCACGAAGACTTGTTTACTCGCTGGATCAGCATCGAGACATCTGCTGTTGTAGCCATGAACGAGCCATTGCTTGTCAACGTCGTAATGCCACAATTGATTACCCTGCTTTCCGTGACACGGATACAAGCTGATCGGAGCCTTATCCTGACCCCGAGATACATCCAGGCAATCCGTACGGCCTTTAGGTCGTACGTCCTTGTGCCAAGTCAGTCGAAATTCTTGTTCTCCAGCCAACTTTGAATTATCCTTTTTACAGAAATCTATCTCAATCGATTCGTCTCGTCGCTTGTTCTTTGCGTCCAAACAGAGTTCGGGTGCCCCGATGTTTCTGATCTCGCCGGAAGCAAAATCGTCCGGTTCTATCGGGGGATAAACGTCGACGAGATCGAATGCCACTTTTTCCATGAACCACTTGAAAGGTTTGCAGTGCAGCTTTTTTCTTAAATTCTTCTGTTCCGTTAAATTACCAGGATCTAAGGATCTCAAGTGCGGACGACGTCGATAAATGTATTCCGCGTACTCGTCCATCCATACTTCGGCGACTCGTTTGTAATTCTTGCCTAGAAAGTCTCCGCGACCAGGATTCGGGAACGGAGGGAATTTTCGATAGATGTGACCGACTCGAGAACAGGGAGCGTCGTACATCTCGCCACCGCACTGCCAAATCTTAAACGACAGTTCGTACTGTTCGCCACCCCATATATCCAAACCCGAATCGTAACCCCCGAGTTCCCAGAAAAATTGAGCGCTGATGGCGAATAGTCCTCCGGCCATTACGGGACTCTTGAAGGGTTCCGTGGGATTTTTCAAATCTTCAGGCAGCAACGGCAAGCGTTTGTAATAAAGTTCCCAGTCGAAGGCTCCGCGTGCTCCTTCGTCCTGTGCTCGATACTCGAATGTTTCGAAAGCGATCACATCGATGAACGGACAGACGCATATTTTGTAATTTTGAGCGATAGGCTCGAGCAGCGGAGGCAACCAATTGACGTTGGCTTCGCTGTGCGAGTCTAAAAATACAAGAACCTTAGCTTCGGCGACCTGAGCACCAGCCAGTCGTCCTCTAATGAGACCTGATCTCGCTGCTAGCCTTACAATTCTTACTTTTGGTAAATTTTTTGCTACATATACGTCTAACTCTCGGCCAAGTTCGCTCTTTGTACTCGCATCGTCTACTAAAATTATCTCCGTTAACAACTGGGGTGGCGAACGATTAATGACACTCCAGCACGTTCTCATCAACGTCCCAAAGTGTTCGTTGTGAAAGGAGATTATTACCGACACGGAGTCTAACTTGGCCAAATATTTCTTGTTCTTGCATCCCGGCGTGCGGATATCGGGGACGGAACGATTCAAAGATATCTCGTCGCTTAGGGCTGCGTTGAACCCGTTCACCTTGTACAAACGTTCTTTAAGAATATCCTTATCGGAAGATAGAAAGGCTGGACGTCCTTGTTCTCCGATACCGATTTTCTTCGCTTCTTCCGCTATCTGCTCGTAATTGTGCCAATCGATCTTGCCATCCGCGTCCTAAGTGCGTAAAAGATCATTGACGTTAAAACAATTATATCAAATGTACGAAAACACGTCAAATATATTTGATCGTTTTGTTTCGATAGCAAGGAATCTCTACCTCGACGTGAGTTTTGGCACAGCGAGCGGGCTAAGAATTTGTAATTCGGCTTACCTCGATGAGGAGATAGCGATCGTCGCGAACTTCAGATAATGCGCCAAGATCGTGGGGTAGAGCGGGACCAGCGAATGCATCGTCGTTGTATTTCCGAAGACGTTCAGGGTGCAATAACGATATATCACGAAAGTTCGGATTTCGAACGTATCGAAATACGACAACAGTGAGAAAAACTGTGAGCAGTGCTAGTATCAAGAATTTCACGAGACTTACGATGTTTCGCCGCATAGTGCCACGTTCATGTCGCGCCTATTTCACGCGCTATCAACGTCAGATATCACAACGAGGGGGAATTTAACGACGGGACGAGCCAACGTCAACACTACGCCGTCACGAATCTGAGAAAGCATCCGATCGCGAGATTTTATAACCTCCAGTGTCATAGCAATGTCGGATTTCGTGGCGTATATAATCGTGCTATCGTATTACCTATAACAATACAACACCCATGCGATAGTCATTTGTTCACGCATCGTCGTCTTTTGTTTTACAAGTTTTCTCACCGGCTTCGTTACAATATATTGTCGAATACACGATAACGTCGTATCTCGTACCTATCCTAACGGCACCTAACGGCGCCGTTGACGTTGCAATGATCGAGCAGCGATGACCATGTGACGCTAGAAACCATGGAAACCCCTCCACCCACCAATCCATGCATAAACGATCCACGATGCGTGGCTCGCGGCTCGCATCGCGCTGATTCGAACGTATCGAGTGTCTATGCGCGACTGTCATTTGTTAGCACATGTGAGACATCAACATTGTATTTGTTCAGCGATACTATTATTATGTTTGGTGTCATTCATGTTTTTTAAGATTAATAATATTCAGTTTCATTTTTCATTTTAATCGTCACATACCTAATAGCATGCCAAGTATATATATTTTTATTCCTAAAGTATTTTCACCATGATTCAGGTGAGCTATATTCGCTATCGTAAAATGGTTGAATTACGCAAATTTTAAAACTGTAGTGTTCGATGATGTTACTTACTTACTTTACATTTCACAGCAACATATCTCACGTACTCATCTTTGCTTGGATTTGAATAACATTAGTATTTCTCCATGAGACGCTATGTGTACGGAAGATGCGGATAAGATTAGTTTTAAGAGCATATCATAAAATTCAAACTCAGATTACAGGCACGTTCTTTTTTATATGCTACTATTAAGAATTCTAACAAAATATATGAAACAATTCATGTTATATTTATTCATCAGCACAAATTAAAGGCACGGGACGAGATTGTATTTTCAAACGAACAAATTTCATCCATTTAAATGAGGATATGGGAATAGACATTTCAAATTTTCTCACAATCCGTTGGAGCATCGTATTATACAGCAGACTATCACGGTGTATATGAATAAAAGATAACGTTTTGAAGTGGCTTTGGTACGTGAGGCAAGAAGCGCTGCATCGTATGATCGAGGAGTAATGTAATCAGGGAATGTTACGTTTCGTTGATAAAGAGCAATGATTGAAATAGACCTGACACGTGAAGCATGATATCGGTACGAGTGATGACATACATCGACCACGCTCAATATTTTCTGCCTGTAATTTCTGAATGGCGATACGAATGTTTACAAAATGTACACAGCATATCTGCCATTCTGACTCGATTACGTCGATACGATTAATGTTTAATTTGCATCGAAGCAATTAGTATTAATTAATGTCTCTCGTTGAAGAATGTCGATTGTCGACTGTTCGAAATGATATGCGAATCATTTAATCGAATTGTACGGTAGTGATTTGTTGAACCAATTTGTATTTGTATTTGCTGGTGTCTTGTTTTTTCAGCTGCAGGTGCGGTAGGGACGATCCACATATTATCCACTATATCGACCAGCAGTATCGAGGAAGTTGCGGCAGCGGCACCTGAAACTATAAAATGGTTTCAGCTGTACGTTTTCAAGAATCGGGAGATCACTCGAGGTCTAGTACAGAGAGCAGAAAAAGCTGGCTTCAAAGCACTAGTGCTTACTGTCGATACGCCGATGCTTGGGGATCGGCGACTAGATATGAAAAATAACTTCGTTCTTCCTTCGCATCTCAGGTTTGCCACGCGTGTCAATGATTCGACGTGATTTCCAGATACGCAGATGATAAGATTGGACATTTTCAGACTTGCAAATTTCCAAGGGGCAATTTCGACTAAGATAAATACCACTCAAGGAGGTTCAGGCCTTTCGGAATACAGCAACGAACTATTCGACGATACTCTATCTTGGAAAGACGTGGCATGGCTGAAGAGGTTTGTATATATTAATGTTTAATTACAATTTTAATCATACCGTGACCATGTACATCTTTTTTCTCAGCATCACTCGTTTACCAATCGTACTCAAGGGTGTACTTACCGCCGAAGATGCAGTCTTGGGAATCCAACAAGGAGCCAGTGCTATACTAGTTTCTAACCATGGAGCTAGACAAATCGATGGCACACCTGCAACGGTATGTGTTTAAAAATGTTGTATATTTTCCTTTGTGGACTTGGGTTTTTGGCTTTAAGTCATGGTTTATCCACTCGTGCTGTGTCGTTGACAGATTGAAGCATTGCCGGAAATTGTGGAAGCTGTTGGAAATCGCGCTGAAGTATACTTAGATGGAGGAATTAGACAAGGGACGGATGTCTTCAAGGCATTGGCACTCGGGGCTCGAATGGTCAGGATAGTTGCGTTCATTTATTTATTTGGCCTTCCATTCCTACGTTTGCGTCTCGTTACAGCTTATACTTCAATGAGATTATATAGCTTTATGCGCTATGAGACTCGTTCTCAAGCTGTTCATATTTCTGTTGAATTTCTCAAGAATGTTTGATATTTACAAAGGTATTCATTGGAAGACCCATGCTCTGGGGTCTGGCATGCGATGGCGAAGAAGGTGCTAAGAGTGTTCTGAGGATGTTGCAACGTGAAGTTGATTTGGCATTCGCTCTCTCAGGTGAGCTATTCATAGGAGTTAAACAAGCGCAATTCGTACTTCGTGTATTTTACGAGGCATGCCATTGCTCAAGCATCCGAACTCTTTATATCGATGTATTCCCCATATGATGTCTGCAAAAAATGATCAATCTAAAGAATACGAGTCTTTCAACGAAAGGTCCTGATAATTTTTCATTTTTCTAACGAACTTTCATGGTTTTTCAGGCTGTCGACACACGAGGGATGTGAACCGGAAGATGATTAGTCACGAATCATCTTACAGTCGGCTATAGAATTCTGAATGTAGGAAGATACCATGGTAATTTCTCTTTTATTCCTTGCCCAATGAAACAATCCAGCATTTCTGTTGTTTCTCGGTACGTTCAAAGACGAACATATGTGAGAATTATGTGAAAATTAATTAGACAAATTTCATAATACGTCGAGAGATCAAAATAATGTCCCGACGTGTCGAACGGATTCCTTTCGTACATGCCAAGGTTTGTGGTATTCTAACTGCATTCGGATCAAGAATTTTGAGGTGAACCAACTGTTATTACCTTACTAACGATATTAACCTTGCATTTCGCCTATATATAAATAACGAAAGCACGGTGTATGTAACTGAGAATATACAACACGTCTGTTGGGCAGCGACCGTTTGCAATAATATTTAGCTCAACGAGTGACATAACATCGTGTATGATTTTCTTTGCCCGCCTTTTGTTGTTATCGTCGTCTGCTCGTGATAAATTACCCGCGTCGCACGATGATTTCAACATTTCACCGAACTCTAGTCGTGGTTGGTGTCAGTTTCGGACAACTACGTCACGATTGGATGGACTTTTGGACAACTGCATGACCATTGGCCAAACGTAGTTGACTGAATTGTGATTGGTTAGAATTTCAAGTTTGAAAAACCGCGATCCGATTGGCTACCGCTGGAACGATGGAACTGGACCACGTTAGTTCGCCATATTACCGCTAGAGTGTACTCGGAGGTTTCACGTTTCGGTGGTTTCTGTCAGCGGCAGTTCCCCTCGGTACGCGCAACGCGACGTTAGTGCCGTGCGTGTTCGAGCTGTCAATTCTTCGCTACAGTTTACTTTCGTGTCAGTTGTAACGAGTTTATTCGTTCGTGTGAGAGGAACAATCTACGAATGTACCTGAATCAATGGTGATTTGACAGTTGAGAGACAGTATCGCCAAGTGTCTGTCGGAAGTTGTCGCCGGTTATGAGATAATCGAGGTACAGATCAATTCATCGCAACGTCGTACCGTATTTCTCGTGTCGTTTTCGCCCCCGCACCGTCATTCGCGAAATAATCCTGGCATAAAAAGGTCTGCGGGAAATAAAAAAGCCGATTATTTTTCGACCTCCCGAAATCGCGTATCGACGTAATAACAAAGTGTTGTGCTGCGCAAGGTGACCCATACACGTCTGATTTAACGCAGAGTTTACACATAATCGTAAAACACCCGTAGCAGACTTATATCATTCATCTTCGACGTCCATCGCATCCTCCCACTCGGGCAAAACGAACCAGAGAATTATACCGAGAAAAACCGGTAAGTCAACTTTTTTCTTTTTTTATCTCGTTACGAAGGTGAAGTGTTTCCTCGACGCGTTTAAACATACGACAATGCAGCGCGACATAGTTCATTCCGCGTACGTATTTCCTCCCCGTGAAAACCCGAGATTCTCAACTGTTTATCAGGAAACACGATGTCGCAGCGCGCTTCCCTTGCGAAATCTCATTCTTCTCTTTCGACGACACCACCGAAATCGATATCATCTCTCCATAAATATATTTCTCCGTTGATATTCAACATTCCGTGCTCTACGATTTCCACGAATCGAATTACCCTCGAATTTCCCATGAAAATTCTCGAAGCGATTCGCATTTGTTTCGTTAAATGCGGAACGATGCTTCACTGCGAATATACCAACACGAGCATCAATTAGCCACACGCTTCGGGCTTCTGCTTTTCATCTGGTCACGTTGTACTATCAGATACAGCAGCAAAAATCTCCGTAGCAAAAATCCCAGTCAATATTTAATGGGCTACGAGGCTCCCTCGCGTATACCAACGTACCGTACCACTCGAATTACGACTATTGTGAATATCTCCTCGGATCAACGTACCCAACTTCCAACTATCGTATACATTGATTGCGAGGAAAGATTGATGTTGGCAATAATTCTGTCGAGCATAATGTACCAAGAAATACGATTCCTATATTTAAAAGCTGCCTTCCTAACCTGTAAATTCGAATCGTCCCGCTGAGATATCTGATGCTTCGCAAATATTTGTTTAACGTATACGCAATGTGATTTTTCTCTACGCACCAATGAAAGACGATCCGATCGCCAACGTCGATTTACACTTTCATTCCGAATCTCCGTACGTTTTCGAGCAAGAAACTAAAAAAAATTAAAAAAAATACGCGATATAACGAAACGTAATCAGATTTCGATGGGCAATTTGAAATTCTTCGAAAAAGTTTCAAACGTGCTTCGTAATTACCGCGATTCACGTGCGATGAGAAAAACTATCGACAAAGTATTCCCTTCGCTTGAAAATAACGCAGGGTTTTCTGTGATTTCTGCCTCCTCTGTATTTTTTCACTCTACACGATACAATTTACGCGGCGTACAAAGCGACGATGAACATGATAATACCTCGGTCGTCGCAGGCACGCGGTTTCACAGTCTTACTTAGGTTTGTTTGGAGTACTCCGCGGCACTTGAACGTGCGGCGATATCAAAGCTGTCTCTCGTTTTAAAAATAGCCCGAAACTCTGGAACGTACACGACATCCGATTGTGAATGAAATTGTCGTTGAACTCAGATTTATAGAACTAATTATAAAAGCAGAAAGGTCTGCTCGCGAAAAACGGGTTATATCTTTAGAACTTCCGCATCTATTGAAATCGCTCTTCACTCCGCCATCAACTTTCCCCCTCGTTCTCACTTCCAATTCCGTCTCGTTATCACGACAATTCGACTCGTACGATGATATCAGCGAGAATAATGATTTTGCGTGAAAAATTGAGCGAGCAAACTGTTTGTAAAAAAGGGGGGGAAAATCGCCGAAGGTAGAAGGGAGGGAAGCAACAAGAATATCAGAGGGAAGTAAAACAAATATATATATGTATTGAAGAGAAGAAAATTCGGTAGAAGGCAATTCGCAGACGATGGGAAACGAGAGGTACCCAATAGATGAGCGTGGTTAGTCCTTCGACGAGACGTATTGGCTCGCGTCGAAGAAATTTGGTCGTGGTACGTCGTCGGAATAAAAAACGTTGGCGTTGCACGAAGACTCGAGGCGCCGTGCGTAAGAGGGACGTTAGCTTGTCAGTTTGCCAATCGGTGGATCGCCGAGTATCTTTCCCCGGGTTCGCGTCGTAGGTAGTAGGCGAGCAGAGATATTCGTTGACGTGCATAGATCACCGGGTATAAAGTGCAGGATTCGTATAGTCATCGAAGCGTTGCAACCTTTTCGTTCATCTAAATCGAGCCGGTATTTATTGCGAGGCTCGTAAACGTTATATATAACCGCGTTGCGAAGGTGCAAGCGAAGATGAAGAAGAAGAAGAAGAAGAAGAAGAAGAAGAAGTGGCGAATACGAATGATACGCATCCGTAAAGGAGCGGACATCGTTTTAGGTTCTTACTTTTCGAATCTCGAAAATCTCGCGTTATAAATATATTTTTATTAGAGACGAGGAGAGAGGGACAGCGTCGCTGTAAGCTTGGCTTTTCGACGGTGGTCTTCTTTTTATTTCGGGTCACCCGCTATTTTTGGATCGTGCCTCGACGACGAGCTCGGACGACGTCGGTTCCAACGATCTTTCCTACTAGAAAGATCCGTCGAGGGAGGAAGACGAAAAACTATGAAACTTTCTTTCCCTCGCCGGTTTTCCCTTTCTTCGTAGGTTTTTGAACACTTTCTAATCACCTGTACTTCCGTTTCTTTCGTACGCGTGCACCGCGAACTCCCGACAAAATCGTCGCGCTTCGAAACCGTCGCGTCCTTCGACGCTCGGATCGTTAAATAAATACGTCGATTTCCGGTATAGACACAAGGAATACGACATGCGTATACAGAGCCAACAGATCCACGGATAATAAACGGCTGTGTCAACTTGAAACCAATTATTTATTCCGCATCGACAAAATCTTATTGCAGCACGAGGAAAATTCAATAATCGAAGATCATCGTACAAGAATAATTTTTCTCCTCAACGAAATTACACGAGATACGCTTAAATAAATTGGTCATGTTTGCCATTCGTTGTGCTACTATGACAAAAAATATAAAACAACGTACAGAGTATCGACAAACTAATTGTATAAATCGTCGAGTCTTTCGTACAGTCTTTCGTACGTTTTTGGCAGTGTACAATGTTAGAAAAAATCATGACATGATTTTGAGATGGTCGGGGTTTGGCACGGGTCGAGTCGGCGTGGAATGCCCCGTACGTACGTACGTATAATTCGGGTTGGGTTCGATGCGATATCGATAGATTCGGCGTAAACGGAAAAAAATTCGATCGCGTAATAAGTGATAAATCGCGCGAAACGCATGAAACACCGAGATGTTTATTTATAAACGTGATCACTACAATTCGTCATCGAGTGTCGGTCGTGGCTCTGCAAACGCGGTGCATTTCGCCGAGCGAAGAAGACTAAACCAGGGAGGATTCTCTCTCTCTCCTCGTCTCCTTCGCTCTGTTTTGGTAGCATGGCGACGCTGGCGTCTCGACGCACCACATCGATCCGTTCACTCTCGCTGATTCTCCGCGTCCTGCCCGCAGACTTCTTCGTCCGACGTCGCCTACATTCCTTTTTGCCAGCCGGACTTTTTCTCTTCCCGCTGTCCTCTTCGTTTCTCGCCTCTCGCATCGTTGCTGAAAGAAGAAAAAAAACGCGAGGATCGACGGAGAGAGACGGAGAGAAAGAGAGAGAGAGAGAGAGGGGAAACGCGGCGCGTCGCTTTTTCGTCAAATCCTCAACGGGTCAAATCTCTGGTCGTGCGTGAAAACATGGAAAACAGTTTCCGGCCAAACGGAGAAGGGCCGAACGCGCGGCCACACCCAACGAGCGTGAACTAAACTTTTCTTTCTTCCTCGACCGCGTACCTACTACGTGCCTACTACACGCGTGTAGCAGAGTCGCGCGAGGTGTGGGTATACTGTAAAAGAGCGAAGAAAACGAGGTCGGACGTGCATATGCACGTGTCACTGTGTTACATAGGTATAACGTAGCTGCTCGCTAATAGGTCTTATGTTAGTTGTATTACCCGATCGATCGATCGGCCGACCCGCATAACAATAATGATCTCCGCGGTTGGCAAGCCCTTCGACGTTAACGCGATTAGGTTGACCGAATATGAGAAAAGTTCGAGGCGATCCATCATTCGTTCTCTCAGCGACGACGACGACTTCGAACGTCCGCAACGATAGCGATGCGAAACGCTTCAATAGTCGTCGCGGTGTCGTTTACGGATTGATATCTGTCTAATTGATAGTCTTGCTACGCGCGGCGCGATATCATTTCGTTTCCTGTTCCGTTTTATTTCGCTCTCGCGTACGTCGGACGTGCCGGGTCAGGATTATCCGTACAATTTGCATCACCCTCGACGTCGTATCGATAACATGTTATAGCTACTGCAATATCGCTCGTCTCTCGTCTTTCGCGAACGGAGCTACGATTCTTCTCGTTATTCGAAATGGGCAACATTTCTCCATCAGATATACTAGCCAAGCTTGAGAACAGCGCCGTTGTTGTTCCCCCGCGAAGATGGTAATACTTTTTCTTTAAAAAAATTTTTTTTTCAAATCGCTGACGGTTACGTGCGTTACTTCGTATTTCTTGACCATTCGTGCCACAACTGTGTGTTCATTTCAGGTTTTTGAAATTGTGAAATCGTACAATTTATACGAAGCACTAATAATCTGACGTGATCTTTTTTTGTTTCGATTCGAGTAGATACACATAGTCCTACTCGTGTATTAGGAATCTATCGAAAATTGCAATACCAGCTTGTATGTTTATACCAGATATATACGCAGCAGTGTTGTAAAAGCTACTTTTTATTTAGTACTAGTTACAGGTACAGGTACTCGCTGAAATAAGTACCTGCGGACACGTGAAGCTACTATTTGGAGAATGTACCTAGGTACAGGTACTTTTTTTACATTAATGATAAAAATGATATGGGAAAATAGTTGAATACATCAGGTGTATCGGCTCGCTGCCGTGGCGGCTAAGTACTTTGTAGGTCCCAACCGAAGCTTTGCACTCATCCCTCACACAGCGCGGTTAACAGTATTATCAATACGACGTATGACAGTTACGAGACGAGTGAGATTTATGTTCATGAAAGTACCTCGTCAGTTCAAAAATAAATAGGTACGAGTTACTCGAAAAATGTAACTAGGTACGGGTACAAGGTATCTGTCTGGGAAAGTACCTAGGCGCTTTACAACGCTGTCTATGCATATCGGTGCAGGATTGCGGAATTGTGGATTTTGTGATTGTATTTTTGTTGAGATGAATAAATGATTAAACGAAGAAATGACTACACGAACAAACGAGCAATAGAACAGATAAATTGATCAATAAATAATTGGGCTTGGCAACGGAGTTCGGCGTTATCTCGTCTATTTCAAACAAGTTTAATTTGTTGGGAATTTTCTAACAAGAAGTATATTTTCGCAGTGCTGTAAATTTGTGACAATTTGCCAGGGAAACGGCGTGGTCGTCGGTTGCATATTTTCGATCGCGTTTCCGTAGAACAGCTGTTGTCTCTTTGCGGAGGCTGATAACCCGTCGGATGACGGTTCGCGACGGACTCGCGAGTAATTGGAAAATAATCCGGCTGCCATTCGGGATCGTGGAAGCCTCGCAAATCGCCTTAATTGACAGCTGACAACGACGATTCGGTACCGCGAAATGGGGAAAGCGTCGCGTTCGTACGAGCGCGAACGACGAACCCACCGATCTCGAACGGATCGGTGGCTCCGGATTTTTTCGCCCGGACAACTCTTTTCCTCGCTAGTTTTCCAAAACCAACGATCACCCGACGAATTCTCTAATTATCGCGAAACAGTTGCTCCGGCGCGACGCACCAAGTTGCCATCCGCGGGGATCGAGCGAAGCTTTTTGCCGAGCTGCGCGATAACGCTCGATGGCGCGACGAGTGTTTCCTCGCTGCGAAAATAAACGCCGCGCGTTTCTGTTTTACTAAAAAAAACAACGTTTTTTTTAAACATTTCTTCGAGCTTCGCCATCGTCGGGATTCGGGAAACGTTATTAGCCAGCGTGGCGATTCGTCCGACTGCCGCTGCGAAGCGACCTCGCGCATTGGTTCCCGACGGATTTTCGTCGCGTTTGTCTCGAGATCGATCATAGTGTCTCTCCGAACGGACAATTGACCGTTTCACGCGTCGTACTTCGTTCTCCAGAACGAACTAGCAAACTATCGCCTCGTCGCAAACAACTGTACTTGTGAATAGGTACCGTCTCGTTCGTCGTGGCGCGACGCGCCGTGTAAAAAGCACTTTATTTGCCGCGCGTGTCACGTGCTGATTTTTCGGACAAACGACGCTGCGTTTAAAAAAGCCTAAACAGATCTATTTCCGGTCTATCGCAACCGCGACGTAAATTCAACTACGCGCGCCGTTCAAAGGAACCGACTTTCAGGGTTTATATTACCATTCGTTCCCAGTTGAATCGAATAACGTTTAACGGTTTCGCCTTACGTGGCCCAAATAACGTCTCCTCGTTGTTCCCTCTACGGCACTCTCGATTTTCGCCCCACATCCGCCGTTCGATTACAATAAAATCATAATCAAATTATTCGACTATTCATATACCTAACAATAAGATTTTCAGTCGGGGACTTTCGCGTTCTCGTCGGAAATAAAAAATGTTCCTTCATTTGACAAAAATATTCCCGCCATTTCCTTGTAACGCTATGATTCTAATGACGAATGCGGAAAAAAGGCAGAAAGCAATGAATTTTTTCCAGAGGGAAGAAAAAGTACAAGTAAAAAAAAAAAGTACGAATGTCGATTTTCTTTTTTTTTTTTCTCTTCTATCGTCGACAACGAAACTGTCGAAGTTGCACGAGTCAAACGAGCGCGACGCGATAATGTATAGTAGGATGTGTTCTCACGCCGGTTCTTAACCTTTCGCAATGTTATTGAAATTCGCTAGTGCCGAGCGCCTCTCGCTCGCTCTCGCTGTCTCTGTCTCCGTCTCGCGCTCTCTAGTCGGGCGTGCAGTCTATGGGTAAAGTGACGCGTGCCGTGTGTGCAGGGCACGTCACGCGAGAGTCCACGCGTCTCACATTGCCAAATATGGCGGGCCGCGTTATTCTTGGAGATCCGAATGCAACCGAATCGTTGTTGCCGGAGTTAGCCGAACGCGGAGTAAATCATTCGAACCACGCGACACGAGTCTATCTCTATCCGTATTTACCTCCGTATCTTTATCTCTCTCTCTCGACTGACTTGTTGCACCTTCGGAAAGCCCTCGGAGATCGGGGGAAGAAATGTGACCGATTTTCGAACATTTTCGATCGTAACGGGAAAACCGCTGGACGTAGAGAAAAACTTGTCGGATAAAAAATGATCTACGTTGAACCGTCTTCATTTTTGCTTCTACGATTCATTTCGATAAAATCTACCATTTTCGAGATACGCGCGTCGATAGCGAGAAATCGAGATTATCTCGACTCGTCCGCCATTTTCTCGGGAAACTGTCAATCCTATCGCAATAAAGCTTACCACCGAAATTGTAGCAAATTTCCTGCCGATCATGTTTCGTTCCAAGAGTTTTTCTCTATCTTCGTCGGATCTCCAGTTACGGACGACACCGCCGAATGTGGCGCGTTCCAATGCGTGCGGGGCCAAACCTCGAGTCTCACAGATCCGATCGCGGTTGTTAATTTCCTGAAAATTTCCCGCGTCAGCGTCGATGTAATTTTGCCGCCAATAAAGTTTTAATTAATTGATTGCACTAACCATGATTAAACGGGCTATTAAGGTCGCCGCTCGCGCCAGCTTCCCGTAAACTTTCGTCTTTTACTCCTCGAATAAAAACAGCGTCGCACAATTAAAATTGATTATCATCGCCCGTACGAAAATTCACTGTCCCAGACTCTATCGTAACATTTTAGAAAGGTGCGAACGATACGAATATTACTTTCCACTCCGCGTTGATAAAAAAAATAATAAAAAAATATGACTACTCAACGTACACAAATAACAAATTAACCACCAACTCGTCTTCCTACGCTTCCGCCTTCGATTTCACGACGTGTAGGCTCAAACTGTACGAAATTATATACCTGTTCGATGCGAACTTGCGACATAACACGGCGCACGAAAAATTGGTCAACAGCGAAAATGGCTCGTTTACATTTTTTCTTTTTTCTTTTTTGTTTCCTACAACGCGACGTCGAGGGAAGCTCGCGAAGTGCACATTTCAGCGCAACTTTTCTACGAGCCTATCGCTGTTACCCGGTAAAAAAAAGCTCACTTCTCGTTTGCGTCGTCGCGATGATATTTCTGTTATCCTTTTATAGCTCGATCGTACGTCGTACTCCTCAAGTTTTACTCGTACATTTCAGTTTCCTCGGAATTCGCGGTTGCGAGGTCTTCGCGCGCGCGAAATACGACGCGACTACGGTCCATCTGATTGCTGACCGCTTGATACGCCTCTTGCTTACGAACGTACGTGTTTATAATACGTGTACGCGCGTATGTATGCGCATACACGGTCGAGGATATGGTCTAGTTGCGATAAAGTGGATGAGCGCCGATGTCATCTCGGTTATTCTCGTTCCATACGTGCGATACGAATATAATCATATCACATTATCACGCGTCGCCGTAGCGCGCCGTGATACGGAGCAATCTCGAAAATTGATAAATATTCACTCGATTTCTCACCCCCGTCGCAAAGTATCCGATACTTACGCTACTTAATTAACTTGCCAGTGTTATGAACTCGCAATTTCGAACATCATTGAAATTCGCAGGGAAGAACTCGCCGAAAAATATCCCTAAACATGGGATAAGATCCAGCCAGATCTTGTAACGTGTAACTCCGGTTAAAAATTGACGAGACATTGGAATTTACAAGAAATTGGAAGTAGCTCCGATGCTTGTCCGTCGAATAGCAATGGAAGCAGCCTTTAAACAGGTATGTTTACGTAGATAGGCGCCTTTCCTACACATGCTCGGTGGATTTCGACTATTTGCTAACCGTTTGACTATTTATTTTCCCTATTTTTAGACTCGCGATACGATAAACGATAACGACGGAAATATCACTCGTTTTCGTAATTAATTTCAGCTACGTACGTAGTTCGTCTGTGCGTTGGGAACACGCCGTGGAAACGTCGAGTATCGGCAAACAATTAGATTTTGCGAATGGTTCGTCAAAAACCGTGATTTCGTGTCCGTCAAAGCCCACGCACGCGGTGGCGAACTTGTGTTTTCATAAAGCGTCCGATAATTGTACCTTGGTTATTCGTTAATGCAACAATTGCGTCTAATAACAGTTATAAATTTGACAATGAGCATTACGTACAACTTCGCCAGACCTTCAATTTCATGGTGACTGCATTGTTACCGAACAGCGGTAACGTACCACGACGAATAACAACGCCCATGCGGTCGTTTTACTGCCACTTCGTCGCGCCTGGCGCGTAGGCAACGCGTCGACCGTCGCGCGAGTTGGGTTGCCTGTCAGCAGGCGCCGGCGCGCCTTCGCGGTTCTACCATCGCCGCAGCGATGCGAGCGGGAAACTACGTTGCCCGGTAAAGGTTTAAACGCGTATCGAATCGAAGTGTGCAAAACAATGTGTAACTTTCTCGGCTGTTAATTCTCCTCGGCTTTTTCTCTTCTTCTTGCAATCATGTTTGCCGCAGTTGAACGCTGCGCGTAGAATCGACACGAATCGATGATCGGACGCGAAGTGTGCCCGCGCGAAAACGAGATCGAGCGAAAGCCAATTAGATGGAAAAGCGAGTTAATAGAACATGGAAAGATATGTAGAACTCGCTTCGGTATGGATAGTTTGTTCGTTCGTTCCACGTTTCGTTGGCGCTTCGAGACGCGGCGGCGTTCCTCTTGTCCAGAAATAATCTTGGCTACCGTCAAGTCCCGACTGGCTTGTATCCGCGGTCGCGAGAGCAGAATTGTACATCTTCGATAGAATTTCTCTTGACATTCCCTCGCTCTAAAAAAAAAAAAAAAAATTTGGTACCTTGCCGATAATTTTAGTCGCGTGTCAATCATTTTTTTCTTGCCCCGTAATCGTGATTTCCGCTCGTTTTGCTTGGTGTTTTTTTTTTCGACGAGTAAAAACGACGCGTGCGAATTTCACCAAATTTTTAGCGTGCAAATCGGCGAAATTGGATCCGCATCTAATATTCTCTCGGGAATACGAGATTCCGCGAGTTTCGACGAAAGTGGGTTAAACGTCTCGGTAAAACTCATCTTCAAACATAAATTACCTATCATCTCTGCTCCCAAAAAAAAAAATTAAACAAATGAAATTCACCGTCGAATATTTCTCATTTTCCGCCCATTTCCGGTTTTCTGGTACCTTTCCGCAAATTCCGCTTTAATTTTCTGCTCGTCTATTTTCACCCCAACTTTCACATTCTCAACGTTGAAATACGGATTTTTTCAACGTTATTATTTCGCAATTTCGTAGGATATTGGTAATAGTTTACTAAGGGAGCAGCTAATCATAAAAAGTAACTGGCTCTTCATCATTGAAGATTAAATGAAATTTTTTTATTTTTTACATTTTTATACTACACACAGTTCTGTTTCAAGTCTCTTCATATATTCGTAATTTTCCCCGCGTATTGGGCGCATTTTTGCACATTTTGCCCGCGAATTTCAAGGGCTTAAAAACGCTTTGCGCACATCTCTGGCAATTATTATTATTATTCTCGCGGTACCGAGTCGCCGCTGATACACGTGTAATTTACACGCTGGGCGCAAGTGGATGCTCGCCGACGTCGAGTAGCGTGGGCTCGCATCTTGTGATCTCACTTCTTCTGCTTCTGCTTCTTCTACTTCATCCTCGCTGGTAGCTCGATCGTGAGCTTGTGCGCGAGTCGAGAGGCACGCGTAGGCATGGAAGCGCACGCGACTACTACGTGTGATACGCGCGCGTTGTAACACTCCGAATACCTTTCAGTACGTGTCCGGCGCTCGCGAGAACGACACTCTTGCGTTCCGTTCCGTTTCCGTACCGTTGCACTCGCTCGTCGCGGTTGTTTTGTCGTTTAATTGTAGGCAGACACGAGAAATATACGGAAACGTGTTTTACGTATGTTGCGCGTGTAGCAGAGTCGGCTGGTCGCGTTGTGCTGCAACGCGACTTTCGCGTAAACGTGACTCGTGAAAAAAAAAAACGCAATCGTTGTGCTCGAATGTGATAGTTTCAGGGGAATATCCATCTCGAGAAGTATATTTCTTGATCTAACAATCGAGAATCACTCGTCAGGTACCTATATTTGTGATATCTTTCCTATTATGCCATACTTTTCAATAATGTATTTAAAGGCATTTCAGTAATCCTGCCGTGTCTTTTGGCTGCATTATTTCTCGGTCGAATCTTGTTTGATCGAAATGAGAATGGCAAGAAACGACGTTGCTAGGTATCGGTAGCGTTCCGATAAATAATCTCTCAGAACTGTAATAACTCCTGGAATGACTTGGAAAAGATCGTCTAGATTTTTACGACGAGACGTATTACGGTTTTCTCAAATTTGCGCAAAACAAATAAGTATCTATCCGATAAAATTTACAGAACACTGTTTTCCGTTGTTGATCGCCTGACATTTATCCTATGTTATTCTCATCGTTGAAAAAGTGACGATTTCGGCGAAAGAAGTGGCCTCACTGAGATTTATCGCGTCAGAGCCGAAAAGTACCCACCGTCATCAACTTTAAGACTACGGTCGTAAGTATAACGTGATTGCGAAAAATGCCGCGAATTTTCCTGGAGAACGGAAACGCGGTGTACAAGGCGCGATCGTACCAATTTAGCGGTATATTTTTTCGTCAACGTCGTCCGCGAGTCTGGGCGTAATATAACGAGGGAAGTCTCGAATCTTCCGCAACGTCGGGAGCCGGCCTTTCATCGAACTATATATATATATATATATATGTATACACACACACATGTATGTATGTGTGTATACATGTGTAAATAAATGAAAACGAAAAAAGATGGACTTTCGAGGTCGGAACGCAACAACGTTGCGGACACCCTGTGTATGGGCTAATGATTCGACTGTTATAGCGTAGAAGACTTCTCTCGCGCTCCCCGAGGTGGTTGAGCCTCGCGTCACGGCTAATATTACAGGATGAACCGAAATAAACGACACACTGTATATACACCGTCGTCGGGGCCGCCTCGTACGAGTTTCACGATTCACAGCAATAGTTCGAAAAAAAAATTACTCGGAGAAGAGAAAGAGGGATGTGGAGAATATTCGACAGTTTTCCTCCCCAAGAGGCACGTCTTCACTTTCCATCGATCTCCCGACGACGGAATGACAGAAAAACTGTTTAAAAAACGGAGGATGGACCAGCAAGGAAAAATCCTCGTGACCGTCGCGATCGCGATGATTGGTTTCGCGTAGAAATCACATTTACTGCTACGAAATCCGTGCTACCACGTGCCGCCGCGGAGGAAGACCAGCGTGTCGATTGGATCGTCAACGAAGAATACCGCGTGCATCCGTTTGTAGAAGGTGTCGCAGCTGGGTGTGGTTCCATGTCAAAGAAAACATTCTACCGAGCCCGAAAACGTGCGGGTCCCATCATTTCCCACTCTCCTCGTAGCTCAACCCTTCGGTAGTCGCGTGGGTCATAGTGACCCAAGCCACTACGCGTTAAGATACGCTGTGTAACAGGCGCGATTACCGAAGAGTCGATAGCTAGTGTTGTTGTCATTTGGAAACGAGAGCTCGGTAAATTCGCGAGGTTCGCGTTTTTGCTCCGGTCGGATCGGAAGAAGGCCCAGGAGAGTTTGTCGCGTGCCGATCGTGGCTCCATGGAGACGTAGAGTCCACGTCTCTACGAAACGGGGGATGACCAGAGTTTGTTGACTCCGATGAGCGCGACCGTGTGAATGCCGTGAAAGAGACCCGAGTGCGTGTTCTAGGCTGTCCCGTTTCATTGCGTCTCTACGCGCCTCGATTAACGCTCTCTACAGTTGCGTTAGCCTAGAACCACCACCACGTGCCTCCTCACAATTTTCCCGTGCAAGTGCACGCAGGACTACCTTTTCCCCCCCTGGGGGCCCCCACCTTTCATTGTATTAATAATCTCCTCTCTTTGTTCTCGTTGCCAACGCGACGTCACCGCGTATCGTGTCCACGACATTATTAATAGTGCATCCACGACAACGTGCATACGCGAGCCTGCGGAGCGGGAGATCTTGATCCCTCGTCATCCCGTGCGTACGTACCCCGCCTTCTCAATGCTTCTGTATGTCGGTCGTGAGTTGGAAACGACAGCTGTTGCTGAATTTAAAAATATTCACCACATCAACGCCCACTTCTCCTTTCTCCGTGGCAAACAATGGCTAACTGAGCCATGGTACTGCCAGCGAGCGCCTCGAGATCTTTGGAAACGCACGCGTTGCATTCCTGAAACTCTGCACGATACAGCAAACGCGACACGCGTAGCTCGTACCCACCCACGCACTTGGAATGTTGTAGTTTCAAGATTTTCGCTCATTCACAGTCTCGGTGACTGCGGCAGACGGGGATGGGAACCCGCTGTACTTCGGTCCCGTATGCAACAACAAACTCAACTCCCATTTTTTGCAGCTCTTCGAAGCAAATGCGATCTCGCTTCCACGTTCGACTTCGCGGCGAGCGATACTTCGTGATCGTGAGTCATGGTATTCCTAATACGCGCGGAACACGTGCAGCACTGCGACCTGATATATCGGCTTCGAAATCTATCGCCTCGCATTCCTGTAACTAAACTTCGGGAGAATAATAATGCATAATGCTTTCAACGCCTGGTATATCTTTGGGTGCTTTCGTTTATATATTCGTAATAGCTTTGTACTTTGTAAAGTTACAAAGCAGTTCCAAGATACTCGGTACAAATGTACTTTCGCTGACCAAATACACGATAGACGACCAGGTGGTGTTCTCACTAGCGGCGTGTAAGCTAATACGAGTTTTCTTTCCTTTCAGGACAACTGCGATCGGGGAAACTGCCTCGGAGTTGGTGGACGCTTCGCGAAAATGTAGCAGGACGATTAGCAGTTGCTCGTCGGAAATTTCGGCTCCAGAAAGTCTTCGTGATCGCGCTATGTTGACGAGAGTCTCATCCCAGCCGACTCGGGACGTATCACCTTCCGCGCCAAAGGGTTGACTGCGAACGACAGGACCACGACGACGACGACGACGACTACGAGGGACACACCTCGTATCGGATCGTCGTCCGGGTCTCTTATTCCGCCAAAGATGCCGAGGACTGTTCGACGAAGAGAGTAGATAGAATAGCTTCCAGAGTACGGAACAGGCTGGGTCACCAGAGACAAGACCCCATCGGATAACGACGAAGCGATGTTCGCTAACGCGTGACCCTATCGCGGCAGGTTCCATCGCGCAGGACCTAAAAAAGACTGAATTCATAGCCATCCCACGACGACCGGATCCTACGCGACCCATCGGCCGTTACGAATGATCTAGCCTGTTATGGCGGCGACTGCTAAACACGACCTTCGCCAAAAGTTCCCGGCCGACTCTTCCGGCGAGGAAGACATAGCCGCGATCGCGAAGCAGATCAGCGACCACGCCGAAGCTATCTACCAGACTTGGAAAAGTCGCGGTTTGGCACCCACAGAGATCCTGAATTGTCACAGCAACGCTACAGCGGCCGACAAGTTTGGCTCAGCACTGACGCCGAACGTCGCGACAACAAAGATTCCGCCCACGACAGCGGAGCTGCTGGTTCAAGCGCCGTCTTTGGATAACAACAACCTGGAGAAGCTCGTGAACAACTTCGTTTCCGAAGACAAAGCTAGACTAGCCGCAGCAGCCTCGAGACAGAACAAATCCCCGGTCAAAAGTCTTCCATCCTCCATACAATTTGCTCTTCAGAAGTTCGAGAGGAATGCCCCGCGTCCTACCCCTTCGTCGTCCACTCCTTCGTCGGCGACCTCGTCGCCGGTGAAAATCGCCGGTGCACCCATGACTGTCGCTACCGTCGCTCAGCGTAGCGGTACCGGCGTCGCGAAGCCTCAGATACAACCGAAGTCCGCTTCCTGTATAATGGCAGCCTCTCCGGCGCTTCAGCAGTACGTCAACAAGCCTTCGGAAATCGTCAGACCTCGAGTATCCACCTGCACGAAGATCCCGGCTCGTCACGACAACGAGATCTTTTTGGAGACGATCGAGGCTACGTTTCCGCCGGAACTGACACCGGCAAAGATCATCGTACAGCAGCAGAAGAGGCCAACCAGCGTCATTTCGTCACCATCGTCCGAAAGAGAACAGGAAAGCGCGGCCAACGCCTCCGGTCTCACGACTTGGCCTTTGAAGAACAAGATCGGCAATCTCAACGACCCCAAGAAAAAGAGCAGCAAGACCCCGAAGCGCGAGCTCGGTCAGCCAACTTCCGCTGAGGACGACGACGATGCTGCCGTCGTCCTAACAAGCGCGAGAAACTCGCGAGTCATCGACGAACACGCGTCCGGTGCTGCTTGTTTGGCGGACGAAGTTGCCAGGGAAGAGGAACGGCTCATAAACGCTCTGAAAACCGGTGCCGTACTGGCTGACGAGGCAGACGCTTCCTCGGCACCTATAGCCCGTCAGAAACCGGCTATAAAGAAGGAGAGGCCCAAGGTTGATCCCGTGAAACCGATAATCTTGACCCACATCAATCCAAACCTCGGCCCTGCAGTCGCGAACAACCTTCATTCACCTGGCATCGATGTGAAAACGTTGAGCAAGGATGACTTGTCTTCGATGTCGATAGTTGATTACGCCAAAGTCAGGTACAGAGCCGCTCAGCAGAGTCCAACGACCCATCAGAAACTGGAGGAGCATCGTAACGCCACGCGCGTCGCGCAGTTCAACACCCCGCAACTTCAGGATCAGATCGTTTCCACGACCAGGACTAAGTTTGAGCCGGAGAACGCGAACGACACGGCTGGAACGCAGGATGCGAAGCAATCCAAAGACGACAAAGAATTCGCTGCCTCCCGTTGGGGTCCTCGCGTCACGTCGCACAGGCCGAGGCTCGACCAGGTCGTACCGCATCCGGAGCTCACTACTCAGCAGCGACAGCACATCCGCGCCGCGGCAGCTACCGGGACTGGAAACAACCCTGTCAGACCATTCCTCACCAGAGGATCCGTCGCCGAAAGAGTTCTCATCTTTGAAAAGTGTCCCAGCGAGCTTTTGCTGGACAAACGAGGACCCCGGCAACCTGCTATCAACACTTGGAGGATGGGACACGAAGTACAGAGCAAAGCTCAGGTACGTTATCGAACGATGGCTCGCTACACCGAGACCACGAAATGGCTTCTGCTACGCACGTGAAGCGAAACAGACCGAACACGCCGCGCTCTCAACCGTCCCCCGAATTCCTCTCCGTCCAATCATCCTTGACAAAAGACACTCGTGCTAGTTGGTTAGGGAGCGGAAAAAAGCACGCGAACAAACAACTCGCGGCAGCCACGGGCCAGAGGTATTTCTGGCCTCGGATCTCTACCAAATATAGACTTCCCCGTGGCTTTCCGGACGCGAACGCACCCACGAGCCTGCCATCCGTTATCGCGTGTCTCGTTCCCCCCCCCGGAGCTACTACGCACCCCAACGACTACGTTTCTGGGGTTCCCAATACTGGCCACGCGACCTTCAGTCGTTCCTCCCTCTTCTCTAACCTTTCGTGACCCCTGGGCGATGCACCGCGAGGAAAGTTCATTCCTCATCGATTTCCCACCAGTGCCTTCCCGTTTCTCGTCTCCGAAGTAGCCTCACCGAAGTATCCTCGGCTAACCGAGACTGCGGATACACTTCCGGGTGTCTCGTAGTCGTGCTCGAATTTGGTAGGTATGTTCTCTGCTCGGATACGTGTTAATCCGAAAATGGGAACAAACCGCTCGCGCGCACCTGCGACGACGACCTTTTGCGGCTCGCGGACCATTAGCGATGCGGTCTCTCGCGAACGGACCACGCGTTTCGTTGTGGAAGAAGGAAATAAAACAACGGATAAAGAAATCTCGAACGGAAGGACAGACAATGGTGACAACGAGGTCACGATCCCTACTCGAAGCGAGACCCCTACTCGTTGACGACGCTCGTTCGATCTCATGCCTCGTACCGAACGGTACGAGACTTGGATATCGAACGGATGAGCGCTGCGCGAAGTTCGCGAAGACTGTAGTCCTGTGCAAGGATGAAAAAATAATTGCTTACCCTGCATAAAACGAAAATCCAGTATACTGGCTTACAAAAATTGCTCGTACGCGCGAGAAAAAAATGATCTTTGAAGTTTCTCGAGTCGGTAATGATTGATGTGAATATTTGAAAAATTCAAGATGGCGGAGCCAATATGGCGGCCGAAAATTTCGATCTTCGTTTTTTATATCGTTGATTGCGAATTTGGAATTAGATATTGATGATTCAAGGAAATGGGATTCAACATTGTGGACAAAACTGGTCGGTCGCCATTTTAGATCCGCCATTTTGAATTTTGAAAAACTGATACGTATTGCAAGCTGAGTATTTCGTGAACACGTTGTAAACATTCTTCTGTCAAGTTTGCCGGACATTTTTAAGTAAAAAGAATTGCATTTTTTCGAAATTCCATGTCCCAGCTTCCATGTTATATACCAGCTATGCATCACAAAAATAACATTTTGACATTACCTGGAACTGTTCACTGGGTAGACACTCTAATGCCATTCCTAAAGGTATAGGCTATCGACAAATGCAAAAAGAATCCGAGGAAGATGATCGAGTAGAGGGTGAACAGTAGTTCTGGAACGGATCGTGTACCTACTCTGCTATCCCAATAATTTCAGAACAATGGTTGTGGGGTGCGGTCGAAATCCCATCGCCAATTATCGCAATTGGCAACAACGTGATCGGCATATCCTCTCTCGGTACGTTTGTTCGCCGATCCGTAAGAAGTCGAGCAGATCACCTCTCTTCCACGTGCCCGAACAGCATTACGTAATCCTGACTCTAATCGATTTGCAGCAAAGCAAACGTCGACTCGCCTTTATTTGTTGCTTGTCATTTCGCCTTATCCGCTCTCACATTTTCGAGGGCTGTCGCACGCAAGAAACGTCGAAGTCTCCTCTCCTTCGAGGATCTCTGCCATAAAATAAACCATCTTCTCGGATCAGTGTCACTTTTTACTGCACACCCCCGGGGGAATTCGGCAATCTTTTAGAGTTGTTCTGAAAATTCCTAACATGATATGCTTATTGCTCTTGTAACGATAAGGATAACCGACGAACAAGCCCTATTAAATCTGGAGACTTGAAATGACTGAGAAATCTGGCATCGGCCTCGATGTGCAATTCGCAGTTCTATATCCCTCTTTCTTCACCCCCAAGTTTCCAATTTTCATTTGGGAAGTTGGGGAGGTGATGTGTATAGGATGCAAATCTTCAGATTGTAGCTGATTCCACCTATCGACGTGTCTAGGCATCGGACTGTGGCCTTCGAAGAGCACAGTGGTCAGGATTATAACTCGTTGTCGATGGTAGTTTTATTATCCATGAATTGTAGGATCGCTGCAAGCTTAGTTTTTATTGTAAATTCATTGTTATCGCTGTTCGTTGCGTGCAAATAAATTATTGTTCTTGGCTTACAGACTTATGCTCGCGAGAAGGCGCAACGGAAGCATCTACCACCTCACACCACACTCCAGCGACACGTCAAGGCTAATCGCAACGTTCACATACCGAGGTGAAGATGAGTCGATTGCTATTTAAAAAATAATGTCGAGAATCGCAGCGACGATTCCGCGCGTGGCATGGAATCGCGTGCTGGAGTATTGGAAAACTTGCTATCGACGAAATCCTAAGATTCGTGAAACCAGATTGAATAATATATTTTGTGCGGTGGCTAAAAATTGTCATTGATTTTCTTCGTCGCTAAATGTTGGCAGATTTTATTACCCGGGCGGCAAGCCAATTCCAACATCGCAGATCGACGCGACGCTATCAAGAATTTCAACAGCTTTTCAAAGTCTTCCGGCTCGTCGAGCGAGCAGAGTGCAATTTCACTCCATCGTTAAGGCGAGTATCGACAAAACTCGTGCCTGATGCTAAAGTAGTTTTAACTGTTCGAACAAAATCGAGATTAACGTTTACTTTATTGCAGGCTTGCGATTGTCCTCTGTATTGGAAAGTTCCACTCTTTCTGGCCGCCGGAGGGGATAAGAATGGATTTGTGGAGGAAGCAAGCTTCGTTGAATTTTGGAGAGAGTCAGTATTTTGCTTGTTCTCATCTCGTTTCCACGGGATCTCCAATTTTGCCTGTATTCAATTGCATGTATGGTGTTTCAATGCGTCAGATTGTCGGGTATTCATCACGACGCGGCTAGCAAATTCGTCAGGATTACAACTCGAGGACTTAGAGATTACATTCTACCAGAAGACTTGATCCCGCTCGTTCAGGACGTTGTGGAGACTCATCCAGGACTCACATTCCTCAAAGAAGCTACAGAATTCCATTCCCGATACGTTCATACGGTAATGTGACCGATACTCAACGACGATACACCGCCTCGCGCAGCAGCTTGAACCTTGTTTCTCCTTCCAGGTTGTGGCTAGGATATTTTATTGCGTGAATCGAAGTTGGAGCGGGAAGATCACCGTTGCCGAATTGAGGCGTGGAAATTTATTGTCAGTCATCAGCGTACTCGAGCACGAGGAAGACATCAATCAAGTTACGGCTTACTTCAGCTACGAACACTTTTACGTAATTTATTGCAAATTTTGGGAACTGGATCGAGATCACGATCTCTTCATAGATAAATTGGATCTTACGAGGCACAACGATAACGGTGAGGCTACATCTTCAGAATTTGACCTCTCACCCCGCATTCGCAAATTTAAACTGCAGTTTTCACTGTAATTGACTGCGATTCACTGATTTGTTTCACATATTTATTTCGCATTTCAGCGTTGTCTACTCGCATGATCGAGAGGATTTTCAGCGGTGCGGTCACAAGAGGCGGAGTAAGAAGCGGTGCAGTTGCTCAACAACCGGACGATAAAATGAGTTACACCGAATTCGTGTGGTTCTTATTGAGCGAAGAAGACAAGAATCATCCGACTGCCATCGAGTATTGGTTCAGGTAAGTTCGTTTTTCCAACTATCAGCTTTTTAGCTGTTTTTTTTATATCGTTATTCTTGTTCATACCTGATCGCAGGTGCATGGATTTGGACGGTGATGGATACTTGTCGATGTACGAACTCGAATATTTCTACGAGGAGCAGTTGCATCGCATGGAAGCTATAGGCATCGAGACGTTGCCGTTCGAAGACTGTCTATGTCAGGTAACGTGAATTTTATTTTTCACCCCGACGTAAGCGTTCATTTTATGCCCAGTAAATGACCTTGAATTTTCAATGCCCATCAGATGCTAGACATGATTCATCCGGCGATTCCTGGAAAGATTTCTCTCAGCGATCTGAAGAAATGCAAAATGACTTCCGTATTCTTCGACACGTTCTTCAACTTAGAGAAATATTTAGATCACGAACAGAGGGATCCCTTCGCCTCGACCAGAGATCACGACGCGGATGGACACGAGGTACATGTCTTTTCTCAAATATTTTATTGACAAAAACGAAAACACGTTTTACTTCTCGAATCGTTGCCAGACTAACTACGTTAGTAGTATTCTATTCCTACGATCCGTCTGGGAATAATATCACGAAACATTTTGTTCGATACTTTTCTGTAAAACCCATCGAGCAACAGTATTAAACAAAGAATTGGAAATCTCAATTATTATCTGATACGCTGTTATTTTCGAATCGTAGCTTTCGGATTGGGACCGCTTCGCTGCTGAAGAATACGAACTTTTGGTTGCCGAAGAAAGTGGGAACGATCAGAACGAACAGATGTAAGTATCTCGAATCGTAGCGGATAATCTTTGGGCTCACGTTGCGTGGACACGTCACACGTGTCATCCGTGACGCATGATGTTTCTTTGGTAAAAATATCGCCAAAACTCTATCTTTCACCTGTATTCTCATCTCTCTCATCTCTTCTCTTCTCTAGTCTTCTGAACCTTTTCTCTATGTTCATGCCTATTCATGCGGATATCTGCGTACCATCGAAAAAAGTAATTTCTTCGAGATGAAATAGATATTTGCTTGAGAATTCAAATTGTATCAAATTGTCTGCGCTTCGTTGCATTGGCGCTGATAAATGTCTCGTTACAGATATCCGGAGCGATACGCGTGATTGTTGTTTCTGGTATTTATTATCCGATTGTATCTAATGATTACCACGACATGCATTTTGTTCCAGGCTGTGTGATGATGAAATGTAACCATCATTTGCGCAGCTCAGTAAGTAAATTGTCAAAGAAAGTGCACGTCTCTTTTGCACGATATTGGCATGCCGAGGTTTTATTTTCATCTTGATACCGCGCCGATCCATTGACGATGCGAGGCGTTCGATTACTCTTCATTTCTGTTGTGAATGCTTGTATCGGTTTTACTTGCCCACAGTCGTGACTTTTTATCCATTTGAAACTCTACTAACGCTTCGTTTGAAACTTCTTTTGAAACTTCTTTTTTCCAAACCTGGCGATAAGCATATCCCATCACTTCATTTCCATTTGTCATCGACGATTCATTTCACGGCTCACTTCTCGTTTCAAAGGTAACCACATTGTTTTACCATCAAAATTGATCCACTTCTTTCTTTAATAACTATCGAAACCGATAGTTATTTCGATTCATTGATTTTTGACACGCTTCGCTTCGTTTGTCATACGCATCGTTGAAAACATTGGTTAGAAAATTTTCATTGTGCATTTCAGGCTTTACGAATCGTCGATGGAAGACCTTTTGTCACCCAACCTCGACGTAGTCACCGGAGACGAAGCTGCGAATGGCATTCGAGTCGATTGCGGCTCGCGTAACATAGAGGCGATGCCTCGAGAGTTGACCGACGAAATAGCGACGGTGATTCATCGACACCTGAAAAGTTCTCACTACGAGGACAGCGATGACAGCGACGATTACGCTCACAGCGACGATTGAAAGGATGATTCGTCCGTTGCGCAGACTACGAGAAAAAAAAAGATATTATCGACGTTACTTCGGTTTGTATATAGTAACAACAAGAAGAAAAACTCGTGTAATCAAAAATCGATTGATCAGTTTGTATTACGACGTACGTAAGAGGTTCATCCTATATCATTAGCGCAGCGTTGATCCGACGAAAAATACCCGACGACGTTAGTACATATACATATACGTATAACTTATATACATATTTATGGTACGCGAAAGAAACCAAGAAAAAACGAATATAGATTTGAAAAATGATGTTCACGTCTGTATGCAGACATTGTCGAGTCTCGATGGTTTTGTCGTTCAGTTAACTTATGAAAAACCGACTCCGCAATGGCATATCATTCTAGTCCAATACTTAGAATATACTTTAGTCCTGAAAATTTAGTTTAATCGAGAAATCTCTTCGACACATCTGCGATCATTTCCATTTCCGATTCTACGCTAAGCCACGCTTATTCCTGATCCGTTTGCGTTTTTTAACGAATTGGAATGAGAAGAGAGGAACAGTGAATGTAAAAAAATCGACGTGTCCTGCCTTCGATGGCTAACGATCACTTGTTTTCAGCGAACTCGTCGCAAATGCATGAAAAATCCAAGAAGTTCATTTTTCTAGTCAATTTCCCATTTGGTTCGCTTGAATAATCGACACCTCATTACTCTATAACGAATAGATCGATTGATATACACCGTATGTTTGTTTGGTTCATCCGAGACAACGAATTTTTATGTTCGGTGTTCGATATCGATGTACAAGCAACGAATCGAAAAGGTCTCGATCATGGAGAATGTGAAGATATGAAAATAAGAAACGAAATTCGACCATCGTTACAGAGATAGCAATGGAAGTAAGATCCGTGAGTTTGTTCTCGACTCCGCGATGCCACGTTGTCCAAAGATGTAATTTTCGACGTAGGGTTACGTTGTTCGGGCTTCTTCCCTATTTATTTGTTATTTAGACGCGATTTTTACGTAGTATGAATGCAGAGTCTTTCCGGCTCAGGGTTAAATTATTCTAATAATTTAAATAAAATGAGAATAAGTGAATTGTCGTAAGTTATATATATTCTATTATTGACTCTCGTTTATTCATCATATATATATATGTACGTACATGTATACATTTTTAATGCATTTCAGTAATTTTAAATTATATCGTTATATTTATTCATTGCTTATATGCGTCATAGATTTATTGTTGTTCGCACCATTGCGAAGTACTTTTGTTGCGGTGCTACCTGGACGTTTAAATTTATGCGAAGAAGCGTTGTTTCTTTTCTTTCGACGGATCTACGACCGTTTGGAACGAATCGAAATTTTTCACGCATCAAACATGTGAAATATATCGATAATAGTATAAGTAATCGCTACTTCGGATAACGTATAGAAAGTTTGTTAATCGTACGTTATAATTTATATAACTTCGTTTCATCTGCATGTATAATAGACGTATAAGATGATTTTACAAATCGGATGAAGATATAACGATGAATGAGTTCAATTGAATAAATTTTACAAGATGAAATGTCAGATTTGTTGTTTGGAGTATCGAAATACCACAGAGATTTATTTTTCGTTGGCAAATATTAAGGCGCAGCGTATTTCACCGCAGAGCTTCGTGATCGGTGAGGAAACCTGCTCCGATGAGCCCTCTACAAGTTTTTCGGTAAATAAGCTAAGAAATAATCGATACATTTTCAGGACTAACCGATTTTTAAATCCTAACACTCGATATTGACCAATAGGGAGACGTGTTCGTGGGACCGGATTCCAGCTACCGGTCACCCTACCACCGTGGATGACTATAAATGCAGCGAACTGGCCGGCGGAGCTCCAAATCGATTTCAGTCCTCTGGAGGTTGCTTTCGTTCCTCTGGAGCTGGAAAGATGAGTACAACTATTAAAAATTATTAATACAAAGATCGTAAATGTTTTTTTTTCAACTCCTCGTTGAGTTTAGATGTGATATAGGAATGACAGATCTCTACCTATTGTTTAATTTCTTTCAATTCTTATCGATGGCAGGTGAGCGGTGTGGATTCCGGTCCCCTGCTCGTTCTACAACTCGATTGACTCAAGACTGCTGGGAACAGAGTCATCGGAGCTGCAGTATCACGTTTGGACATCGATGGGATCCTAGTCGCTGCCACAACTGTTCAACGCCTTCTTAATTCTTCGCCGATGGACCGACTATCGATGGTCTATCACGCGTGAATGACAGCTCCAGATCTGGAGATGGGGGAGGGGGCATCTAGGGCATGCAAGTTCACAAGTTCAGAAGCCCACTTTTCCTCGAAATAAATAAGAAACATACGTTAAGATTTAACGAAACTCTTGATCCAAACTAACGCTCTCGTGAAAGATAAGAGACGCGTACACGTTCTCCAAATGGTCTAATGAAAAAGAGGAAAGTTACTTATACGGATTAGATACAGCGCATGATCGCTAATAAATAATCGTCGCCATCATCCATTTTTTCATCTCATCCCATCGCGTTGTATATACCAGATGTATTTGGATTAGACTAAGTTAGCTTAATAAAGTTTACTTTTGATGACGAAATGTCCAGGTTTTTTTTTTCTTATTACAAACTTCTTCCCCTTCCCTATTATTATGTAATATATCTTAATACGAGGCCCTAGAAATGAAGTACCACTACAGAATATGTAACCAGAAGTCTTATTCCAAAACCAATCACCGAGTCCAAAATTTTTCATTTCCAATGGATTTCAGTACTCGAAGCTGATTAGTCGATTTCGAACTTCCGAATTCGAAGAACCAATCACCGCTTCCGAAGATTTTCATTTCCAATGAATTCCAATACTCGACGCTGATTAGTCAATTTTTGACTTAAAAAATCAAAGAACCAATCAACGCTTCCGAAGATTATCATTTCCGATAGATTGCAATACTCGACGCTGATTGGTGGATTTTTAACTTCCAAAATCAAGGAACCAATCAGCGCTTCCAAATATTTTCATTTCCGATCGATTGCAATACTCGACGCTGATTGGTGGATTTTTAACTTCCAAAATCAAGGAACCAATCAGCGCTTCCAAATATTTTCATTTCCGATATATTGCAATACTCGACGCTGATTGGTGGATTTTCAACTTCCAAAATCAAGGAACCAATCAGCGCTTCCAAATATTTTCATTTCCGATCGATTGCAATACTCGACGCTGATTGGTGGATTTTTAACTTCCAAAATCGAGGAACCAATCAGCGCTTCCAAATATTTTCATTTCCGATACATTGCAATACTCGACGCTGATTGGTGGATTTTTAACTTCCAAAATCGAGGAACCAATCAGCGCTTCCAAATATTTTCATTTCCGATACATTGCAATACTCGACGCTGATTGGTGGATTTTTAACTTCTGAAATCAAGGAACCAATCAGCGCTTCCAAATATTTTCATTTCCGATACATTGCAATACTCGACGCTGATTGGTGGATTTTTCACTTCTGAAATCAAGGAACCAATCAGCGCTTCCAAATATTTTCATTTCCGATGAATTCCAATACTCGACGCTGATTGGTGGATTTTTAACTTCCAAAATCAAGGAACCAATCAGCGCTTCCAAATATTTTCATTTCCGATGAATTCCAATACTCGACGCTGATTGGTGGATTTTTAACTTCCAAAATCAAGGAACCAATCAGCGCTTCCAAATATTTTCATTTCCGATGAATTCCAATACTCGACGCTGATTGGTGGATTTTCAACTTCCAAAATCAAGGAACCAATCAGCGCTTCCAAATATTTTCATTTCCGATGAATTCCAATACTCGACGCTGATTGGTGGATTTTTAACTTCCAAAATCAAGGAACCAATCAGCGCTTCCAAATATTTTCATTTCCGATGAATTCCAATACTCGACGCTGATTGGTGGATTTTTAACTTCCAAAATCGAGGAACCAATCAGCGCTTCCAAATATTTTCATTTCCGATCGATTGCAATACTCGAAGCTGATTGGTGGATTTTTAACTTCCAAAATCGAGGAACCAATCAGTGCTTCCAAATATTTTCATTTCCGATACATTGCAATACTCGACGCTGATTGGTGGATTTTTAACTTCCAAAATCAAGGAACCAATCAGCGCTTCCAAATATTTTCATTTCCGATACATTGCAATACTCGACGCTGATTGGTGGATTTTTAACTTCCAAAATCAAGGAACCAATCAGCGCTTCCAAATATTTTCATTTCCGATCGATTGCAATACTCGACGCTGATTGGTGGATTTTTAACTTCCAAAATCAAGGAACCAATCAGCGCTTCCGAATATTTTCATTTCCGATGAATTCCAATACTCGACGCTGATTGGTGGATTTTTAACTTCCAAAATCAAGGAACCAATCAGCGCTTCCAAATATTTTCATTTCCGATACATTGCAATACTCGACGCTGATTGGTGGATTTTTAACTTCCAAAATCAAGGAACCAATCAGCGCTTCCAAATATTTTCATTTCTGATATATTGCAATACTCGACGCTGATTGGTGGATTTTCAACTTCCAAAATCAAGGAACCAATCAGCGCTTCCAAATATTTTCATTTCCGATCGATTGCAATACTCGACGCTGATTGGTGGATTTTTAACTTCTGAAATCAAGGAACCAATCAGCGCTTCCAAATATTTTCATTTCCGATGAATTCCAATACTCGACGCTGATTGGTGGATTTTTAACTTCCAAAATCAAGGAACCAATCAGCGCTTCCAAATATTTTCATTTCCGATGAATTCCAATACTCGACGCTGATTGGTGGATTTTTAACTTCCAAAATCAAGGAACCAATCAGCGCTTCCAAATATTTTCATTTCCGATGAATTCCAATACTCGACGCTGATTGGTGGATTTTTAACTTCCAAAATCAAGGAACCAATCAGCGCTTCCAAATATTTTCATTTCCGATGAATTCCAATACTCGACGCTGATTGGTGGATTTTCAACTTCCAAAATCAAGGAACCAATCAGCGCTTCCAAATATTTTCATTTCCGATGAATTCCAATACTCGACGCTGATTGGTGGATTTTTAACTTCCAAAATCAAGGAACCAATCAGCGCTTCCAAATATTTTCATTTCCGATGAATTCCAATACTCGACGCTGATTGGTGGATTTTTAACTTCCAAAATCGAGGAACCAATCAGCGCTTCCAAATATTTTCATTTCCGATCGATTGCAATACTCGAAGCTGATTGGTGGATTTTTAACTTCCAAAATCGAGGAACCAATCAGTGCTTCCAAATATTTTCATTTCCGATACATTGCAATACTCGACGCTGATTGGTGGATTTTTAACTTCCAAAATCAAGGAACCAATCAGCGCTTCCAAATATTTTCATTTCCGATCGATTGCAATACTCGACGCTGATTGGTGGATTTTTAACTTCCAAAATCAAGGAACCAATCAGCGCTTCCGAATATTTTCATTTCCGATGAATTCCAATACTCGACGCTGATTGGTGGATTTTTAACTTCCAAAATCAAGGAACCAATCAGCGCTTCCAAATATTTTCATTTCCGATACATTGCAATACTCGACGCTGATTGGTGGATTTTTAACTTCCAAAATCAAGGAACCAATCAGCGCTTCCAAATATTTTCATTTCTGATATATTGCAATACTCGACGCTGATTGGTGGATTTTCAACTTCCAAAATCAAGGAACCAATCAGCGCTTCCAAATATTTTCATTTCCGATCGATTGCAATACTCGACGCTGATTGGTGGATTTTTAACTTCTGAAATCAAGGAACCAATCAGCGCTTCCAAATATTTTCATTTCCGATGAATTCCAATACTCGACGCTGATTGGTGGATTTTTAACTTCCAAAATCAAGGAACCAATCAGCGCTTCCAAATATTTTCATTTCCGATACATTGCAATACTCGACGCTGATTGGTGGATTTTTAACTTCCAAAATCGAGGAACCAATCAGCGCTTCCAAATATTTTCATTTCCGATACATTGCAATACTCGACGCTGATTGGTGGATTTTTAACTTCCAAAATCGAGGAACCAATCAGCGCTTCCAAATATTTTCATTTCCGATACATTGCAATACTCGACGCTGATTGGTGGATTTTTAACTTCCAAAATCAAGGAACCAATCAGCGCTTCCAAATATTTTCATTTCCGATCGATTGCAATACTCGACGCTGATTGGTGGATTTTTAACTTCCAAAATCAAGGAACCAATCAGCGCTTCCAAATATTTTCATTTCCGATATATTGCAATACTCGACGCTGATTGGTGGATTTTCAACTTCCAAAATCAAGGAACCAATCAGCGCTTCCAAATATTTTCATTTCCGATCGATTGCAATACTCGACGCTGATTGGTGGATTTTTAACTTCCAAAATCAAGGAACCAATCAGCGCTTCCAAATATTTTCATTTCCGATACATTGCAATACTCGACGCTGATTGGTGGATTTTTAACTTCCAAAATCAAGGAACCAATCAGCGCTTCCAAATATTTTCATTTCCGATATATTGCAATACTCGACGCTGATTGGTGGATTTTCAACTTCCAAAATCAAGGAACCAATCAGCGCTTCCAAATATTTTCATTTCCGATCGATTGCAATACTCGACGCTGATTGGTGGATTTTTAACTTCCAAAATCAAGGAACCAATCAGCGCTTCCAAATATTTTCATTTCCGATACATTGCAATACTCGACGCTGATTGGTGGATTTTTAACTTCCAAAATCAAGGAACCAATCAGCGCTTCCAAATATTTTCATTTCCGATATATTGCAATACTCGACGCTGATTGGTGGATTTTCAACTTCCAAAATCAAGGAACCAATCAGCGCTTCCAAATATTTTCATTTCCGATCGATTGCAATACTCGACGCTGATTGGTGGATTTTTAACTTCCAAAATCAAGGAACCAATCAGCGCTTCCAAATATTTTCATTTCCGATACATTGCAATACTCGACGCTGATTGGTGGATTTTTAACTTCCAAAATCAAGGAACCAATCAGCGCTTCCAAATATTTTCATTTCCGATGAATTCCAATACTCGACGCTGATTGGTCAATTTTGGACTGCTGAAATCGCAGAACCAATCGCCGATTTCAACATTTTTCATTTTTAATGGATTTCAGAATCGATCGCTGATCGGTCACTTTTGCATTTCCGATGGAACTTAGAGTTGATCGAAAAACTGACTCTTCGAATTCGCAAAACATAGTCTTTGCGCGTAGACTCGAATCACGTAAAATTCAGATCGATATTCCTGTTAGTTAACAAGATACGATTCAAGAACAGCATTTTCAGGTATTTGAAACATCTGAACAACACGAGGCACAGTACTCTTCTCCATCGGCGGATTTCCGTAGTCGGTACCCGTAGAACATCGATCTTTCAATCATGTACTAGGCAATCTCTCAAGGTAACGCGTCCGAAATTCGATTCCAGTCTATCGGTATTCTTCCAGATCTGTACCGACCGCCGGTATTGTCGGAAACTACCCGCAAGATGTCACGTTGCCTACCTTACCGACGTCGAGTCTCTCCTCGAGGTTCACCGTTCTGCCGCAGTGGCGCCCCTCTCGCTTTGAATACTGCGAGATGGCCCCAAGGTATTCCACAGCCGGGAACATCGCACATTTCAATTCCGCACGATCGGCACCTTCCTCTGGGGCGTGTCATTCGCCACAAATCGATTCCAGCCGATAGGCTCGCTATCCCACGTCTCCCAGGATCGAATAGATTTCGAAATATCCGCGGAAACATGCGCACAGGTTCCAGCGACACGCCACAAATAGAAATGAACATTCGACAATGATTTTTCAATTTTTTTCTCGATTTTTTTATTACTCATATCACTAGTTGTACAATGTGATAATATATACAAAGGACAGACTACACAACTGTACGTTCGGCTACCGAATGCTGACAAATGAAACGTGAACCGAATGAAAAATTCTAGAAATTCGATCGTCCATTGATTACCTAGTAATAACAACAGTAAGCGAACGTGGATGAAAACTCCAAGTAAGAAAAAAGTGTCTGCTTCCGTAACAATTTTCGGAATTTCTTTGTCCGACTAATCGAATATCACGCGCAAGAAAACGACTTAAATTCTTTTTCGTCTTTTGTTTCTCAAGCATTTTCATCGCTCCTCTCCCATTTCTCGCCGAGTGTCTCGGCTGATTTACGAAATTTGTTCCGTCGGGATTTCCGTTTTGGTTTTAAACTTCTGCAGTTAGCATACCTAAATCGTGTACACGGTCTAGTCACTATAAAAATCAACTTCCTCGTATAATCATGTGTTTCACGTTATATCATAATAATGTATGTATACATAGTTTCGTTTTATTTTTTATCTTGTGGTATAATATATTCGTTATTCCTCTAGATTCGCCTTATCTCGTATTACTTGTCTTTTTCTTTTTATTATATTCATCCATTTATAGAATCTTACAATTATATGTGGGGAGCAAAATAGGAACTGTGATCGCCTGTTGTACTCGCCCGATTTTTCCAATACCACGCCGATTTTGTTTCTACATTTTTTTTTTCACGCGAAAATCATCCCCCCCGTTCGACTTCCCTTCGTAGTACCAAAAATGTACAAACGCCCAATTTTCAGCAGACAATTGTATTAAATTGAAAACTATCCCAATCGCCAAAGGCAATTCGATTCCTCTGTGAAAAAAAAATCATATATTTGAAGACTGCAGAATAATCGAATGGTATCAAAGTCGTGGTAAAAAGAAAAAGGAAAAAAAACATTACCGGTACCGAAGAAAATTTTGGTAAAGTGTCGCGAATTCGTTGGGAAAAATGGGAACGACGAATAAAAATAAAAATGAAAAATTGGGTGCCACGACGATCGATCCGGTCGACAGGAGAGTCGATATCGAGCATAGATTTGGAATACGGGTTGAATATTTTGTCGTACAAACAGGCTGCAAGAAGGCACCGAGCCCCGCAACACACGAGCCCCTAATTAAACATACGTGTCATAAGCCATTAAAATACTTTCATTGGCTTACGTGCGTCATTTGTTAATTACATTCGACCGAGCGCCCGTTAAGTGTAAATTCCGAATATTTTCGATACATCGTAGAGAGAAAAACGACGTTACATGTCGTTTCGTTCGCCGATAAAACGGTCGTTCGTCAATTTCCGACGCGCTGTCGTTCAAAGAGTTTCTTTGTATACGGACGCTCCGCAATTATTTACACAACAAACGGGAGCCACCGTCGATAAAGATGATGCAACGACGCTGTTAATAATAACTATACGTTTACCAATTTTTATTCGCCGATAACAAGCCTGGCGTCGTCGCGATAAAGCCAGCGAATCGTGAAAGTAAAGGGAAAATAATCTAGTGAAAGTAAAAATCTGTCGATACGCGAACTCGCGGATCGGCGATAAAGTTGCCGCGCCGTGTTATCATCGTTCGCCTCGCGACATCCGCGATAATCGATCTCGACTCGCGTAGATCGCGCAGGAGAGTTCGCGCAGGCTGCCCGACGACGATGGAACTCTGGTGGAGTCGGCGCAGCGCTAGGAATTCTCCTCGAGTCGGGATTAGACGTAAAGGCTAATTTTCCGTCGTACGTCGAGTCGATATTGTAATAATTGTTTTTTCTTTTTCCATTTCGTTTTAAATAAACACACACATTAGATGCGCTTAACATGAACAGTGGGTACGTCGCTAGGTAGTCGCTACGTTTATCATTTAATCATCTTAACGTTAACTACGACGAATCGTTAATCATAATTTTATAATCGATAGTTTCAACCGAGCGTTGATCGCCGGTGTTTCTCTCCTCCTTCGCCAAATCAACAAAGATTCCTCCTCCCTCGTAGCATACAGTTGCGCATTATACACACACGCGCACGCACACGCACACCCATATATACATATACGTGTACGCATGCATGCGCGCGCGCGTGTGTACGTAGACTTGGTTATTAAATATTCCCATGGACGTTATCAATTGTTATTAACAATTGATAATAACAATCGGATCGTCGATTCGTCGATTTTCCGAAGCTTCGCAATTTCATAGAGATATCATATCGCATAGATATATCAATATACGTTAATATATCGTTAAAATTCAGTCGCAATAATTATTTATTTATCAATCGAGTAAATTTATTAGTCAGCTATACTCTACGGTATACTCGTGTGTGTTTCTCTATCTAAATATTCATTACGTCTAGATTGCCTCGTCAAATGAATTAATGCCCTTAAACTTTAACTTCTATTCGACTATTCGAGAACAATATTTCGCGAGATTTCACCGTGTTTCGCGCTCGCGAACCCGTTTTTCTCTACCTTCCCTTTTATTCTGTATGGTTTTGCTCCGCTTATCTATTTGTCGATGTGAACACAGTCAATGATTTTCGCGGGTAACGACATTTTTGGATCTTACGAGCCGGTGAGCGTAAATAATAAAACTGTATCGGCAAATTGTCGGAACGAGTTGGAAAATCCCGACACTTTCCAAAAATTGAAAATGCCAGCGATGCAAATAACGCTCGGACAAATGTGGCGCTGCAACGCGCGAGGTGCGAACAAAAACCAACGATCGAGAAAGCATAGATCAGTCGAAAATTAAAAAAAAATTGAGGAATATGCGAACGAGAGAAGTGAATACGAAACCAAGGAAAACAGCAAACAAAATAAAGCATGACGATACATATATTTCGTTTTTTGATTTATTACCTTCAATATGTGTGTGTGTTTTTTTTTGTAAAATGTTTTTATTAGGTTGGCAAGGTAGTTGGCTTACATAACTAGAAATGGCGTACCGATACGCGAGTAAACGTATCGTTTTTTCTCTATATATGTATGTATATATGTATGTAGTAACGTAAAATTATGTAAAAACATGTTTTTCAAGTATAATATAATAATATTATGCGAACGTATAACAATAAAGAAAGAAGAAACGAACGAAATAATAATAATAATAATAATAATAATAATGATAATAATATTAATAATAATAATAATAATGATAGCTGGTGATAATAATCGATGCGATAAAAGACGACGACGATAATAATAATAACAATAAAATTAATAATAATGATGATAATAACAATAATAGTAATGAGAATGGAGACGAGAATGAAACCGAGCGAGTATTGATTATAATTATTAAACGTAGAGATAAATAATCCGTAATATGTACAGGGAAAATAATAGATCGTTGTTCGTTTGCTTTCGCTTGACTGCCAACATTCAGATCTTCGGTGATGGTTTTCGTATAGATCGTTGGTTCAATAGAGGAGAACGAAATAGAAGATGATAGTCATCGATCGCGGAAAGGAGATTTTTTTTTCCTACTCAAATTGGGAAAATCCGTTTGTCGAAAGGTCGCGCGAAGATGTGAGCAAAAGGGGGGGGGGGGGGGGGGGGAATTAAGAGATGAGTTAGAAGGGGGGTCGTTAATGTTTGTTATTAACAGTTGCAATACGCGCGATTAAGAACGATCACGATGAATAATCGCGGTGAGAATTATGTTAGTAGTTGTTAGGCGACGATGGCTAACGATCAATTTTGACGTGGATTGATAATGAGATAATGAATAACAATCATTGGTAACAATTGTGATGATGATGACGACGATTAATTATTGGGCGATTATTGTTATTATCGTTGTAGGGAGGATGGAGAATGAGGGGGAGGGGGCACGTTGGAGAGGGATGAATGTTTAACGCAATTGATGAATTCGCGATTCGGTGAAGGCAATGATTGCAAAATAAGCACGTTTGATGAATTCGCCATCGGGGGCTAGGACAATTGATAAATGAGGCGCGAGTCGAATTGTTGTAAAAACCGGCGCGATAACGATAATAACGATAACATTATCGATGACAATCATTACGATGATCGATAATAATGAGTAATAGTAATAATAATAACGTACGACGAGATTGCACGGATTTTGTTTTTAACGTATTCGGCTACGTTTGTACGAATATATTTCTCCCAATTTCCGTAGCATTTCTATCACCTCGAATGTAGCAATGAAGTCGTTTTGCAAAACACGTTGGTAGTTGGCGCGCGCGCGCGTGTTTTTTCTAGATAATTTTGTTTTTCTCGACGGGAAAATCTAGGCTTCTACGAAAAGAGTGAGTCGATGATGCGTCTCTGATGATTGTTGACATGATATATACGTCAAAAATTGGACGCGTCGTTTTGTATCAGTTTTACGATGAGAAAAAAAAATACATACGAATTACGAAATATGACTGTAAGTACATTACTATTAAGCATTGCATTGCTCGTTTGGAATTCGGTATCGCGAAGAGGCGAAACTTTCGACGGCGAATTTTTTATCGCTCGTTTTGCTCGTTTTTTTTGGAGGTCGAAAGTTTCGCCGGTTCGCGATTTTGCTTGTTTTTATTTTCGATATTTCACTTATAGGACTATAATTATAAACCTGCTGTAGTATATTTCAATATTCTGCTCGTATCTATGCCAACGTGTAAATATTACATCGTCGACTGTCTTCTGTTCATTTATAAATTACGTTTTTTGCTGTTTTTTTGTTTGTTCATTAACATGGAGGTAGGTATGCGGCATTAGTTAACGATTGTCTTGAATTCTATAAGATTTACGGGGAACAGTATCAAAACAACGTACGTATATTGCCTGTTTACGGAACAAAAGAATTCCGGTGATTGGGGAAAAAAAACATAAAAAACATATACCGAGCTAGACGTATATCGTTAAGTAGTTAAGTTAAGTAAATTAACGTAGCATGTAAGTTTAAAATAAACAAAAACCTGTATAGATATATTATAAGTATCACGGCCTGCCTGCTTGAGATTTCCTGAGTTTTTTTTCTTCTTTATTTTACAATATGTTTTAAGTACCTGAGTCCAACTGCTCGGCCCCGCCGACGTGGAACGACGTAAACACCGGGGTGAGCACGCGCGAAGCCAGGCGTGTCGACGTATACAGATTTCTGCCATCGCGTACTTCGTTTTTCGTTCGACAATTTTCTCTCCAACTCGACTCGTTCGAGAGTTATTCGAGTTCGAAAATGCGAGGCGATGCGTCGGCCATCTGGCGAGGGCGCCGCCATTTCGCGACCGAGCGCCCATCTTGGCGACGCGCGGCGGCGCGGTGTCACGTATCGTTCCGCGTTCGACGCAAGCCGAGGAGTTTGTAGTTTGTTCTTTGCAATGTATCGTAGTATGTAGTATTAGTATTGTCTCTAAACAATTGCAATACTGCTCATCTCTATTATAATTCATTCGTGACTATTGTTAACAAATATAGTGGATAGTATGTGAAAAATATATCTATATTCATATGCTTATATCGATACTAGTGTTTCGCGTAGTAGACTACAGACTATTAATTCATGGTAGATCGAATTCCGACGAATCGCTCTTGCGCATCGAAGTTCGTTCGCTCAATTTTCCTTCCACGAAAATGCGATTCGATATTTGAAAATTACAAAACTGACGAATCTATTCCCAAAATTGAAAACATCTCATTTTCAAAATCTACCAAGCGCATTGGAAATCGCTGGGAAATGCATTTTTCGAATTGGAACAAAAATTTGGAGCGCAAAAATGATTCGACGTAAAATAATTCGACTCGTTTCAACCAAACACAACAATAAACGAGTATCCTTTGCGAGGTCAACCGGCGAATGGAATTGTTGCAAGTGTCACATCGATTACTGATCCCAAAATCATCTTTCATCTGTCGCGAATCGTTTTTTTATTCCTGAAAACGTCAGAAATCGCAATTTGCAATCGTGACAAAAATTGATTTCGAAATTTACAACGTATACATATGTCGTATTGGTCGCTTTTGTTATCGGCGATAGGGGCGAAAAAGTGGGGGGAAAAAAGTGACGAGGGAACGAAACGAAAAAAAAAAACGAAAAACAACACGCATCGTTGAGATATTTCGTTAATTACAAATTCTAAAAATTGAGAGAGATCCCTGTGAGATTACACGTAGGTAATTTTTCGTACAACTACGTGGTTTTTAATAATAATTATAAGAGAGAGCCTATCCATCGAGTTAACAAATATAGCAGCTATGGCACAATTAATTTTTCATTTTATTTTATTATATTTTCCCACTTTTCTTTCACATTCTCACCTTCATTTATTTATTTTTTGCATTTTATTCGTTAACAACGAGGGAGAAAGATTAGTCGTATTTCTTCCATCTTCTTTTTGTTCATTCGTTTGTTCTCGAATGTTTTTTTGTTTCTTTTGTTATTCCGACGAAAAAATTTGTACTTTGACGTGTTTTGAAACGATTTTGCCTCCGTCGTTTGTTTTTCCCATTTCCAAACTTTCTAATATTCTTCTATGTATTTATTCTCGCTTTTTTCTTTCCTTTCTCGAGTCCATCGCTATTTATAGAGAGCTTTTTTTCATCAAGGCAAGAATTGGTTTTTATTGTTAGATTTATTCGATCTGAGGAGTTTATTTTTGTACCGTTTCTTTGTTTCTTGCTTTTTGCTTGACCTTGAACGAATTTTCAATGACAATCAACTTTGACCCGTCGTTTTCGTATGATTATTCACTTTCGACAAATCATCGAGCCTTCTTCCCCCGATAGAGTAACACGCCGAGCTTTTTTTCCACTCGCGGAGGTACGAAAAACGATGCGGAACCCAAAAATCTTTGCAAATATTTCCCAAAAATATTTCGCCATCCCGTACAAATTGCTCGACGTGTCACAGCAGACTAAAATTCTTGTCAAATTCCATAGTGCTGTTTCCCATTTACAAAAAAAAAAAAAAAAACACGATTCCGATCATCCGAAGGAATAGACAAAGACTTACGCGAGTGCCGATTTTGGAAATTTGGGCAAGCGAAGCCGCGTGCTGTGGACGTTTCCGGTAGATTGGTCTTTCGCGAGCCGAGAACAAAAAATATACATCCGTATTGCTACCGCTTCCAAATGTCTGTTTGCTTCTACGAAATTCAACATCTGCGTCTTATTATTAATTACGATTAATTTTATATCAATCTTATCTCCTCGATTTCTATTATCGTTTTTCTTTTTTTTCTTCTTTCTTTTCACTATAAAATTGAATCTTCTTCATATTCGTATACACATCTCGTATACAAGAGTATTTTGTCATTTCGCCGACGAACGAACAATTATTCACTTCTTTTTTGTTCTCCCCCCTCGTTCATCTACACGCGGACGTATACATATACATATATATATATATATATAGTTTTAGCGTGAAAAATTCACCCCTCCCAAATCTACCCAATCTCGCCTAAAAAATAAAAAAAAATTAAAAAAAACTTCGTCCTCAGCCGGGAACAAAATCCAATCGCATCGCTGTAAACCGACGTCTTGTACGCAAATTCCCAGCGTCTCATCTAAACTCACCGCGTCAGTAATGCAATAAAATTATGATCATTATCATTACCACTATTATTATTGTTGTTGCTGTTATTATTATTATTATTTTATTATTATTATTATTATTATTATTATTATTATTATTATTATTATTATTCTTATTGTTATTAATATTACTCTTATTGTTATTAATATTATGTTTATTGTTATTGTTATTATTTATATTATACTTACGAACTACGGTTAGTATACTCGGAGTATTGTTTATGCATGTACGTGTCTATTTATCATGGTATACTCTAAATATTCTTCATCGATCTCATTTGTTACATTTATTCGCTCGTGTTTTTCGATTCAACCCTCGAACGTCGATTCTCATTCTCACTCGTCTTATATTTTCCCACCGATCAGTCAACTTGTCGAATAATCCAGATTCCGTGACAAAAATTACATCACTTCCGGGAAAGCATATTTTTCACGAGGCCCAAAACTCAAGTCTTCCCAAGGCATACATTATTTCTCCGCTGGGCGCGAACCCATCCTCTCGATGGAAGCGATGAAACGAAGGTGCACGTAAGATAAAAGTTGTCGCGACGGGATCACATTTTTGGAAGGAACAATTTTTAATGACGGATCTTGTCTATGCGATGGTAAACGGCGGCGAAGAAAAAGACAAAAGTAGCAGTTTGGAAAAACGCGGGGAAAATTGTTCGCGATGAGGAAAATTAAGCGGCGATGCTGGCGATGAGAATTGATTGATTGATTCGTCGATGTTTGTATGCTCGAAACGAGAAAATCCGCGGACGACGAATTTTTGGGAATCCCCTTGTTCACTCGCGCTCGAAATATTGCTATAAGTACGCTCTTATGTATATATACATACATATTGGTTATTCACGCACCCAAATTCGTCACTGTACGATACACGCGTACGATGTGTATGTATGTAATTTTGAAAAAATTTCTATTTTTTTCCTCCTCTCACTTATTTTATATTAGTAGGAACCATTTTACAACTAACAGAGCCGTTCTCTCTCTCTCTCTCTCTCTCTCTCTCTCTCTTTCACTCTCGCTTTTCTCACGCCTTTCCGATTCGTTCGTTCGCTCGTTTCCGCCATTTCGGTGCGTTTCGTTTTTCTTCGCGCTTTTCGCCGGCCACAGATTTCTTTTGTTTCCTATTTCCAGGGAATTGCTCTTCCTCGAAACGACTGATCGTGTAGCCCGAGCAATTGAACGCGCGATTAACGAGAAAAAATTCAGCGGTCAAAGTACCGCGAAGCATTAATTTTTGAAAAATGGGGAACGCTCGATAAAATCTTTGTACGAAAAAATGTATAAAAAAAAGGGGGAAAAATGACGTCTCCGAAAAAGTGCAAACAACCGACCGAACAAAGAAAACCGAACAAACAACAGGATGATGACAATAATAAAGCAACACGCGCAAAAGTCCAAAAACTTGTCATGGCACCGTTTTCCCATCCTCACAGTCTACTACACAATCGACCAACACTAGCGCTGAATTTCCTAACTTGAGAATAAACTACGCGTCGCTATAAAAATTCGAACAAACACATCTCCGAACAAAGAGAAAGACCTAGAAACAAACGGAATAAAAATAAAACACGAATGCTAAAAATTACAATAATTACCACGTAAGTCATTTTGATTTTTCCATACTTTGATCATAATTTCTCTCCGTCTAAAAATAAATTCGAGTCTCATAAATAAAAGCGAAATAAAAAAAACACCCATCTATTCTTTTTTTATCTGCCCCGAATTCAATTTCAAGACCGCGTACGTATTTCTACGCGTCCCTCTCTCTCTCTCTCTCTCACACACACACACACACACACTCTCTCTCTCTCTCTCTCTCTCTCTCTCTCTCTCTCTCTCGCTCTCGCTCTCTCTCTCTCATAATATATAATAATAGTATACACAATTCTAACTTCTATAAATCTAGACAATATAGAGACAATTCTCTCCCCATCTCAACATCAATATATCATATGATAATAATAATGATAATAGTAATAATAATGATAAAATCATCGTGCGGGCGTATTCATCTCCTCCGTAATTTTTCGAATCCATTTGATAAGAGACAGAATGACATCGATGACGATAATGATAATCAGAATAATAGTAACATTAGGGTTAATAATAGTAGCAATAAAAATAATTCAAAGTAACAGAATGGCGATAAAAAATGATCGTCGTGTTGTTTAGTGTGTCGTTGTTGAGTAGAGCCAGTTGCGTCGGCCGTACCTTTTTTTTTTTTAATTATTATTTTTAATCGATGCGCGTGCGTGTGTCGTGTGTGTGTGTAAAAAGAAAAACGTTCATTCTCAATCATTCGCTCGCGACACGCTTGTTTGTTCATTTATTTATTTATTTATTTATTCATTTATTTATGGCTTTTTCCTTTCAACTTCATCTAAAAACTATTGTTTATGTGCATTGAGGTAGACGGATGGAATATATTGGATTCATTTCACGTTTATCTTTAGCTTTTTATCCCTTTCGTATCTTATTATAGTTAGGATTTTTATATCGTTTTTTTTCCTCCTCCTCCTCCTCCTCCTCTGTTTTTCCTTTTCGCCTATTTTTTCTTCTTTACTCATGGTTTCGATTTTTCCACGCGCTATTATTATCATTTTACTCGATTAGTTTGAAAAATAGAGGAATTATCATCTGAGGTAGTGGATGGACTTTCTATATATGATGCGGCGCGTCACCGTCGGATTCGAGGGACGAACTTGGTTTCTTTCTTCTTCTTCTTCTTCTTCTTCGTTTTATTATCTCGAGCCACGTGCGTGGCAATCCACGAGAATTGTCGTCGCCATTAAGCAGCGGTTTTGTCCCCATTTCGATTTCCAACGCTTCACCTATGCGCGTTGCAAAGGCTGCGCGTTTTCTGGACCACGACTTTCCCATCGACCACTCGATATGCGACAATCAGTTTTTTTGTTTCTATTTTTCATATCATCATAGCAACAAATTCGAAGCCTCGAATGGTCGAGGGAAAAGTGTGCAGGGTAAAAAAACTACGACCCCGCTGCGCGTGGAATGCCCTATACATGGGTATCTATACGTAGTTTTCGACACTCTGTGTACCTTTCACTCTCTCTCTCTCTCGCTCTCTCTGCCACTCTCTCTCTCTCTCTCTCTCTCTCTCTCTCTCTCTCTCTCTCTCTCTCTCTCTCTCTCGCTCTCTCCCTCTCATTCGTTCCATTGGACGAGGCTACTTCGAGTTGTTGTCGAGTAGAAGCAAAACCAAGATCTAAAAAAAATAACAATCGAGGTTTTTTATCGTAGTTTTTGGGGGTAAACGTTTCACTGGTGTTCACTCTCGCAGTATCAGCCCGTGGATCGTTACGAACAAAAGGGTTTGGTATTCGTCCTCGTATACCAGTATGCATAACTCGTATCTTTCTCCCTGCCCATTTTTATCTAGCCCTTACGATACTGTGGGTAAGCACATCAGCAACAGCAGCAGCAGCGCTCGTTCTCCAACGCCGTTCGAAATATCATTCTCGTGCTAGGAACTCGCGTCTGGTACCAATGACTCGCGGTCGTCTTCGTTCGCCGAAATGTCGCGTTCGTGTTTGACGAGATTTGCCCGCGCTTATTCAGCCTTGAGGACTTCCGGTTCCTCGTTGTCGCTGAAGTCGTCCTCGCCGCCGGAAGAGTCGCCCTCCTCCATGGGCTCGTGACCTTGGAGGTGATGGTCCGCGCGATCCTCGTGAACGACGCCCGGTCCTCGACCCTCGTCGCGGCCGATCATCGGATAATCCTCCATCCCGCGCCCTCCGAGCTTGTCCATGGCACTCATGTGGGCCATCTTCGCGGCGTGCGCCGCCGCCACGGCAGCGGCTTGTTCCGGGCTCAATCCCATGGTGAGGCCAGAGTTTTCGGCGATGAATTGCAAGTAAGTGTCGATAATGGCCGATCCTGTCGCGCTGTTGTGGTGCCCCGGCCCCGGATGCCCCGGTGGATGGAGGGAGGCAGTGTTGGGCTCGCGATTGGCGTGACTCGAGTCCATGGACTTGGCAGCGATGGCACCGGACGTTTTGTTCAGCTTCGTGATTACGGTGTTGTTGTTGGGCGTCGGAGAGCCGTAGCGGAGACTCAGGGGTAACGTCAGATCCTCGGGGTCGTCGCCTCCGCACACGGAACTTCCAGCCTCCGAGGATGCTCCCCGTGGTAGTTCCAATCTCATGTCGCCGCGCCTCGGTCCAGTCGGACTTGCCCGGGCTCGCAGCTCGGCCGGGGACACTTTGACCCCAGCTTTGGCCAGGAGCCGGGATGCTAGCTCGGGATCGAAGGGACTGGGCATCGGTAGGACCGGCAAATCCTTGGTACTGATACCGCGGTGCTGTCGCGACATGTGAGAATGTAAGGAGTTCCGAGATTTGGCCACCGTGCCGCAGAGGACGCATCTGTAACCGGGACATATCGTATGCTTGTCTTCCAAGTGTGTCCTCAACGTGTGAGCCGATCTGTAGATCTTTCCACACTTCGGACAGGGGCGAGGATCCGTTGCTCTCACGCGCATCATGTCCAGCCCTCTGCGAGCTACTGTAACATATGCAAAAAAGATGAAAAATGACTCGTTACTTTCTGGGAGGCTGCATTGCCTGGATGGACTCCGAAGCTTCGCGGAGCACGAACGACTCTACGAATTTTCAATACTCCACGCGGCAACTTTGAAATGTTAACAGATTCCACGAATCACGATCGCCTCGATAGACTCGACAAGTTCCAGAAAACAGGATTCCTCTGAGAATACCGAAGTGTCTCGGGTAACTTAGGACCGACGGAGCAGAGTCTACAGGTTCCTTCGGTAAACTAAAAAAAATAAACTAGACACGGATGCATTGAACATTTCATTTTATTATACAAAGCATTACTTAAATAATATATTTTATTTTATTTATATATATATATATTTATATCTCATTCGATTACTTTTTTTCTAGGCTTCTATCTAAAATCATACAATACACTATATTACATCAGTAAAATATATATATATATATATATATATGTATGTGTGTGTGTCTGCGTGTGAACAGAAATTTAGGCGGATATTTAGCGTGAGGTTACAGAGCTCGCGTCACGCAACGAACGGAAGGAAGGATGTAGAAAAATAAGGAAAATCGAATCCTTCTGCGAGAACGTTTCGCGTTCCTCCGCAATTCTTTCGTTTTTGCTAGGAGAACAAGAAACGAAGAAGAATTATTGCCGTACGCCGGGGTCGTTCTTCGCGTTGTTCAACGTGTAGTTCTTCGATTGCGTTATAAATTCAACGTCCTCGGGACGATCAGTCGGTCGCGAAACTTTGAAGAATCGCAATTCTCAAGCAGTTCGTCAACGAATCATAATTAGAGTTAGCCTATCTCTTTCAGAGTCCTGTTTGTCGTATCGTTATTCGCAGCACTATCTCTTAGCCTAACACTAGTATTAATAACGTTTTAACTTAAGGCTGGCTCAAATCAGCTTTAGAGGAACATTTTGTCATCTCCGAACGAACGAACGTCTGAGATTTGTTATTATTCAACGGAAAATTAATGTAGTTCCGAGTCTACGAAATACTGTTTTATGATACACTAATAGTCTCTATACATTTGCACGCGCGCTTTCGTGATACACCTCAGGATCTGCACGGGACTCGAACGTCAAGTCTTTCAAGATCCCCCACTGCGAACCTCGTCTAGGAGAACACCCAAAGATCCTCTACTACGTTGCACTCGTCGCAATTTACCCTGTTACATCAATTTTTACACTCGTCCATTAGACCTTGGACTCGGCTCCCAGAATTTTACACAGTCTTCGACCCTCGTGAATTGTAGGCGAAAAGCTCGCAGCACTCCCAACACTACTTCCACCCGTGAACCCCTCCGTGTTCTCTGCTAATAAACTCTAATGCAAATCTTGCATCCCCCTGGATTTCTGTCACCGTGGAAACAACGATCACAGTGTCCTGGGAACATTTGTAATTTAGTGAAAACAAGTCTAATGCTTTGACAGCCGTTCTCGCACGCTTCGTAGACCGTTCTGGTGCTTGAGCAGCTATTCTAGTCTCGCGTAGGCAAATTCAGCTTCTTAGTAACTATCCCAGTCCCCTAGAAGTGGTTAATAATAACGGTATTTTTGGCAGTAATTCTGGTGCCACGCGAACAATGCTAACATTTTGGGAGCGATTACGGTATACCGCGTACAGTTATATGGCTATGAGAGTAACGCTCGCGTTTCCAGAGAATATCCAAGGGCAGCAAACAATTCCAGTGTCCCGGGGGCAATTATGGTACGGTGGAAACAGCGTTGGCGTCCTGCGCGACTAATTCGAGGGTCCCGAGAACACTTTTGGTTGCGCGTGAAACGTTTCAATAAGGGGGGGACGAATCGACGCGTTCAAGTCCAGCAAACGGATCCTGTACCTTTTCGCGACGCGTACCTTGGGATTTCGGTATATAATTTTGTTTCAGACGTAGGTCCAACGCAGCGTCTTGATTTGATCCCACTGCACCGGATGCTTCATTCGCATGTGATTCCTAACGCTGTTCGGATGCGAGAAAGTTTTGGCGCAAGCGGCGACTGGACACGTGGGCGAATCCCTAGGATAATGATGCTCCAAATGAGCTCTCATAGTGCTTATGTCGAGGAGGGTTCTACCGCACAACGGGCATCGATAGCCGTGTTGTCGATGATGCTCTTGCAGCAACCTTTGATGTCGATAATCGGGTTGTTGGACTTGACTCGAAGATTGACTTTGACTCGATTCTCTCGGCGACTTTAAAGCGGTTTGATCGGGTTGCTGCGTGTGGCGTTGGCGGTTCGGCTGGTGATGGTGTTGGCTTTGAATGTGGTGGTGGTGGTAAACCGGACTCTCCGCTTCATCGACACTGGGATCTGGAACCACCACCACACCATAGTTACCACCAACCACTACCGGCACAACAACCCCCCACTTAACGCCCCTCCAAAAAAGCAAACTCCACAACACGGGTAGGGGGAGAAGAAAACAAAAACGTGAGGGAATAACAAGGGGGGGGGGGGGGTGGATCTACGAAAGGAGGACAAGCGAGACTCTCCGGCTGTCTCTCATCGCGAATAGCAAGCGCAAAGCTTCCAGCAATTTGCTACGTAGTTTCGACAACTTCTCGGTACTTTGCGTGTACTACAGCCCTAGCTCGAGGATATGTGTAGCCGATGCGTGATTTAACGCGTAGAGGGTCGATGTTCTCCCGGGCGAACTAAGCTCAGGACCGAAGGTGGACGGCGGTGGTTCTCGCGACGATTCACGGAATATGGGAGGAATGTTGCTGGACAGGATTGTGGATGTTCGATCTCTGGTGTATGCCGTGGGCTTGCAACTGATGATTGATCAGGTAGTGTTTCGTTTTGCAGCGTTTTCCGCAAACGTTACACTGGGGCCACGTGTCGGGCGGTGGCCAATTAGAATGGACGTTTTTCACGTGTTGCCTCAAGTTGCTCGGCGAAGAGTAGCTTCGACCACAATAACGGCAGAGGGGTCGACTGTCATCGTGATGAAGAGCGTTGTAGAATCTTGCGAAATTCTCAGCTGCGTTTGTATCGGAGATACGCGACGTAGCGTCATCCTTCTTCTGAACCATTGATCCTACAACTGGAACGAGTGCCCGTAAATGAATCTATCTTTCATCGTTCTTTCGCGCACTCACTCTACGTTCTCGTTCATCTCAGCTCTTCTTCTCTCTCTCTCTCTCTCTCTCTCTCTCTCTCTCTCTCTCTCTCTCTCTCTCTCACCCTCTATCTATCTATCTATCTATCTATCTATCTATCAATCTATCTATCAATCTATCTCTCTCTCTCTTTCTCTCGCTCCATGTAAGATTTGATCGCGGTCGTTCGCGCCTCTCCGTTCACATCCCATCCGTACGTCATTCTCCATCTGCTCGTAATTTTCGACTCATGCTCGGTTCGTACGCACATTCACTACTCTCGTACTCTCAGGGCATGCCCAGTTGTAGGATAAAATGGTACAGTTCAGCTATAATCGTTAATACTAGGTTGATACATCGAACTTGTGCTCGCGTGTCTGTGGCTGAGAGGGTGAAGGTTGTATTCCTGGGTCGACGGCGGCAGGGGGGTAGGGGGGGGGGGAGGGGTAGGACGGAACCTCGGCGTACGTGAGTTGAGAAAGCAAAGTAATTAGGATAAGAAGCATCTTCGTTCGCCTTAGCAACGTGCCAATCCCCGTTTCCGAGTCCCCGCGCGTCGTCTCTTCCGAATCGTTGCAGAGCGTTGTCCTTGGTTTCGAGACAACTGGGCTTCCACGATTTGTCGATCCTTGGGTTTTCGCGAATACGTCGAGGGTGACGGAGGCGTCTCGGGGTTCCGTTTTTCATGGCGAGGAATCTCGCGCGATACCGACGAATTTCACTCGGGGCGTCAAGACTGCAGCCTATCTCGATGCTATCGATCTCGAGGCTCATTCCTAAGCACCGAATCGCCTACAACTCCTGATACGGCTCGAACTCTCTGACCATGGGACGAGAAAGGGAGGAGCGGTATAAAGAGGTCACCTTCAACTATATAAGGAAAGTTTAGTGCGGCGCAAGAGGGGGGGGGGGGGGGGGGCAGGGGGGGAAGTCGGGCGGAGGAAGCTTCCGCGGCACCTCGTAGGTAAGCTTTGCTTCGGTATCGATTTGTTAGAGCTGCCATTTCATGAGACGAGCCCTCTTCGTACTTTCTATCCCTCTCTCTTTCGCTGCCTTGCTCGCCTCATTCCTTGTCTCTCCTGCTTTCCTCCTCGCTCTTCGCATCCCCTCCCCACTAACACGCCTCCCCCAATCTCTATCTATCTCTATATATATGTGTGTGTGTCTCTGTCTCTCTCTTTCTCTCTCTCTCTCTCTCTCTCTCTTTCCGCGTTAGACCAGTTTCCAGAAGTGCAGAAGTGAGCAGGCAAGCGAGCGCGGGAGCGAGGGAGAGTGAGTCTACGCAAGAAGCTGGTATTGATCCAAACGTCTCTCTCTCTATATATATATAACAAAGTCGTTATACCAACTATCTTGACTAGAAATCTGTACAATCGAAATTACAGAAGAAGTGTCTGGCTCGCGGGAAACCTTCGGATAGGAGAGAAGCGAACGGAGTTTCTTTCTTGTAGAATTCAGGTACAGTTATAGTTGCTTTTGGGAGGATTCGCGCTCGTATATCGGTTTTGGTTGTGGGATTACTTATGGTTTATCATTTTTCTCCTTCCTCTTATTGGCTCCTCGGAAGGTCTGGGAAAAAACAGTGGAGGATTTTCGGGAAGGGACCAGAGGGCTGCTTGATTTATGGAAGATGGCGAACATTGAAGCTCGATCTATTAGAATTACTCGGCCGTGTAGTTGGGGCGAACAACCGACCATGATATACGCCACCCCTACGCAAATTACAAGGATCGACGCGAATTTTAAGGAGGTCGCGAAGCGATTTCGCAGATCGCAGGTGACGGAATAGAGATTTGGCGATGAGAAATTTGGAACTTTTTATAGCTTCGGGAGAGAAGCAGCAGACCACGAGATGGGACTGAGAACTCGAAAGTAGTAAAATGAGCGAAAAACACGGAAAACCAGAAAAGAGAAGCCAAAGCGTAAAACCGGATCGTAAAAATGTAGTAAAGCTTTCGGCGCCGGATCTAGTTGTGCGAAAGAGGAACCCCTTCGCCGAAAGGACGGGGAAAAGTTACTATACGATCGCCAAGAATTGATGATAAAACGAAACCTGCCTGAATTTTCTCGGGCTCGTGAAAAAACTTCGGATATACCAACTACGAACCGAACTCCTGCAACCCTCACGCTTGCTCCTCGTTTTGTAGCGTTAGATAAATCCTGTAGATTTTTTCCCTATTCCGTGGTTCGTCGAGACGTGCTGTGGCTTTTTGCTCGGAGTCGACTGATTTCGCCGCAGATTCTCTAATCTTTCGTTTCCCTTGGGTCGTTTCGTCGTACTAACGATAGTGAATCCTGCTTTACACTGCCATGACCTTGAGCCGGGATCCTTGCCAAAGTCGTCTTCTTTCATAGCTGTTCAACGGGGAGACGAGCAGCGAGGTCGAGTCCCGTTGGGTGAGCATATTCTTCGAATTGGAGATTCGTTTCGACACTTTTAGCTACGTCGTTACATCCATCCGAAATCGCAAGCTGGAGGGTTCGATAGCTCGTCGGATATTCGAGGAATGCTGGTGCCTCGCTGACAAGGTCACAAGAAGCTTCTGGTTCTTCGCTGTTGCCAGACGACGAGATGGTCGTTGCCCCCAGAAATATGTGGTAATCGAGGGTGGTTTTTTCACGCTGTTGAGGAATGCCAGCGAGACCCGAGGGTGGAATGGTACGAGATGGTTGAAGAGGTCAGTGCGCTTCGGCATTGATCTCAGATCTTCATGGGAGCAGGATGAGAATGCGCGAGGTTAGAGGAGACGTAGCAGAACTTGTGGTTCACAGCTGTAGAAGTGGCCCACGTAGAGAGGCCCAAAAATGAGTCCTGATCGAGACCACGACGCGGGTGTTCGTCAACCAGCCACCATTATGGGCTCTCGTGAAATTGTCTCGCTCTTCGGTGAGGCGTGATCGCGATGCTGGGCAGCCTTCCGGTGGCGCAATAACGTCCGGACGTGATCTCTCACGTTACGTCGAATATTGCTCCTCGTTGTCACGTGCGGTTGGCTGTCGACAGGTCAGGAGTGCGATACGAGTCTCCTAGAGTTACGATACCGATGCATAGCTAGCTTTGGCAATGAAACGGTGGAGCTGATTCGCAGGGCGTTTGCAATGGTGGTTCGAGACGAATCTAATGCAACGACCAGTCGGAAGCCGGGCGACCTTTCAAGCCGAACATATCTGCTCCAACGCGAGCGTAACGTCGAGAATCCATATTTGCATGCGCAACGTTCAATTCCCGTCGGGTCCCTTCGCAGCCGTTCGTAGTTGCAATCGCGAAGGGTCGACGGACTGTCTCCGTAATCGCGGAGATTTCACCTAACATCTTCGACATTCCCACCAGCCAATTAGTATGCCACCGAGCAGCTATCTATAACGTAAATCCGTCCGAAGCCAACGACTACGATAAAAAGACAACGACACCCTTGAGCCAATAGCATACACCGAATATCGATACAACTCCGCGGAGATGCGGTGAGTGAAAACAGTTGTAGGATCCGAATTGAAAAGACATGTTTGCTGCCAACTATTTGACAAAGGATCCACTTGCCCTTCTTCCTCGACTCCGAAATACCGAAACCCACCACCCCTCCTCACCCGAGACGTGCGCGAACACATATGTAAGATGAGATGCAAAGAACGAGACAAAAGCGCCGAGCGAAAATATTTCCTCGAAGCGAGTTCGCGAACCTACTCGACTCTCCTTCGCACGCAACTGCCCTTGTCACTCGAGTAAAAAATTGCCAAGCGTTTTTCCCGTGAACGCGGAACGAGGAAAACTCCACCCTCGAATACACCTCGAACTTGAAAATCGCTAATGGCTCGTTTTTCCAACGGAACTGAGACTTCGGTGCAAGTTGCTCCTGATTGCAGAATGCGACTTGATTCCTCGCGGAACCAATATACACGAAACCTCCCTCGGGTCAGCGAGTCAGCGTCCAAAGGGGGGAATTTACGCAAGTTTTGTGTATTTGAAAGGCAGTTTGGCAACCATCACGTGAAAATTGTCTTCCAGATAAAGAAACGTGAGTTTGAAGTGACACGGAGACGAGCGAGGATCCAAAGAGGGGAGCGAAAGAGGAAGAGCGTCGAGTGAAGGCGTTGGGTAGGAATTGTGTAAGGTAGAGTGATAGAAGTGGTGGTAGTATTAGAAGTAGTAGGCGTAAAGGAGTGGTGGAAGTGGCGGTAGCAGGGGTTGGCGGTGGAGAAGCCGAGGGTAGCGCTGGGGGCAAGTGAGACCAGATCAATGTGGACATGTGCCTGGAATTGCACAGGGATCGATCCTAAGACCCTCGCGTACGAGAAAAGGCTGAACGTTCGTTGTATGGCGTAGATTAAGTTCTTTCAAAAAGTCCGATATCTCCCCGAAATCCGTAGTCACCGAAATTCAGTTTTTTTTTCCTCTTCGAAATCCTCGAGTTCTGACCTTGGCAAAATCGAGGGAGGCTTTCTACAGCTATTCCAAAGTTTGCATAGATCACGGACTACGGTGAGCCCATGGGTGTCTTTTCCACAGTCCGGAGAGTTCGAAATGCCTCGAGGTATCTCGCTATATCTTTTATCAAACGAAGAATGTTGGGAGAAAAACGTCCAGGCTTTTCAGTTCCATTTCGGGAGTAGGATAGAGAATAGGACCACCGCTAACGTCCCATGAAATTGAAATGATTTATTCCTCCGGGACATCGGTGGCGATTTCTTGTTCCATTCCGCGGCAAGCCTGACGCGTTTTAAGAAATAGGAACGAAGTAATGAACCCCCGAAGAACGAAGGACGTAGATCCGGTGGAAAAGGTGAGAGATGAAGATCTGTCACGGGAGGGAACACGGACGGTTTGCCACTGTAGAATCTCTCGGGGATTCAATGGTACTGCGTGAAAAGATTAAACGGCATTTTATCCAAACTGACGAGGGTTGGCGATCCTCCCCGTCATTTCGTTCCAGTAATCATCTGATTTTCGTAGCATTACGTCAGGCTCGGCGAAGAACAAGAGATTGTGGGAGCAGCTTGCGCGAGGACGAGGAAACGCGAAGGTACACGGGTCGAGTCGCGTCTCATCGCTCGAGGAATACGTCAGGCCTGTAAACTCTAGCAATTCCCATCAGAGCTTCTTCCCGTTGTTTTTTACTCATCCTTCGGAGTATAGGATGAAAGAAGTTCGCAAGATGGATGAGATGGAGGAACTAGAGAAAATCCTGAGGCTCCGGCAAAGAAATGAAAGGACAGGGGTAGACGGACATAGGTGTCGTTTCGAGGAGTTTTCCGACAACGGCGAATACCATCGCGTACTTTGGAGGTTATCAGGAGACGGTGGGAGAGAGAAATGGATAGAGGAAAACGGGAGAAGACGTCTGCCTTTTGTTTCGCGGTGAGGAGGAGACCAGGGGTGAAAACATGGCGGGAAGGGTCGACAGGACCTTTCCTCCGAGCCATATTACTTTCTTGAACAAATGACAATTGTAATTCCCCTTTGATCCGAGGCCATCACTCTTCCGCGTCAAGGGATAATCAAGCCCGAAGAAATGCTGCGCGCGAGAGAATATCAATCGGACTTGCGCGTCTAGCGTCCGGTGGCCGAAGCCCTCCCCTCTGTCAATTACACCGATTTCGTTTGGGGGGTTGGGAAAAAAAAATCGAAACTGCTAGTCGTTAAATGTTTGATGATCAGTTGCCTCGGTCCTCGGATAAGGGCTTCGAGGCGTCCTTGAACCGCCGGTGAGGTAAAAAGAGCACGGAAAGAAAGTTTTTGCGAGCAAGGGACTCTCCTCGCACGCGTTCGAAGGGTGGATGCGCCGTGGGCTTCCGAGTTCCGAGGGTAACGGGGGCGCGCGAGGGGGGGCTTTCTTCGTGACTAGTGTTGTCGCATCGCGGCCTATTTTTACTCCCACGATTTATCTCGCGTGTCTCGAGTTATTGCAGGCGTGTCAGCGCAGCGGTGACCAGCGGATGGGTGCCCGGAATGAAAACGGAAAAGAATGAGAAAAATGGCGGAGGAGGGAATAAATTCGGTGTCGAGGAGTTTGGGAGCAGCGTTGGTACCTATCTAACGAGTTGGTAAAATGGTTGGACCAATCGGAGAAAAGAGCGGTAGCGGTAGTACCCGGTGGCCGAAGGAACGAGGTTGGGGGATAAGAATCTGTCGGTGAGACGGAACGAAAACTCTATTCGTATCTCGATCGAATCCGAGTGATAGATGGCCTGTAATCTAGAAACGTAAATGTAATCGAAAGTTGGCCGTGCAGGCGGTAGGAAAGCCTTCGGAAACTAGAAGCGAAGGATACGTCGGGTAAGAAGGGTGGCGCGAGGGCGCGGGTCGTGGGAGTTGGGTAATGCTTTTCAAGGATTTCCTGCCTTCCTTGGAAATCCGTATAGCAACGCAATCGTGGAATCGATCGGTTCCTGGTCATTTTGTATCGGGAGAACGAAAGAATAGCGAGTCTCGGAGGGATGAAAGGGCAGAAAACTGTTGCCTCGCGAAAAATGGAATCGAAAATGTTTCGGCGAAATTTTTCTACGACGCGTAGTTCGCGAGATAATTAGCCCGGCGGCGTCGAGCCAGCGAGGAGTCGCGTTGCAACGAGGCTCCTCCCTCCGGTGGGCGGAACCTCGATGTAACACGCGCCGCGATTAGCTATAATTCAAGCTTGATTATCTCCGGAACTAGAAGTCGTAGAACGATCATTCTTAGGGATAACCGTATCGGTTTTCGACGCGGAAACGAGCCGCGAGCCATTCGCGGAGGCACATCTCGAACGGGTAATGGTAAAAATTGTAGTTGGTCGAAAGTTCGGCAGGGAGACGTCGCGGAAGACGCGACAGAGACAAACAACGATATAAGGCGAGATTGCAAAACGGAAGAAGAAACTACCGGCGCCTCGCATCCTGGGGAGAAAGTTTGGCAATTTAATTTCAAGGATCCGTGTCCTTTGACGATTCATCGAGGAGGAGTATATATCCGTTATTTACTTGACAAATTCTAACCGATTGTTAGCCACGAATCAACCCTCCGGGACGCTCGTAGGAAAGTATAATTTCGAAAGTTAGGCAATCGCGGAAGAAAGTAACGTTGGTCGAGGGTACGCCCCGCCGACCCAGGAGGAAGAGACGTTCCGCGAACGTAGTTGCTAGGGATTCAAAACTTTGCCTACGTCGACGACGCATCCCTCCCCTTGGGCCCGGGCTTTTTGCGCATCCGGACTCCAATCTGCTCTGGCTGCCACGATCGGAGGACGTACTCGAAGAGAGACGGAGAGAAGCTCGCTACCCTCTTGCCCCGCCATTCCGACGCTCTTACAGAAATAGAGCGTAGACTTTTACGCTGATGGGACGAAATAAGAACAGAGAACGTAGGGAGTGGTCAGAGGTCGTGGAGTGAGGTGGTTGAGCCCAGGGCTGGCCGAGGAGAGAGGTCTCCTCTTCGAGGGCCGCGAGGTCTCACGAACGCGAAAGAAGAAAGAGTGGCCCCGGCTCTAGCGTTCCACCATTACAGAACCGAAGGTCACGCGGGGGGGACGAGGAGGTAGAACGTTATCGGTTCGAACGGGACGGGAACAGGGTATTTTTGCGCCGTCGTATCGAGACCTCGACTCGGAGCGTATCGGACGAATCTGCTCGTCGGAAGAAGAAGATCCCGATGAGTATGGAAACGTTGGCAACAACTATCTCCTCCTAATTTTTTTCCCCGTGGTTTCGAGAGTTTCCGGTCCGTAGGAATCAGTCAATAGCCGACGGGTCAGCACTACCCCACTCCTCCTCCTGCTGCTCCCAACCCTCGAGAATCTAAGCTACGGAACTACGCGTTCGAGAGAGGCGAGAGGGTGGTGCGATGGTACTCGTCCGTGTCCGTGGAATGAAATGGAATCGAACCCGAGAGAGGAGGAACGGCGGGGGAAAAGAGGCGGAAGGGCTGTGCGAGATAAAGGAAAAACGAGGAAGAGACCAGACTCGTCGAAGTAGTAGGAGGCAACGAATAGTAGTCGTGCGGGAGGATGTGGAGGAACAGACGTAATACGGATTGTAGGCGCGGGTTGTGTAGGTCTGTTTGTTGAAACAGGGGGATCAATACCGAGTTGAAGTTACCTACAGTTGCAACAGCCCCGCCGGTGTTCGCTTTGTATTCGCACTTGGATACACGTGGGTTGCGAGGGTGCCAGGTCGTCGAAGAAAAAAAGGGAAAATCCTAGCGAAGCCATCAATTTCTCACAGGAATACGTGAAAGGTCATTGGATGGGACGGCGAGAGGGAGAGAGAGAGAGAGAGAGAGAGAGAGAGAGAGAGAGAGAGAGAGAGAGAGAGAGTCAGTCCTTTTGTGAGTTTTGTAATTGGTGCTCGATGAGAAATTATTTACGGACGTTGCTCGTAGCAACGAGAGTGTCAAACGGGGTGGCGAGGTTTTGGTAAAACTTGCAGACGAGCATGGCGAAGGAGAACAGCCCTCGTGGAGCGGAGGTCAACGGGGTCGATGACTCCGAGGACGATCGGTGGGCAAATTTTTCGGAAAACTCTATCCCCAAGAGGAAAATGCCAGTCGGCGACATTTTCGCGGCTCCATTCCGATTTTCCAGGGGTAGGAAACGAGGTGCGTGTAGGAAATCGGGTTGCATGTTCGAGCTGGCTTCTGGAAGGATTCTGGTTGGCTGACTGGGAATACTGGTGGGGTATCGAGGTTTTTCATGTCACGAACTTCAGCGATGTAGGAGTAATGGAAGACCTCGAGGATTAATTGTCTACGTTTCGAGGAAGGGAATGGCTGAAGGATTGCGGAAACTGGAAGTGATTGAAGATTGGCGGAGTGGCGGCACTGTTCCGTACCTCGGAGGGGACTTCCAGGTACCAAATTTCCCCATTTTCCCATTTTCCAATTGGCCACGAATTCTGGCTCTCTGCAAAAGTAAGTTTTCCACAGCACCCAAAAATCGACCTACCAACGTCTTTATCTCGATTCCATTGCAACTTTTGCAATTTTCAGACGCGAAGGGACGGAGAGAAGATTCTGGCCAAAATACTCGCATCTCGCTGGAAGCTCGCGGTTGCGGGGAATTTTTTGCAAATAGAAATTCAGAGCTTTACCGTCCATCCCAACGACCCTCCACCATCGCTGGTTTATCCTATCGCCATAAAGCTTCGGATCTCGGTCGTATTACTTTTCCACTTCGCTCCGGAAAATAGTTTATGGTATTTTTACGACTTCCCATATAAATTAAACCAATCATTGTTATTTTACGAAAGACTATCCGCCCACGGTCCAACTATTCTTTCCTACTGTTATCATTCAGCCTCCCTCCACTTTCCCAACTTCCACGTACTTCTCGTCAAACGGCACCACAGCAATCCGCGTGCCTCCTCAACACACAAATATTCCCCCTCTTTTGTAAATTTACCAAATCCACGAGACCTTCCTCAGACTCGTCTAATTTTAAAAATCAATAGAATTTTTTTTCTGTGTTTTCCACTTAACTTTATACAGTTGAAAGAAACAGTTTTGGCGAAAATCAAAAACGAAAACCTCATCCCCCGAACCGTAATATTCCGTCTACTCCTCGTTTCTCTACGCTTCCCTGGACTCAGGACCACGAACGCCATTTTTTTAGTTCTCAAGATTCAAAGCGGAAATAAGCATTGTCCTCTTTCTTCGGCATACCCAAGCCTCCTATTTTTCCCAGTATCAAAAAAAAGCTGTATCCTCGTTTTTAACGTATAGTATTCGCACGCCACTTCCCCCGCTATCAGTTCGTCTCCCGCCAACTTATCAAGTTCAGACTTTCCAAGTCACCGATCATTCCGAAACGTTCGCGTTAGCCGGTGGCCAAATTTGCGGCCACAGCCCCGACGTCGATCAGTGTTTGTCATCGACCCATCGTTCCGAGCTGACGTACTGCTGATGAGTCTGATTCTGCGTAGCCTGGTTGTCCGTCGGTTGATACTGGATGCTTTGCATTTGGTAGACCGGATAGCATTTCCTCTTCCTGATGCCGTGCATCGACAGCAGATGTATTTGGAGATACTGTTTGGTCTTGAATTGCTTGTTGCACACGTGGCAAGATATGTACTCCGTTTGCACGGTGTGGACGTTGACGATGTGTTGCTTGAGGTTGGAGTTGTTCGAATAAATCTTACCGCACTCGGGACACTTCGGTTTGCCGGACGGATTGTTCATCCCCTCGTTACCCCCGGCGAGGTAAGAGTCTCTCGCTTGCAGCATGCCGCTGATCCCCTCGATTTTCTTCTTCCCGCAGGACTGTAGCATCAGGTTCAGCTGGTCGTTGCTCTTCGTGCCCACCGTGGTATTCTGTTGGTGCAGCGTTTGCAAATTGTTCGCCAACTTTTGATGCATTATCGACAACTGCTCCGTGTTCAAATTGTTCAAGGACGTGATCGCGTCGAGAGCGTGGTGCGGTTGGCTGGTGGTTGCGTGGTGTAGCAACGTGGTTAAATCCTGCTTCGTAGACAATCCTGACCCGTGAGGACTCGGATAAGGCGCGCTTCCAGGCCCGGTTCCGGTGCCGGCCATCGTTCCCGACAGATCGTTCCTCGTCGAGGACGTTCCTTGCAGCCATCCGGAACTCGAGGCTGAACCGTCTCCACCCGAGGGCTGCCAACGCCCTGGAACCACCAGCCAATTTCAGTCCTCAGAGAGATCCTTATTAAATGCTCAAGCTTTTTTTTTCCCTTAAACAATATCTCTCTCTCTCTCTCTCTCTCGCTCTCTCTCGCTCTAACTCTCTTTTGTCGCTTTGTTTGTGTTTTTTATTGTTTTTTTTTTTTTTGCTTTTTTGTTTTGGTCCTGCGATCGTGAATTTTTGCGTTTCTTAGTTCCGATTATTGAGTCGCTTGTTTGTTTTACTGTCGATATCTGTTCTTCGCCTGCGAAGATCGCTCCTCTTTGACCTCGCTCTGATCCTTCAGTGACAAAGTAGTGAGCAGGGGGGAAATGGGCTCCGTTGGGGCTTTTTCTGGTGTGTTTGTTTCTCTTTTGGTTTTGCGTTCGGGGAGGGGGGTACATTTCGTCCGGATTTGATCATTTCTGGGCTTTTTGCCGGTTACTCACCTTCGAGGATTTGGGAGCTTACGTGTAGTCTTGAGAGGTACGAGAGTTTCATGCATTCAACGCAACAAATGGGATTGATCACTAATTTTTTGATACGGGACTTTATCGCTGGGATTATCAAGGATCTTTGCCGGTTTTAACTACTGTCTCGACATTTTTCAGAACGTGGGTACGTTTTTTTCTGTTCTTTTCTTCGCTCTTACTTTGATATTTTTTTCTCTCTTTGTGGATCTTAACAAAACGACAACTCACCATAATTTGGGTCCTGGTTCGGCGCGTGGATACCCGATGGTCCCGGCATCAATCCTGGGTGAAAGAAATCATAGTATTTCCAACAAATTCGTCAACTCGTCCAAATCTTACGCGGCAGATTTTACGGAGAGAAAAATGTCGCGCGCGCCAAGAACATCGCCGATGCGTTGAACCGATCCTCGCGATAATTCGCCTTTACGCTCGTCGCATCGTAAACGATGTGAAAAAACTTGTCACGCGGCTCCCGAAAATTCCATTCACGGCGTAGATCCGAGAAAAAATTACTAGGACAACGAAACGTACGGATTTGCGTCGTGCGAAACTGTCAGAAGGGAGAAAAAAATAAAAATGGATCGAATAAAAATTAAAAAAAATCGCGTTCCTTTTTTTTGTTTTTCAAAATAGTTTCCAAGCTTAGGAGGCGAAATTTTGGCAGTAGAGCCCTCGCGAAGGGGTGGATTCAACGCGCGCAGATTCGCGGGGACGGAGCGAGTGTTCCGGTCGGAGGGCGACGATCTCACCTTGGAGTCCGAGAATTGCGGCGGGAAAATTGGTTCGTTGGTGATCCATCGTGTCGTTCAAGAGATCGGTAGGCTCAGTCTTTACGGAATTTAAGATACTTTCGTTGTTCGATATATCCTCGTCGTTGTCGGACAGCGAGTTCGAGTCCTCGCCCGTCGACTGCGCTTGCAACGAATTGTCGTGATTACCCTTCTGAAAAAGTCGGGAAAGGGAGAGATTTCGTCATGGCGATTCGAAGCTTTCGGCGAGCCGCGAGCTTTTCTCTTCCCCTCGCGTTACCTGGACGTTGTTGCTCGACGCTGTGTGTATCGTGGGACCGCCTTCGAGTGCTTGACCCAGCAACGACTCCTGAAGGTCGGCCTTCGTCTCCACGTGATTGCCGATGGACGGTGAGTAGCTTCGGGATCGTTTTTCCGGCGGCGGACTTAATCCGCTGTCGTTCAACCCGAGTCTACCGTCTCCTCTGCCGTTGTCCTGCCATGTCAGTCGCGGCGTTGTCTGAAACACGAGCAAAAAAATGGACAAACTGAAAACACGTTTCTCGCTCTCCGCATCTCTCTTCGACTCTTCGTAATCCTCTCCGACAAGAAAACCCTCCCAACCCCAGCTCGCCGATCCCAATGACCTTGATATACACGTACATGCACATACGTGTGTATCCCGATGACCTTGATATACACGTACATGCAGTTATGTGTTCATCCCAATGACCTTGATATACACGTACATACATATATATGTGTGTATCGCATAGCATAAAAAAATAAGAAACTGGTCTTTTCTCACGCGTCCTGTCGAGCACGTCTGGAGGTGAATTCCACCCTCAAAGTTCACCCCTAAAAAGTCTTTTTCCCATACATTCTGCTTCGAATTGATATTTGTCTCCAGAGCAGTACTCACTCATCTAAATTTTAATTATTCTCACTTACGAAAGTTTGGTCATCATTTATCAAACCGATCAATCAGGGGGTGAGAAAAAGTCACCCCTAAATATTTTATACCAATTGCAAAATGCTCTTTGCGGTGATGCGAATTTACTAGATACTGTTATCACCGTGGGGGCTGCAACCCCTGTTCTTCATATTTGAAAACCCACGTTTTCACACATATTTTCCGTGTACAAATTCTAGTTTTAGCTTGAAAAATAAAAAATTAATAGTTTCATCGATGAAATAAAATAACTGTCGTCTTTTCTACTATGTATACAATTTTAAAAATATTAATATTATCATTCTTATCGTATTATGATTATTATTGTTGCTGTGGTTGTTGGTATTATTATTGCTCATGGATCCACATAAATTAAAAATATATATTACGACAAAAATTATCTAAATTTGCGAAAAATAAAGTGACAAAAATACAATGAATGTCTATAATTTAGCTATTTTTGAATTGTGTTTGTAGATTCAAAATAATGGCTTTAAAAATAATCGAATGTTTTATATTGGAAACCAGTTATTACGGTGCAATGGTATTATCATAAAATGGATCACCTCGCGTCGAGATAAACTATGAACAATAAGTGGGACTTTCGATTAATCACACCGTTTATTCGTCCGATAAGTTATCGCGATAGGCTTTATATATAGTATATACATAAATTTTATATAAAGCCCGATGTGATCGACAGCGGATCACCTTGCGTCGAGATAAACTATGAACAATAAGTGGGACTTTTGATTAATCAAAACGTTCATTCGCGCGATGAGTTACGGCGATAATCGCACCGTTGATTATTTCGGTGGCTTAAGGGTAATAAATTTTTTTTAAATTAAACCTGCGAGCAGATTACTCCGGTGAAAGCAAATACTTTGTAAATGCATCAAAGACATTATTACCCGTACGACACGGCGAGAACTGTCCTAATAACCGTGATGATGACGATAGATTTTAATTTTTCGATATACAAAATAGGGGCTGCGACCCTTACGGTCATCGCGATGTCCAGTAGCTTCGGACTACCGCGAAGAAATTTTCCAATTGGTTTCCACGCAAGATGCCAATTTTTGCGTTATTTTTCTTCTCGTTTTTTCATTATTTATCATTTTTTCGTCGTTCGATTGTTTTTTTTTTTGTTCGTATATTATTGCTTACGGGTGTGTTGAGGTTGTTGGTGCCGGAGGACGCTTGAGACACTTTCGTCGCCTCGCTGTTGACGTCCGCGAGTCCTCGGACCTGCAGCATTTGAGCAGTCTTCAAAAAAGCTGCGAGCTGCTCTTGTCCAACGTGGACCTCGCCGTGGTACATGAACCTCAGAAGCGACTCCATGTCTGACGAGGCTACGTCCCTCAGGATCACGATGGGATGTTGGCATGGGTTTGCCTGAGAGAAAAAAAAACAGGTTCGTAAGAAAACATTGCACAGAAAAGGATGCGATGCGTTTTCGCCATTTTTTCTCAATTTATTTATTTATTTATTTATTTATTTATCTATTTATTTATTTATTTATTTATCTAGTTATTTGTTTATTTGTTTGTTTGTTTGAAATTCTTTCGCTTTAGTTCGAAAGTTTTTTTCTCGAGAAATCCGGGGTTGTCGAGGAAAGTTGTAATAAAAAAATCAATATGGCGGACGAAATCGATAATTGGAAAATTATTTTGTAGTCCAGCAAACAAAATTCAACCGACGATCCGTGACGTGATAATAAAAAATCTTCATCATCGGCACGGGCAGTCGTAAAAGTGAGGCGGTCGGTAAAAATGATTCGAGAAATGGGCGTCGCGGCTAGCTGCGACTCCCGGAAATAATTTCATTGAAACAATGACTCCGGTCTGTTCTTGGTCGTCAGTATAAATTACTCCAAGTTTGACAGAATAAAAATTGACTTTCGATTGAACAAACGTAACCAGCAGGCCTCCCCTGCCGTTATCACGTATTTATTTAACGAGCCAATAACACGTTTCGGACCACTGATAACGGCTGTATTTGCAAACTGCAGCACTTTTCTTCCAAGCAACAATAATAAAGCCTATCAATTTTTTCCAGCCTCTGGCCACTGCGCAACAATGGAATAAACGGCGGAGAAATCGATCGCGAAGCCTATTACGATATTTCCAACGGTTCGGCGGGCGAAAAGTTGCGCGAAACTGAGAACCGAATGATTCGGAACGCTGTAATTTCCAGGAAAAAACCGACGCGCGATCGCGACAAAAAGCGGCGCGAAGCGCCATGAATCCTCTTCTAGAATACCCAAACTCGAAAACTCTACGTCGATTCGTCTCCGAGCTACGCCGCTTTCAAAAATGACGCGCACCGCGCGATCAAAAACGTAGGTGTACTTTGACCTCGCGTAGCTGGCGGAATAAATTTTTCTTCGGCATTCCGAAAAAACGGCCCGATAGCTGATACGATTCTCTACAAAAAGACGCCAAGAGGCGCCACGTGCGATTTTTTTTCGCCGACTTATTTCGGTTTAAGGAAAAAATCGTGGATTCGAGATATCTAGGTGGAAATTGTGGTGGAACGCTTTCTAAAAATATCATTTTTACGCGAAAGTGTCACTTTTGGGGGCAATGCGCGGTCGTTCACGTGTCGTAATTTTTACTTGATCTACCAACTTGAAATCATCTTCGAGAGAGAGACGCGACCGGTTTCACGCGGTCGCAAAATCGACGCGCCAATTTCTCCTACGATTTTTGTCCCCCGTCGAGTTGGGCAATTTCCAGCATCTTTTAGGCAACGGCCAGGCTACTTTCCGCGGCCGTTCGCGCAGATTTGTTCGCCATTCGGCTCTGCTTATTCGACGTATCCAGCGAATTTGGCGACGCGCAGACAGACTACGAACGAACGAAGTCCTTACCGATAGACTGCTCAATTGAATTAACTAATTCAATTAACAACTTGCCGAGACCGACCGTCGGGAGGACTAGACCACGTCCCCGGCGTCAATTAGACCTAACGTAATTAAAACCGCTCAATAATTAACCTATTACGTCGAAGAAAAAAATCGTGCGGACGGATCTCCGACGTTTATGATAATTCATAAACATCCATAATGCAACAGCGACCTCCAACTTGATTTCGCTTGGAAATAAAATTCAGTCACGTTTTTCCCTACTTTTCGCAAAATTTTTGGAAGCGACGAAAAACGCGAATCGGAGAGGAAAAATGGCGGTACCATTTTCAACGCGGGTACGTTACCTTCGACGAGAAGTCGTCGCCTGCTCCAGAGGAATTTCGAAGGAGTTGGAAAAAAGAGAGGGAAGGAAGTGAAAAAATAGTCGGCCAAACCGATCGCGCGTATGCCGATCAATTTTGTCTCGAGGAAATGCAAAGAAGTTGAGAACTTACGTGAGCTATCGAAGAGTATCGAGAGTACCGTTACCATTTACGAGCCGATTCCGAGCGCGTACCGATTTTTTTCCGATTGACTATATTATTTGCATTTTTCTGGGACCGAGGCTCGATTTCTCGTTGCATCGTTATCTACGATCCGTGTCATATACGTCAACATCTTTTCACCTCCAGCTTCTCATACATTTATTCAAACGTTCGTTGCGTCCTTTTTCTTTTTTTTTTCCACATATTTCGACGCCTCGCACCGAGAGACGGAGATAAAATGCTGTTCGATGTAACAAAATATTAGGAAATTAGATACACTTCTCAACGTCACGCATAATCTACCTTCTATCTCTTCTACAAACAACACGCGGCCAATTTGTTCGAATCGCGATGTTTTTCTGTTAGTTTCAGCGTGATTTTTTAGTCGCTTTTTTCGTACCGCTTTCGCACCAAAATGGAGATCCAAGTAAGGAGAGACTGGAATATACAATTGCATGGTTTCTGATCCGGTTACCAGTAGCGAGGCGAGGCAGTCACTCCATTGTATTCTTCGCCGAAGCTGAGGATGGCTTCGCGGCGGAGAAAAAAGGGCTCGAGGACTCGATATAGATACTTTGCGGCGAGCTTAAGAGAATTTCGTGTAGCGATCGAAATCTTCGAGTTCCACTCAAAAAGTTAGGTTAATTCGCATTTTACTTTTTTTTTCAATTTTAATTAATTCATTTAATTTATTTAATTTATTTAATTTATTCAATTTATTTAATTTATTTAATTTATTCAATTTATTTAGTCGATACATTTATGTTGTCCTCTCGTAAAGGTATTTTCAGATGTTGTTCGATGAGCGGAATGGAATGGATTGATATGACGTTTAACGATCTGATATGCAAATGTGGAATTGCTGTCAAAGTAGTCTAACTGTAAACGTTATTGTCGAGGCATCAGAGCCGAATTGGGTTTTGGGAAGAGTTTACAACCCGTGGCTACAACGGCGAGGTGGATGTCATAAGGACGGATAATGAGATATCAAGATGAGTGACACGATGATTTCGAACCGTGGAGAAATGAGCGATCGAAATTTTGTAACCGTTTTTTTTTTCGTAATCGACCGCGTTTGGCGCTCGAGTATGCTGGACAAGAAACGTGCGTCTGATCTGGCCCCGCGTGTTTTGTTGGAAACATTTTTTCGACAAACCAACGGTTACGCCGATAGAAATAAAAATGGCGGCGATGGACGAAACGTGCGGTGAAATACTGCGACTACGTTTTAACGGAAAACGGTCGAGTGTACGGTGAAATGCGTTCAGAGATGAAAGAAGCTACTCGTTTGGCTCTATATCTTTTGTTGGAAACATTTTTTCGAGAAATCGACGGTTACGGAGTTAACGGAGGGAGAAGAGGCGGATAGGTGTCGTAGAAATCGCGGATGAGCGCGAGGCTTGTACTTGGGCACGGTTTACTCGAGAACGGACGAGTTTGGCGAGAATCGAACCGGAACACGAAATACGCGTCTCGTCGATCGCTTCAACTTTTGTGGGAAACATTTTTTCGAAAAGTCAACGCCTACGGAGATAATCGCCGTGGAAGCGCGGAACGCGTGGTCCGGGGTTTCCGTTACACCCTGTACAGTGCCAGAAAATATACGAGCGGAATACGGCACGCGAGAAACCTACGATTTATTATACGCGATAGAATGGGCTCTCTATACATGGTCTCCCTAGTAGCGTGTACCCGACAAACTACTCGCGGGAGATTCTTATTTTAACTATCGAGTACCACGACGGCCTGGGACCGCGGACGTGTATTGGTAAAGGCCATAAAGTGCGTTGCTTAATCAATGCCGGGTCTTTCTAATAATATGATTCAATTCTCGAAACATTACGTAGTAACTATTCCAGTTGAACAGTTTCCCAAGACGACAACGAAATGCTGAGAAATCACGTCTATATGTGCCGCGGCGGTTCGATTAGCCGTATAATTTTCGTACGGCTCGTCGCTCGGTAATACGTACTTCGTCGTGCGCTGTGCGCGGCAAACGCGTCGCGTCAAACAATGCGCGTGCGACTAAAGCGTAATTCGTCTGACCCTTGGATCACTCGAATGACGTCACGTGGCACGGCGCAGTAGCTGGAACGATTCGTATCTAGGATACGAATCGCGCGAGAGTGAAAACCGCGCGTAGCGCGCCCACCGTGTCATTGGGGTCGTTTTCCGCCGCGAAAAACGAACGAGGCGAATATTTTTGCTCGACGAGCCATAGTTTCGACGCCGCCATCGCGTAGAGCGGATCGAGACGATTCCAATGATACGTAAGAAGTCGTATCTACGATCGTCGGATCGCGAGATATCGCCCGTGCAAAGGCGCGAAAAGCGCGCTAGTCATTTTTTTTATTTTCAAAACGGCGCACCGCGCCATCGGGCCACCGCAGACGGGGCTTCACGGGTGTCGTTGGAACCGTCTCGACGCGCTCTACCTACCGAGCCCTGCGAAACCTTCCCTCGTAGAGCAAAAATTTCCTCGCCCCGCGTTTTTCACGCTGTCTAATTCGTATCGCGATGTTCAGCCGCGTCCCGAGTGACAAATTCCGGCTCCCGAGTGCCGTTGGACTCGGCTAGATTCTCGGTATTCGTTTGTCACCGGAAATCACGGCGTTGTCGTCGAAAAAAAAGTCCCACCGAATCAAAATGGCACCCGAATTCCTCGTTCCCGAGTCGTATCGTTTTCCCAAACTCCTCTGCCGTAATTCCTCGCCTCGGAATTTCAGAACTCCGACTCTCGGATACGTATATAGAAACGTGCGTAGACTCGCGCGGGGATATAACTGGCACGCATTTCTTGTGTAAGCGCATTGGTATAAATTTAAAAACAGTCACCCACACCGTGCAACACCTCGCTCGTTTCACTCCGACGATTTAACGTACGTACGCACAATTTTAAATATAGAATATAGAGCAGTGGTGCGTCGTTACCCAGGAAGGATTGTGCAAGAGGCCCTAAGACTCGCTCACGCATCTCTCCCGCCCCCTCTTTCACCCTCCCCCTCTCTCTCTTTTTCTACATACATTCCCGTACGCGTTATAAAGCCGACGGTCTCAAAGAGCAAAAACACGGTGCCCCGCGTCCGCACGCTTATTTTTACGTACTCTATGCGTGGGTTGCCCGCCGTCGTTGTTTCTAAGCCCCTCGTCACCCCGCCACCGAGCAATAACGCGTCTCGCTGGGCGTCACTACATTTATACGACACTCGAATCTCATAGACTCCGTGTAAAACCGTCGTATTCCCAGATATCCGTCGGCGCGACGAGGTATTTCCAGGCAAAATCGCGCGCGTGAATCAGAAAAATATCACCTCTGGGCGAAATTCGGCAAAAATGGTTCGTCAGATTTTTGGGTTTTTGGGAACGAATTTTTTTGATTTTTTCAAACAAGTCTGCCAAAGTCGAAAAATCTAAAGTACGCGGATGGTCTCGCCCGCTCTTCAATCGCTGGCTTGTTTTCGCCAAATCCGGCTGGTCTGGACAAAAAACGAGGGGGGAAAAAATGTGTGAAACGTCGTCGTTCGTTACTTCATATTTTTCTTTCGCTCGTCCAGAGTCATTTTTTTTTTTTTAATTTTTTTTTCATCAATGTAACCGACTGCCTATTTATTTTTTTCTACCACGTTTTTTTCCTCTTTTATCATTGGTTCATTGAATTCGAACGGTGTTATTAGTCGGCTCTCCGTCGTTAATCGAAACGATACGGCGAATCCGCGTGAATAGAAATATCAACAAATCTGTGAATAAAATAAAATTTATGCGCGATTAGTCGAAAGTTTCGCTTCTTTACCGACAATTTATTCGGCAAGGATGCTTTTTGATTCGACGTTTCTCGCCGACTCCTCGTTTTTTCGCCGGATTCGGAACGACGCGACGAGGAGCGGGGAGATACACGCGCGGCGTAGGGAAAAGAGAGGACGATATTTGACTAATGAATTCAGAGACTGCAGCGTTGCATGGCTAATCGAATAAAGTGCGAATAACGAGCGGCGGCGCGTGATTGGACGCTGGCACGGTTGAAGGTTTCAACTGTAACCTTCCGTAACAACGGTCGCGCCTTGCGTTCCGTTCTGCTCGCCGTATGTCGAAACGCGACGGGCGAAGGAGCAGCGACGCCTCCAACTCTCAGCTTCAGCGACAACTCTTCGCGTATTTAGGTTAAATGCGACCAGTATAATCAATTATTACCATGGACATTAGAAAGCTGACCGATCTGAAACAGTTCTGCATCTTCGTTGACCGCGAATCGATTGCAACTGTGACAACAAAAATAACGCTTTTTCATTATCAAGAGTTACTATTTTTCAAATTACAACCGACCATTTTTTTTTCTTCATCAAATGGTACTTATTCTCATTTTTTATCAAAAGTTACCATTTTTGAAATTGAAACTGACCATTTTTTTCATCAGAAGCTACCATTTTCATTTTTTATTAAGAGTTACCATTTTGTTTTATCAAAAGTTACCATTTTTGGTTTTTATTCAGAGTCACCATTTTTCTTTATTGAAAGTTACCATTTTTCAAATTAAAACTGACCGTTTTTCAATCAAAAGTTACCAATTTTATTTTTTATTGAAGGTGCCATTTTTAAAATCAAAGCTGACTATTTATTTCATCGAAAGTTACCATTTTCATTTTTTTTGCCTAACAACAGAGTGAAGAGAAGAATCTCGTTCCGTTTCATAGGTGTGGAAAAAGAAATATTCCTGAATGATAAGACCGAAACAAAACGAGCCTCGTGAAGTGGATGTATAGAAAATGGAGGAAAAAAAAACAGCCGGTTTGTGCGCAATCGGATAAAAATGCCGAAATATGTAGACGTTTGGAACGTATAAATGTGAAATTTCGAACGTATCGTTTGAAATGTTGAAATTCAAATTAATGAATTATAAAATAACTACTTTTGTCGGCAGATAAACAAATTTCGACGCGAGAGGAGGGTAAAAAGAAAAAGGCAACTATTTTCATAAAAGTCAATCAAACCGCGCATACGAATGCGCGTACGAGTAATTGCTTCCGCCACGATGGTGATTAAGAAAATTTATGCAAATATGGAATGGTAAAGGGGGAAAAAAAAGGAGAGAATAAAAAATTCGTAGAGAAAGTGTCACCGACACTGACACGGCGACGCCTCGCTTCTTAAGTCTTAAAAAAGTCCGTTTGTATGATATAAAGTGAGATTTCGTATTCAAATTTCGTTGGGTGACTGCCGATCGTTGTTCGTGGAATGTTTGTTTTTAATGCGGTATTTTAGAGTAGCGAGTAGTTTCTTAAAAGTATTTTATGCCTATAGATAAATGGAAGGTAACAACTAAGTCAAACGGTTAAATCAAAACTTGAATACAAAAAGGTCGTAAATAACGTTTCTCTTTCGTAAGTAGGAAGACGCGTGACGGTAAGAGCAACGCCAGATGAGAAGAAGAAGAAAAAAAGGGCCGAGGAGTGCCGCGTCGTTTTGATGTATCAGCAGCAACTTCCTACGCCATCGCTTTACTACTCCTTTGTATCAGGAGTATTCGGCATTCTCCCGTTTAGCAGTCCTATGCTCAACGTCGTCTAACGATTAGCTACTCGCTTTTTTGGTTACTCTCGACGTACACCTGATCGTCCCTGGGGTTACTCCCGATCACCTCGAGTATCGCCGAAAAATACTCGAGTTTACCTACTGGACTCGTGCCCGGTTATACTCCTAGTCAAAATTCTCACGGGCTCCTGATATAACTCGCGCGGGTCAGTGATCGTCGACCCTACTACCGCTGAACAATCAACGCTCGTTACTCCCGATCTACCGATCCTGACCCTCTTTATTTACCGATCGCTGCCGATCGATTCGTATTTACTCCTCCCTAGGAGTAATTACGCTACCGATTGCTACCGATTACTCCTATTATTCCAAATTACTCCTGTTACTCTACATTACTCCTGTTGCCCCGGATTACTCCTGTTACTCCACATTACTCCTGTTACTCCTGATTACTCCTGCAATTCCAAATTACTCCGGTTACCCTCAGATTACTCCTGTTACTCCAGATTACTCGCGGCATTCCGGATGACTCGAGATTTACTCCTGTTCGCGCTTGGATACGTTTTCAACAGCGACGGCCAGTTTTAAGAAATACTGCGTCGCTCCTAATTATACCTAATCGACTCCTGACTACTGCTAGGTACTCTTGATTACTTCTGGTTACTCCTGATTACTCGTTAGCCGAGACCCGAATATTCTCGTGATTGTTCTTAAATCGTTCTGAGTCACTCCGGATACGGTACGTTTCAATAAATGAATGATTCCACGTCTCGCTACGCGAAATCATGTCACGTTAATGGATACCCGAATCGTACGACCAGAAATCATGAAATAGCTGATTAACGAGCTATAGATTACATCGGGGCTGAAAAATCGATTGGAAAAGTTCGGTACCCATTGCCACGAGGCAATAGGTAGGTGTACCTATTGCCAACTTCCCGATACCATCCGACGATTTTCCTGTAAAAAGGAAGGTGACACCGCGATAACAGCGGGCCTTTCTATCCAGAGGAGTCTCGATCACGATCCAAACGCGCAGCGTCACTTCGCGCCGCTGCAACATATCGATAGGCTCCCGTTACTCCCGACGAATTCCCCCGATAACAACTCCGCGCGATGTTCGAAGAATCGTCGATGCCGAGCGCCAATGATTCGTGCGAGCGGAGTCGCGGGGATCGTCGTATGCCACGGAGGAGGTAGCATATTGACTCGAGAGGTGTTGACAGAACTCCTCGGTGAGCACGAGCGCCCAGGTGAGAGTGCCCCGGCACATCGGTACCAGGGGCGTCGAAGTTCGACGCGCGGTGCCGCGAGGGAAAGAGAGAGAGAGAGAGAGAGAGAGAGAGAGAGGGAGCGAGAGCACGCGCGCGAGAGGAGGAGTACAGCGTGTGCGAGGCCCTCGCAGCGTCTGACACGTCCGACGGTGCCGAGCGGCGGACAAAGTGATTGATAGAGGAGCGTTAGCTTTACCATCTACAGATACCATTACCAGAGTTATTATGTAAATCATACCGGAAGTTCCTTCTAAGCATCTCTCCTAATTACCTCCTTCCGTTTTAACACCGCGGTACGCGCTCACCCCGCCGTCTCCGCGATCGATACCCCACCGACGTTTCGTCACACGTTCTTTCTCCTTCTCTCCACTTTTTTACAACGCTCGCGACCCCGAACGCAACGAATTCGACGGAGATTACCTCAAATTACAATCGCGTGAACTTTATCACGATTCCTCCACATTTTTCCCAGCAAGCCGCTACAAAAAACGAACGGGACCGAAACATCTATATATATATATACATATACATCTATGTGTGTGTGTATGTATCAGGGTATATATGTAGGGTGCTTCGTTGGGGCCGCCTCATTTTTTTCGCTCCATCGACGGAATATTACTCTGAACAGATAAACGAGAATTCCCACCAAAGATGAGCTCCCGCCTTCAATTCCGAGTACTCGCTAAATGAACTTGAAATTTTTCCATTCGATTAACGCGTAAATCTTAATTTTTTTTTTTTTTTAATTATCCGTAACTGCGCGGCATTTCACCCGAGTCAGTGGGTCATAGGCGGAAATTGTAGAGGATTTTTCGCTCTTCAAAAGTGCTCGTAGCTTATTTACGTTCTGTAAACCGTGTCGCCGATAAAAAATCTTAAACACGATTTTTCGCCAAATTTCACGGTTTTTTTCGTTTTTTCTCGTAAACCATCCAGTTTACACGAAAATTATATAGGTGCTTTTTTGTCGGGAATTTCATTTCCTACAAAAAAGATCCACGGAGCTCAAACTGTAGAGCCAACAGTTTCCGAGATAAATCCGATTAAACGTAGGAAACTTTGAAATATTTCCGTTTTATTAAGATATTTTGTCTTATCTCGGAAAGTATTAGCTCTACGGTTTGAGCACCGTGAATCTTTTTTGTAGAAAATGGAATTTTCGACAGAAAAATACTGATATAATTTCGCCGTAAACACAATGGTTTGGGAGAAAGAACGGAAAAACCATGAAATATGGTGAAAAATCTGATTCAACGTGTTTTATCGCTGAGACGGATCACACAACGTAGATCAGGTATAAGTACGTTTAAAGAGAAAACATTCCTCTACAGTTTCCGTCCATGACCGATGGAATAACGTGAAATGCCGCGAAGTTATACACAATCGAAAGAAAAACAAAATAAGAACGATGCACAAAAAATACATTACTTTTGCAACCGTTGTTTGCATTTTCAGTGTTGGGTAATCGTACTCGGTTGCGTTACGCATTATTTCCCTGATGAATAAGGCAGCGGGTAGTACCCCGAGAAACAAGGCTATACATGATCGTGTACATACTTCCTACTGCTATAGAATTATACGCGGCTCTATACAATTGTATATAATTTTTTTACGATGATACATGAGCCCTCTTTCTCGGTATTTCCCGATTTCGCCTTGTTTCGGAATCACGGTATTCGCGTCTATTTTGACCACAGCAAAAACACGATATCGCGAAATGTAACGGAGAAAACTGGGACGTAAAGAGATTCGTCCGATGTAGGTCGGAGTTCCGTTCCCAAGGCCGCGACGATAAAGCAGGAAGGAGGACCATGACTGACCTTGAGGAGCCTTCGGAAGTAGGGACTGCAAGCCGAGAGGACGACCTTGTGGGCGGTGAAGCTGCTGCTATCGCATGCCAGGGTGACATCGACAAAATCCTCCTCGTCTCGGAGATGTCTGAAGGAACTGAGTATGCTCGAGTGAAAGTCATTCCATCTTAACGAATACTGTTGTTCGCCGCTCGACGAGGACGATGATGCCGCCATGGTGCCCGTACCACCGGGACCCACGGGCGTCGGTACCAGCGGTGGTATCGTGCCGCTCCAAACCGACGGCCAATTCTCCTCCTCTTGTTACACTTCTCTTTCGCACTCTTGCGCGCCAATCGTCGCGATGCTCCTATCGCTCGGTTACCAACGACGCCGGCGACAATCCGCGATCGTCACGGCCGCGTTTTTCTTCACGAATTCAAACTCGACGAGTATCCCTAACAAAATCATTTTCTCTTTGCTTTCCTTTCTCTTCCTCTTCACCGCGATTTTCTCTTCCCGTCGTCGTCGTCGTCGTCGTCGTCGAACAATCGAGGCGCGAATCTCGAGCGGGGGAAAAATGTCAACGCATGCTTTTCCTCACGTTACTAGTCGATGCGCTCTCGTTTTTTCCATCCCCTGCTCTCCTTCGTTCTCCACCGCCGCCGCGTCCTTCTCGCGTCTGCAACAACAAAAAAAACATCCTTTTTTACCATCCTCATCATTCTCATCATCATTATTATTATCCTCCTCGTTGTCGTTGTTACTAGTGTTTTTAATCGGTTTAGCGTGGACGAGAAAATTCTTCTCTCGCGTGTAATTTGTTGCGGGGAGGTGGGAAAAAAAAATTCGTCGACTGGTCATTTTAGAGCTACCGGGTCTCTCGATCGATACCGAATCTGTGCTGCCGCAGGGGGAAACGCGGAGCCGCAAAGTCGTAAGGATTTCGGATATGTTTTTAACCTCTTCCAAATGGCAATTTATTCACGAACGAACGACACTTTTTACGACTGCAGTGTATCGACTGTATAAGCTCGAATTTTATTACAGGTTTCGCGCGCGTGCTTTTTTCTCCTTTCCGTTTTTTTATCCGCTTCGTCTTCTTCTATCCGCTCTCGTCGAATTATTAGTCCGACGCTATTTTACACGTCGTCAACAAAATCCACGGCTCTTTCGTGAATTTCTCCCGTTGATTTACCACCGACGTTTTTTTCCTTTTTGCCCGATTTCTAATCCGTTCGTCTTCAGATTCTGGAGTCTTCGCCGCGATTTTGTCCGCATGTTTTTTGGAAAAAAAATTTTTTTTTGCGTTTTCGACGCGCTGATGAGTTTAGGCGCTGGCGAGGGTGTAGAAAACTAACGAGATTTTTTTTCGTCGAGAACGTGGAAGAGATCGCAATAAAAACGGTATATCGATAAAAAATGGTTCGCGGACAGATCGTTAAAGACTACGTTGTGATACTTTGTCACGATTTGGTGATTCTGATTTTCTGATCGAACAAACAGAGGCGATCGGACGATAAATGCACATATTTTACCGGATACCTATGCCCCCAGATTTTCTCGCGACGATCATATACCGGGTGTCGAGCTGCGTTTCCGGCATTCGGAGGTATCTGTCACTACGACGGGCTTCCCCGCGACTGGGCGAGGCAAAAACGACTCGGAGAAATCGTCGTGCGATGGACGGTTCCCGAGCTACGAGCGATCGCGCCGCCGCGGAGCGCGAAAATCGCTCTAGCGACGAGCCCAACAGCTTCTCGACGGTTTCGTTCGGGAACTTATCGTTGCAAATGGACAGCCGAAGACGGTGGTCGCGCGCGGACGCGAAAAAAATTTCGCCACCCGGTATATTACCGTGGTGAAAATCGATCCGGCGAGAACGGTGATGGTTCTTCGAAGTTCTCGCGTCGGGTTTGACGCCGAGGAGGTCCGGGGTTGCCTCTGGGCGCAAACAAATGAGAAAGATTACCGACACCCGGTAGATGTCGTGCGTTTCGGGAAAAACCGTCGTCGATGGTCATTATTACGTGGGTGTAAGCGTGTACAGCGGCGAAGTAGTCCGGTTCCCCGTGCCTCTCTCGCCACCCGAAATCCGGAGAGGCTCGTGTAACGATCGGAATAATAATGAATAGCCGTTACTATGATGATTATGTAGAAAAGACGGTCTCCGAAAAACAAGGTAACCCAATAATCGCTTGTTATTCGTTCGACGGGACACGAAAATACCTCGCACTTCCGTGTGTAGACGAGCGCGATAGCGCTATTTATAAATGTTTAACGCGGGCTGACTCCGACCGTCGATTACACGGGGTGTCGAGTAAAAAGTCAACGTCACGAGTGTTGAGAGACGCCAAAGTCCTGATGTAACGACGAAAAAAACCCCAAAGACGGATAAGCAATGACGAAAAACGAAACCCCCAAAAAACACCATCTCGTCATTTTTTCACTACATTTTGAAAATTGTGGGACGGTTATATTCGAAAGACAAAATCGTTCCAGAATCAAACGGATGTCGGTAACCTGCTTGTGCAGCAGCGATAGGAAAAGGCTGGAAATTGAGAGGGGAAAAAACTGTCAACATTTTTTTTCTCAAAATTTCGAATCGAACGTCGGTATTTTGGAAATCGGTCGGGAGAGCTTGTGAAAAATTGGGAGGATGCCAATCGACCGCTGTAACGAGGAATACCGGTAAAAACATAGAATTGGCCGCGCGAAAGAAGAATAAAAAATCAAAACAGGCTACGGCACTGCCGTTTTTGACATATCGAGTCACGGAATCGTCATTTTCTCGAAAACGGTGAATTTGGGGGGAAAACTTGTAGGGGGGGAAAAGATGGGCATTGAATAGGGCTACCAGATACTCTAAGCCCGATTTCGCGAAATCGCGTGATCTCGAGATATGGAGGAAATTAACGATCACGTTTTCGTCCAGGATGGATTTTTCCTGCCTTTAGGACGCGTTTTACGCGATCAGGTCCAGTTTTCTTGGCGAATAGGTGGTCTTGGTCGCGTTTCGCGTACGCTGAATTTTTTCTGAAACTGGGCAGTTTTTTCAAATATTTTTATTCTCGTTATATTATTATCGTGATATCTTTTTTCCGTCGCTCGATTGGGACGTAAATTTCTCGTCGAACAGTTGCGCGTGTATTTTTCCTCGAATGTTTATTTCTCACGTCGAGCGAACGGATTGCCATAGAATTTATAATTGAATTCAAAAGTTCAAGAATATAATTATAATTCCCCGGCGGATGTGAGCGTAGTGACAAGTGGAGACTGGTTGTGAAATTTCAAACTTTTGGAATCTGACATAAATTAAATATGGTCGTTATCCGATCTTGATCATTACCATATTCAATACCATCTCGCAACTGTACCGATCTGGGATCGAGGAGGAATCACCTCGAGCGAGCGAGAGCGAGATGCTGCCGGTCGCGTTGTTCAACAAACGTGCATACCCGCTCCGAAATTCCCTCTATGCAAATCGACCGTCAACCAATTAAGCGGCGAAAAATAATTGGGTAATTCGACGAAGTTGTTGATAATTTTTCCAAACAGCTTAGAGGGCCGAATTTTTTTCAAAAACAAGAAAATTAACCGATCGCCCGCAAACAGAGAGAAAGAAACCTGCGTGAACAAAGTACCTGCACCGTACAAAAAAACGTCAAATGGAACACAAAACTGTGCGCCAACGACTTTTTTCATACACAAAATTAGTGCTATTTCAGCACATCTCGCGTTTAATGAGAGAGTACCGCGAAGCAACGTACCACTAACGCTCAAAAAGTGTAGCACTAACGCTGAAAAAGTACAAAAAGTACATGAACGATTTCATGCGCTGAAAAATGGACCGTGGGAAAAACGCTGAAATGTTACAAATTCTGCAGTTTTTTTTTTTTTTTTTTTTTTTTTTTTTTTTTTTTTTTTTTTTTTACACTTTACGCAACGACGCACAATTTTTTACCGTGCGGATGAATTTGCGCGGAGAAAAACGAGAAAAAATGGCGGGAATAAGGAGAAGGGAAAAAAGCGACGTGGACAAAAAAACGAAGCGAATTACGAGTTAGATTGATTTTTGTTTTCATAAGCGGCTATTCAACGGTGGGCGCGCTACCGTCGCGCCGGAGACCCGGTATATCTAAGGTTTGTATACGGTAAGTGATAATCGACATTGTTTGCGGGTCGAGCATGATAAGAGAGAGAGACGTAAGTCCGATAGACTCGACCGCAGATAATGCTCGCATCGTGAAATTACACAACGCAACTTGTTATTCCGCGTAACAGGTAATTGCGAAAGGGGAACGCGAGTGCCAACGTCTCTCGCATCATCAGCTTTTCTGGTGGTATTGCCTCGATAATAGTCGTTCATGTTTTTCCCAAACTTGCGCGTTGTCGTTGCTTATCCGGCTTCCCGGAGCGCGCCTTCGCGCGTTTCCGTGGATTTTCGTCAATTTCCGCCGTTTCCCGCCGATTCGGGTGTTTCCGTCGATACTCGTCGCTCGCGCCTCGCTGATCCGGTGTTATCGGTACGCGCTGTATACTCGTACGCCTCCACGTGCAACACGTTGCGTGCGTTCCTCCTCAACCCTGCCGCCGATTTTTCCCCATGCCTGTGAAAATTCTGGAAAAAATTCATACTATTCCACGTGTTAGGCCGACTCTCTGTGATTTTTTTCAGATTTTTCGGAGCTTCGACGCCCAAGTTACACGTCTGCTAAGCAATTGTCTAGAATATGACGTATCGCGACAAATGTGCGTCGGATCAAAAAATTGTTGGTACAAAACTTGGAGGTTTTTCGGGCAACTTTGAGACAACATTTTTTAATGAAAATAAAAATCGGATTTGAAGGGTCTAAATGGTAAAATAGGACTACAAACGCCATGCTCGCGCATTTCGACACTTTTTTTCTTCTTGACAAAATTTCAGATTAAATTACGTGGCAAATAGAAGGTCTTCAGCTGAACACGAGAGTAAGCTCCGGAGAAAATGAATCGCCACGAATTTTTTTTTCGACTTCTCATCGATGTCAAAAAAAATTTGACACTTTTTGACTTCAAAACAATTTTTTTCATTTTTTTTCTCACTCATTATAGGATTACAAAGCCAACAACTATTTTTATCGAGTTAAAAATAGTGTCGATACGTGAGACTGTTTTCCGAATACTGCTGTCCAACGAAAAAAAATGTTTTTTAGCCAAAAAGCGTCGAAGATCTGCAAAAAAATTTGACATCGATGGCAAGATGAAAAAAAAAACGTTACGATTTATTGTTAGTTAGTTACGAAAAAAAAGTGTTGGTGGACGCGTAACTTGGGCGTCGAGGCTGCAAAAAATCCAAAAAAATTCACAGAGAGTCCAACCAGTGCGTAGAAAAGTGTGGAATTTTTCCGGAATTTTCGGACACATCGAAAAAAAAATGTGTGGTGGATCGAGGAAGAATGCCTCGTAGAGCGTATATTATTCTATCATCGTCTATCGTCCGCACGAGATTATTTTCACCTATCCGTATCGACTCCCGAGACGCGATGTGCGCGTGATCGCGTATCTATGCACGTCGCGCGTCGTATCTCTTATTCGCACGTCGCCGTGTCTCGTATGTTGTTAGTTTCTTCGCGTTTTCCGCACTCGCACGTGTCATTCGACTTTAGATCTGTTCGCGGATCCATTCCGACGTTTCCGTGCCTCTTCGTACGTTTCCGCCGGGCGTCGGGCGCGTGCGCGTGCGCTAGTTCGGGTGCGCGCCGCGCGGCGAAACCCGAATATTAGGAAGGAAATGATTAGGATAAAGAGGAGAGGGAAAAATAATGATAATAGCCCAATAAGAAGACAATGACCGATGGGCCGGGATAGACGAGGCTGTACATCGAAGATTTACAGTTTTCGCTTGTTATATACGAGACTCGGTATACAGATATACAGTACCCGGAACAGAGTGGGACCGAGATATAGGAATGTGGTGAATTTTAGGTGTGGCGCTTAACCGTCAACGCAATGGCGATAGATTATGACGTCGGGACGCGGAGGGAGGGGGGTGGCGAGGAGGAGGGACATACACACACGAGCGGTAATGTCTGCCTCAATTAAACTTTGCTAGAGAAAGATACGCGGCGTTGATTGCGTCTCGTAGAAATTTCAAGCATAAAATAACTCGTCGCGGTTGGAGATCTCTCAGGTTTTTTTTTCTTCCTTTTTTTGTCATCATCTCGCCACGTTTATATGTATGTATGCAGGTTTTTTCCTCGTCGGAGTTGTTGATTTTGTCTTTTTTTTTTGTGGACATTTTTGCATTTTTGGGGGATTTTTTTTTGGGGGGATTTTTTTGGGGGGGGATTTTTTTTCACGTTTTACCGAGAAAAGCGTTGCGGAGGTGGAATGACGTAGGTACTGGAGAAGCGGGATTGGTGAAGGGGAGGAAGAAAAACAAAACGAAACGACGAAGAAAATAGCATGTGCGAGGGAAAAGGTTTGGTATAACGAAGATCGTGTTACAGGTTTGGGATACGCTTGTCCCCGTCCCCTGGCTTTCGAGGTCTGTTAGGAGTGGCGGAAAAACACGGTCGTTGCACGTAATTTGCGGAGGAAACGATCGAAACGCGGCTTCGGGACCGCCGGTTTCAAAGGGAACGCGATCGCGATAGGACAGATGGATAGCGCGTCGAAAACGGAGGCGATTTCGTCTTGGAATTTTTCTCCTACGACGCTCGGGTCGCCTGATAATGGGAAGCGAAGCGCCGGACTAATGGGAACGCGCGGTGCATCGGTGCGTCGTGTAACGCCGATGCCAATTGGTCGGAGGCGTCCTCGCGATTATCTCGAGAACGAGGGGTCGCAGAGGAAAGCTTCCTTCACATTTTCGACTCCAATTTCCACGTAGAATATCGCGGCGAGACGCGTTTTCCCCTATTTACCAGGGTTTTTCACTCCGATGGTGATTTCTGCGACGGTTGGATCGCGCGACGTGAACGGAGTCGCCAAACGCGATGGAGGAAGAAATAAAGGAAAACTACGAAACGCCCGTGTAACTTTCTCACAACGTCTGTGGAAACTCGAGCGCGGGACCTTCGCACATATTGCGTTTGCGGAGAAGATAAATGGTTCTACCCGGTCACCCTGTCAGACTAACCTAACTTATACCCCAAGGTGGGTTCTGCAGGCAACTAGGGGCGCGGAGGGGGTACAATAAGCATCGTGCAGCATCCGGCTTGGGACTACCGCTCGTGTTACCCCCGCGCCCGTACGAAACTCCGCGTGTAATGCCTTTCTGCGAGGGTCTAGCCTTCATTTGTCACAAATAAGAAGACGAGAAGGAAAATAAAAATTCACATTCCTCCCCAATTTTGTTTCTCACTCGCGAATACTCCCGACCACCGCGATTTTTCTCAATCCGATGTCGTCGTTAGCAATATTGTACGGACGTTTTTTTTTTTTGCGAAATTTGACAAAATTCCACGCACCCTACACAAAGACGTCGAGGAATACTAAGCAACATCCTGAAATGCAACGAACAAGCAAGACCTCAAAAATAGTCAAAATGTCGATCTCATTCCACCAAAAAATTAACAGACACATTCCAATTCCATGGAAATCTAAAGAGTCAAAAAAAAGACCTCACAAATTAGAGAAAAAATGACGAAATTTCCAAGAACTTGAAAATTCTGAGGAAAAAAATCAGAAAATATGAGGATACAGGAGAAATGCAAGCAGAATAATAAATCTAAGGAATGTGGATGAATCAATTCGAGTGGAAAAATCTGGATGAAACGGTGAACTTGATAAGGTAGTAGACACTACGATCGGATGGTAGCACCAAGCTTGTTTCAGCTCGCCGTCGGATGAAAATGTGCACGAGAAAATTGAATTAGGTAGGCGTCGATGTGTTTTCAGAGAGAAATGTCGAGATCTCGTATGGGAAATGTGCGCGAGTCGCGATTGCAGAGTACAAAAAAAAAGAGTGGTCCGGTCCGATTTCACGGGCCAACCAAATGCGAAACGATTGGATCAGCAGCGATGCGAGTTTTGTATCGAGAAAAACTCCTTTGCTCGGGGTTCCGAGGGACGCTTACATTAGCCGTGACGCTTCCATTCGGGATTAGGATGGAACATTCGAGTGCGTCGGTCGTCCATGCTTCCACTACACATGCACGAACGTAGCATCCCTGCACACATCGCCGTGCCATTTTTTCTCAACAGTCGTCGTCGTCGAGGCAGGAAGGTCGGAGGAGAGATACGTTCAGGTAGATTTCCGAGACCCTCCTCCCCTCTCCGACCTGCGGCCGATCCGAAAAAAAGGAAAAGTGTACTTTCGATGCGTTCCTCTGCGCGCATGTTGCACGTGGACATGTATATACCTGGAGTTGCGGGAGAAAAATACGACCTTGAATTCCCTTTTGAAAATCTCGCGCGAGGACCATTAATTTTTCAGGGGGCGAGGGAACAGATTAGAAGATCAAACCGACAGATTCCGACTTCTTCTGCATATTTCTCGATATTTCCAACGATTTCCGAGCTACGGCGACCCACAGAAATGTAAAATAACTACCAGCATGGATTTTAACCCGCGATTCAGAATTGTTAACTAGCAATCCACGTTCCTCCCTCGTAAACGTTTCCGTTTTCTCGACTGTTTTGGGGGAAATAGCTGAAATCTGAGGCCAATTTGTCATGCAGCAACGAAAACATAGCCAGAATAAGTCGACGAATAATGAAACTAAATTTAAAAAAAAAGACTTGAGGGCAACGCGAATGAGAAACGAGCGTGAAAATTGTAGAAAATGGAGAAAATCGCAGAAATTGAGTTCGTGCTGAGAGTGTGAAAATGGGAAGGAAAGGCGGTGATAGTAAACGGGGAAGAAATGCAAAAAGTTCATCTTTTTGATGAACCGGAAATTGCACGAGAGAGGTAAAGAGTTGGATTTCGAAGAAACGAGTTTGGGGGAAAATCCGAATTGAAATGAGGAGAGAAGCAACGAACTGCTGTGGCTGAATTCAGTGGGATATGACGCGAGAGAGAGAGAGAGAGAGAGAAGCAGAGGAGAACGAGTACGAAAAGCCGGAGGCGGAGACGCGGAGGACGAAATGAGAATGGTGTGAAGAAAAACAGAAGAGAGAGAGAGAAAGAGAGAGGATTTGAGAAATAAAACACCCCGTAGGTAATTCTCGCACCGAGTTGATCCCTGATTTCATCCCCGGGGCAACCCTCCGGTAGTCATCGTGTCTGTCTATGCGCGAGTGTTCGTCCTTTCAACGTATTCGCGGCGCTGCACCCCGATTTATTGATCACACACATCACGTAGTTCGCTGGTGAGCGCCATGAGGTTCTATTTGCCTCGCGACTCGCGTAAATCTCGCAAGAATCTCCGTGAAAATGATAAAAAGGAATGTTTAGAGAACGAAGACGAAGAGGAGGAGGAGAAACGGAAAAACAAAAGAGCGAATTTTACCTGAATTGTTGGATAATGCGGGCGAAAGAACCAACAAATGTGCGATATAGCCTCGAAAATCTTCCCATTGCGTCTCGATCGATCGACAAACGCGAATTTGGAGGGTAAATAACGCGAGAGAGAGAAGCGATAGTCTTTTGTTTCGCGCGCGACCAATGGCGTCGGTTACGCTAACCAAACAATCGACGATTCGGTTGCAAAACGTAACATCTGACGCAAAAATCGTGACTCTGATGGTCGAAACGAAAGTTTTGGGAACAGCGTAAAAACGGTAGGTTGAAAAAACTTACGAATCGCAGCTTCTTTTTCCTCGCTTTTGCTCAACTCGTCGCGATTTAACATTTGTAACCTGGCGCCGTAAAACGATACTTCCGCGTAACAGAAGCAGAACGCTGCTACGAGAATTTGGCTGGTCGGAGAAATATCGTCCAGAAAACATCGCATCGCATCGCGTCGCAGTTCGTGGCTCGCGAAGCGTAAACCAAACATATCGACACTACACCGAAATATCGACGAGGAGGCAGTGTATCGCGTCGAAAACAAAAGCATAACGCCCGCAAGGGTAACGCGCGAGCTCGAGGAAACAAGCGACGATCGCGCGAATGAGAGTCGAGCCCGCGTATTTTTCTGGCACGGATCTGCGAAACGTTGATATTATCGGTTAAAAGTGACTGAATTTGACGGAGAATCTGATATATTATACGGGGCGTGTGTCGCGTGACGTTGGGAATGAAGCTACTAGTGTTGGAGCTGGAAAGAAGTGACGATCGCGGAGCGAGCGAGGCAGCGTATAACCTATACGTGCGTCGCGATGAAAGGTATGTAATTCTGTTGTGCATATTTACGTGACGGCGTTTCGACAAATTCAGCATCGATGCGAGAGTCGGGCACAATTAGGGGAGATACGTGCGAATCTACACGAACATCATCATCCTCCGCTGTGTACGACGAGTACGTCGTGAACAGAGGTTCGTTGCAGTAACGTTAACACACAATCATAATCACAACATGATCATATCATACGCGATTTCGTATCATCACTGTTGTTATATACAAACGAATGCCGGATTGTTAGCACTCGATCCGTTCCGTTTCCACGCACGTTTGGCGGTGAAATAACGACGAAAAAACACAGATTATTTGATCGATGAAACTCGGCTCGAGTCTGCCGTCGGTTTCGCCGTATCTGACCGAGAGGGAACGCGCGCCGCCTCGTCGCCTCGTCGCGTCGTCGTCGTCGTCGTCGCCGTGTTCTTTGCACGCACTCCTCGCTGCTGCTTTTTTTTTTGTTCAACCCGTTCAATGAGATAACTCGCGATGCAACGATGCGAATATATACAAGGAGGGGCTCGATGAAAATTACAAATATGTACAACTCTCTCGACGTACAACGTGACGTTGCGCGTGCTGCTGACTCCCGGCTCACGGCTCACGGCTCACGGTTCCTCTCTTCGTTTCTCCCGTATCCTTCCTTATACGCTTCCTCTCGTGTTTCGTCGCCGCGTCGTGTTTTGTTTACCCGCCGTGTCGCGTTAATACGATTACCGTCTACGGCACACCGCGAATAGTTTTTATTATATATTACGCGTAATCGGATATAATACGACGCGAAATTACAATCGCGCTTTCTGAGACGCGCGCGAGGAGCATCCTCGGACGAACCTTATTGCGTAGCCGCACACGGAGTTATGGGCCGGTTGCCCCTTAGGCAGGTCTTGCTTCTCGCCTCACTCGACTCTCGCTCGCAGCCTGCCTCTGCTTGCTTGCCTGCCGCCGCTTCGTTGCCGGTACTCCCCCCACCACGCTAACGCGTCACTATATTTCTCTCTCGCTTCGAAGCTCGCGGCTCGTGACGCCACAGACACGCTCGGAGCATGCCGACATTGCCTCTGCTACGAGTCTCTCTCTGCTCATGCTCGTACCTCGGCACCTCGGAGCTAGCAGCTAGCAGCTACCAGCTCGTCCTATCCGCTATCCCGATTCTCGACTCGCTACTTCGCAACGATTCACCCCGACACTCTTTTCACCACGTACTCGTTCTCTACGCCGATTGTCCATCCCCTCGCCTTCCTTCTCTTCTTTCTCTCCTTCTTTCTTTCTTTCTTTCTCTACTCGTACCTTTCCTCGCGCGTCGCGCCGCCAATACCCGTTTTCCACCGACCTACGTACGCGTCGTATTCACCTCTCGACGTAACGGCACCCGACTCGCGTACTATTTACCCCCACCGCCTATTATTATGCTATTATATTCTCTCGCGACACATCGCATCCGCGACTGCGATTCGATCAGTTTTCACATTAAATCCATGCCTCAACTTGGCTCCACCAAATTTCGAACGACGACGCCATCGAACAATAATCTCTGCACGTAGAGTACTTTTTACGAGCTTCGAGATAACGCAAAAATAAGTGGGGATAGCCGACCTAAATTAAGAGAAATAAATTGTCAAAGTCGAGCTGTTAGACGAGGTTAGTATCGCGCGTTTACACATCGTGTTGCATAAAATGTTAAAAAGAAATGACAATTTGCGACAAAAAACACTTATATCGTGCAATAATCATTGCTGAATCTATTTTCTATACAGAAAAGTACTGCCTACCAAAGTAATGATAAAGATATTTAATCGGAATCGTGAATTACTAACGCCAAGCATTATGCATGCATTGTGGAAAACGTCGCAAAGTCGGTATTCACGTTTCTTATCGATGTTGTCGATGCTTTCAACGAAGAAATGTGGTTTTCTATACTAATTCGTGTAAAAAACCCAACTATTTCAAGTAACCCCCAAGCATTTGGGGATTGTTTTACAAGCAAAGTATCGGATAGAATGTTTTTCAATTCTTAGGATACGTTGGTGCAGGAATAATGAATCCATGGTGATTTTTTTGAACGAAAGAATTTGATTTCCAGCGAGTTACTCGAAAAACAGTTCACTGCTGCAGTGATTGCGAGGTTCGCAGCGCGTAGGATCGAAAAAACACGAAAGTTAATCAAACTGCAGAAAAAAAACCTGCAAATATGCAGAAAAAAATTGGTATTTTTAAATTTCGCACTAGCAGTCCCCCTCCCTACTAATTCTGATTCCCTCAGTTTAACGTTATATTGCTACACACACGAGCGATTCCATCGCACTTCCCGCTTATCTTTCACAAATTCACGCGTACAGTTTGTTCTCTTACTCGATCTCCCACATTCCTAATCTCTCGGTTATCTAGTCGGTTTTGCTCGATTATCCAGAAAAAACGCAACTTTGCCTGTTTGTCTATTTTATCAACGAACGTTTTTTTCTATAAATACGCGAGACTTTACGATTTACCTTATCGCTTTTTTGTCGGGTGAACAGAAACGAGCATAAATTTGTACGCGCGCGTCTATCACCCAGCTCGGATAATTTTACACTGCTCGACGTTTTTTTTTCCCCTACTGCACGCGTATTGCAACAGTTGTTTACGCGTCGTGTGCGAAATTCAGCACGATTTCATCTTTTATCATCGACGAATGGCCTCGCTTGTTACGTATCCACGTTTTTTGTCATTCTTCCTCGCTTTTCTTTATCCCACCGTCACAACGAAGTTCAAGCCTTCCCTCGAAGTGCACAAGCTGCTTTACCTCGACACGATTCACCTACATCATCATCCGTGAATGCACGACTGATATTCCGTGTAGACAATTTTATTACCGTTTGATCAATTCCTCCGACCATTATACCAGAAAATGAGCGTAACTTTGTACATATACCGACGATTTCACACGTTTTATTTTCGTTCCCTCGATTTCTCACGTTACCGAGTGCCGAAAAACGAGCGTAATATAACTTTTTACATAATCGGTCGATCGCCTCGTTTACTTTTTTCTTTTCGTTATTGTATTCGAATTCCTGCGGAACTTTGTCCATAGATTAAATAATACACGCCTCTCGTTATTACCGTTTTATCGATGTTTCGAAACGAGTGTTGCTGCGTGCTCAAGACACTCGCTGTATTACGATCGTGTTGTGATTTATGGTCTATCAGTACACACGCAACTTTGTGTACAAGCAGGATGTCGCATTTTTATCTTGTTTCTCGAATTTACTCGCGCAACACGACGCGACAATCTACATTCGTTCGTAGCTGCAAAGTCGTTTTTGCATTTCATCCGCTTCGTCGAATTTGATGTACGTGCGTCAAGTGTAAGGATATCGATGAAAAATGCATGACATTGTAATGACTTGGAAACTTACGGAACGTTGGAACGATTTATTATACTGAAATCACGCGGTGCGGTCAGATTTCAAGAAGGGAAATTGAGACTAGCTTTTTTTTACGCAATGGTACTGGCAGTTTTTCCAGACTGGGATGAAAAATAAAAGGAAAGCAGACGCAGCTCGCCGGTAGCATTCGAACGCGTCGGGGATGCGCGCGATATCGTATTTTCGCACGCAGCGAATATATATTCGCGCGTCTCGTGGACGGGCAAAATGTGACGAGAATTGCCCGCGAGAGTGATGGGAGGAATCGGAAAAACTCTCCGCGCCGCGAATAACAAGGTCTCTCACCGTCGTCCGGCGAGTCAGCGTTGCATATATCGTCTCTCGCCGTGTCGCGGTGTCTGCGCTCGCGAGCGTTTCCGGCAACGACCTGCAAAATATCTTCCGAAAGCGTGCAGAACGCGCAGAAAAGAAAAAGTAAACAGTTCCTAGCGTATCGCGTGTGCCCGGCACAAGCGCGTGTCTCCTCCGATGCATCGGTGTGTTTCCGGCAACGACAGTGTGTGCCGCTGGTTGCGTGTGGCGCATGCTGTCTGTCCCCCCCCCCCCCGCCCGCGCATGCGCGCGGTGAATCTCCGCGTAGATTTGCCGAGGGTTGGCTCTGTCGTCGGCTTGCATGTCCGAACGCGTTTCCGCGTGTCCGTGACTCGTCCGTGACCAGGTCGCGACGCGTTGCAGGCGAGCAGTGTGCGAGATCGCTGGCTGGTGGAGAGCGCGAGGCTAGTGCGCTGACTCGGGTTTTACGTCTCGTTCCAACCATCCCGCTCGCGAGTCTCCTACCCGACCGCCGCGCCACCTCCTACTCTTTGGCAAACTACTCCTCCGCGAGACGCGACACACCATCAAACTGACCGCACATACGCTCCGCTGATCCCCCTGTACGACGTCTGCGTTGCGTATACAGGGTGTACGCCGCGAACACCAAGCGACGACTGGGAACTTTTCCCGTCCTATCGCGTTTGCTCCAGATGCACCGTCAATGCACCTGCAATCTCGTAGTGCTATGTCGATCGCATTACCCGATTCCTTTTCAAACGGCCGATGCGTTGCCACTAAATTGAAACATAACCAAACAAAAAAGAAACGAATGCATTGCCAATAAATTAAAAATGTTGGACATGCCACGCGAATGGAACGCTATTCACGAGTTTATTTCGGGTAGCTGTAATAGACAATGGCAATGGTAATTTTCTCCAGAGCACCTTGTCTCATCGCGCGATTGGTATTTGAGTGCCTCGAGGTAGGAGAAGGTTTTTTAACGGGGTTGCGCTACGTTGTTTCGGGGAAGTTCGGAACTCGCCGACAGATGGCGAGCAAGCGCTGCCAAATCCCTTCCGCCTCTGCGCAGTAGACAACCAACGTATCCATCTCTGTCTCCCGCCTTTCCCTGCAATCGCTCGATCTTGTTCGATCGACTTGCCTCCGCGTACGGGTGGACGAGCACGCATCGCCCTCTCTCGTACCTATAACCGACCAGCAGCGCCCCATGCGCGTTACTTTTAAGTATTTCCTATCGATTTCTTTCTCCCGTTACCGACCACCGTCTCTCCGCCTCGCTCCGCAACGACGAAAATAAACAAACAACGATAAACACAGCGATCGCGTATCGACAGTTGCAAAAAGAAAATTAAAAAAAAATTGGGGCTCGAATTGAATTCAAGGTCACGTCATTCGTGAAGCGCAACGAGACGGGTACTCGAACAACTGGGGGGGGGGGGGGGGGGGGGGCACCGACGTGAAAAATCTCAGCAAAAGCCACGTTTTAATTAGAGCGAGCGATGAAAATTCCACGAGCGAATCGATGAACGGAGGGAGGGGGAGAAAAAACAGGAGGAATTCCTCGTCGAAACTCGGAAACTCGTTTCATTTGTTTTTTCGTCAAGGTTCTCGTAGACGAACGTGCGCGGCGTCGGAAAGTTATTATCGCGGCTAATTAACGTAATTGGAATTAGATAACGTTCCTCCACGTGTCGATTGATAATAATTTCGAAATTGAAAACAATACGCTACATCAGGCTCGTTCGCGGTAATTATAATACGCGCATACCGACCGACCGGCGGTCTGCGCTCGCGTTCCTCGGAACAATAACAGTTTAACGAAAATATTTTAATCACGATGCGGGGTCGTTGACAAGGTCGTCGACCTTGTTGTCACTCGGTACGAAACGTACCGTAACACTTGCGCGATGCTCCCGTTTGTGTCAGCGTCCGGCGCGACGACGATCATCGGCGATGCTGACGATCATCGATCAATTCACCCCCACCGCCCAGGCGAGAGGAGAAGAATTTTCCTTCCGTTTCCTCGATACTCGCCGCTGCCCCCTGTTTTTTTTTTCGTAACAATTATTATCGCGCGCACGAAATGTATTATCTCGTCGTTATGAAAGCGGTAATTGTCACTCGATAATAGCGGCCTGATAACGCCGATGATAACGAAATAATTACGCCTGAAACAGAAAATGTGAGAACGTATAACTACTATCAATTCAATTAATAGCAACGCGTCGCACGGCCACGTTAATAATGAGAATAAAAAAAAAACGATAAGGAAAAACAACGAAATAATCGAAAAAGCAATCATTTCTCGCCACCTGCGCGAATTTTCTTAGATTTACTTCCGTTTCCCGCCCATTTTCCAATTATTCTCGAGCCGCGGTGCGAATTTTTATCCGGCAGATTTGCAGCATCGTAAAGGAAAATCTGTCGGCTCGCGAAATAAACATCCGCCGATCGCGAGCAGATTAGCAGATTACCTGAAATTGATCGTAGTTAAGTAGCTGGCAAAATGTACTAAAGAAAGAAAGTTGTACGTTCCAATTTTTACACGCCGAATCGTTAGTCGGAAAAATAAGTGGAAGTACAATACCAGAAGAAAAAAAAACAAGGAGTATTTTTAAGCCAAGTGGATTTGTTAACTTTGCTACGGGAAAAGGGAGCAGAGAAGGAAAAGCTTTTGTTGCCAATTTTTTCTAATTTTTTTCAATTTTTTCTAATTTGTTATGATTTTTTCTAATTTTTTTCTAACCTGTTATCATTTTTTCCGATTTTTATAATTCATATTTGTCACGAGTTTCGCGGACAACGATATCGCGGACGGATAATCGTCGTATCGTTGGCTTTTTTCTACGACTATTTGCCACAGCCAATCGCTTCGATCTTACGGAAGTGCGAGGTGCACCCCTCCGGCCTCTCGTCACCCTTTACGTCCGATGCAGGTGAAACGAACCGCGCCGAGTGCATCGGATGGATGGATGGTCGGGCGGAGGGGTTGGCGGTGAAGCGGAGGAGCGCGAGAGAGGAGAGGGCGAACGAACGCGCGCGAGAGAGACGGGGAGGATAACAGGAGCACGTGTCATCCGTCTCCGTCGTCGGTGCTCGGTCGGCGTAGGGGCCTCTCCGTCGTTCTCGTCGCATGCGCCGGCACCCCGATCGATAGTTCGAATCCCCTTCGCGAAAACGTTCGGCGTGACGTCACGGGGTGAGCGTGGCCCGATTGGTCCCGAGGAGCGACGATGACGGCCGAGCGGAGCCGAGCCCGCCCGATCTCAATGCGGTCCGCGTTGACGTCGAGGCGAGTGCGCGGCCCTCCGTAGTTTTTTGACGTTTGACGACGTCCCTGATTTCCCGTACACCGTTTGCCGTTTCGTTTCGATGTTGAAATTCGCCAACTCGTCGGGTTATTGCGTCGATATCGCGTCGTCGACGAACGGTGATTCGCGCTGTGTCCGACGGTGAAGCAAAAGCGGGGCCGGGAACCGTCGACGTCGCGAGAGAGGTGGTGGTGGTAGTGGTGGTGGTTGTGGTGGTGGTGGTGGTGGTGGTTGGCGGACTGGTCGTGGTTGCTGCAGGACGCCCTGCAACGATAAAAAAACAGCGAAATCAACGATTCGTCGGTGAAAAAAAAAAAATGAATAAGATTGCGAGCAAATAAATTCGGCGACGAAGCGGAAATATTCTCGTTGCTCCGTCGAGAGCGAGCCAGAAGGAGAAACGGACGAGAGACACGACGAAGAGAGCGACCAAAACAAACGCGACGAGGCGCTGAGGCTGGTTCTACTTTTCTCTTTTTTCTTTCGGGGCAGTAAGTTCCAAAAAAAAAAAAAAAACATTCTCCGTCTCTTCGAGTGTTTTCCTTTTGCTCGATTTTACTTTCCGTTCGACGAATCTTGCCAACACCCGTCCGACGATTGCCGTTTGTTTTCAGATCCGGCATGATCTCGGAGCGATCCGATAACAGCTTCCAGATCGGGGTCACCGTCTGATCGGCGAGGGGAACATCTACTACCACCGCTTCGGCCGGAGTAGCAGCGCTGGGCGACCTCGCTCCTTGCTCTTATGCCCGACCAGCGCGGTACTGCATCTCCTCCGTTTCACGTGCGGGAGAGAGAGAGAGAGGCTGACCCACCCGGTCGACCCCCCGGTGTCCACCCTACGACGGCAGCCGGGGCGCGACCCAGAGCCCCACATTTCACGCGTACTCCGCGCTGCACCGGGCCGTATCAACGACGCGACTCGACAACCCCTGATCACACGTTTCTTCGAGGCTCGACGTTACCAACAATTTCGAGGTGAGGACCTCCCAGAACCACCACGTGACAACTCCGACGAGCCACCTCTATCCCGCCCCTCCTGCTCCTGTTTTTCCCAACTTCTCGTTTCACTCCGCTAGACTTTCTCGCTTTGCGACGAGTCGGAGTGATATTATCCGCCGCGGGGTCCTCGTCTCTCCGCGTTTCTCGCGCCCCTGGCGTTTTTTACCTGCTATCGAATTTCTTAGTGTCCGGGGCGAATCGTTGTCTCCGCTCCTGTATCGCCGCATTCCGGAAAATCCCTCGTGGAATGTACTCGCTATCGAATCCGACCCAGTATATCCGTCGCTCGTGCCCAACGCGCGATCACGAATGTTCCTCGGAGCTTTCCTCCACGAATTTCCGCGACTCACGCCTTTCGTCGACAACTTAACCCCTCAACCACTTCGACTTGCATTTATTCGCAACTCGTTCGACCATTTTTCCCGGGTGTTCTCATCGATCGTACCGAATTTCAACCTAACCTACATTTTACCGGTGCTACGAATATGCTTGTATTGCAGTATTTCTCGATCACCTCGACGTTTTATTTCCCCACACTCTTCATCGTTCCGCTGTTCTTTCCGAATCTACTCCAACCCTCCGTCGTCTCGTCTCCTCTCACCTGTAATCTCGTCCCCTCGTCCTCGAATTTCCTCTTCACGTAAACGAATGACATACGTTAGTTCAATGCACAAAGTCAGTCTCATAACAGTGGTAATCATCGACTTTTGCAAGCTCCACTTCGTACTCACATTTCTGTATTCGTATAGCGTACACCGTCTTTACTATATTCGTATATCGAACGTCTTTGGCTCCTTCTATGTTTCAGGATCCCGTCTCGCTCGAAGCTATCTCGTCGCCGCGTTGTCGGTCGCGACGGTCTCGTTCCGAAATACGGCTCGTTGTGATGATCACGAATCCATCGGAGGCCGGGGCACCGAGACCGTTCACTCCTCGGTACCCGAGGCGAGCAGCAGGGTGCTCGTGAGGAGGGTTCTCGCCGACGTCGGTCGTCTGACGCGCGTTGATCCATCCGTTTCGGAAATATCGTCCGGTGGTAAAATTGGGGGGGCAGAATGGTGTGACCTCCGGCGTGATCACCCTCAAAGACGCGAGGGCGAGGGCGTCGGAGGTGGTGGTAGCGTCGGAGAAGGTGCGTCGTACGAGAACTCGGAGGAGGAGACGGCAATGTCGAAGCAGTGTCGCGACAGTCGCGAATTACCACCACCCCGTGACCCCCGTGACCCCCGCGACCTCCGCGACCATCGGGAGATACGGGATCCCCGTGATCTGCGGGAGCTGCGGGATCCCCGTGATCTGCGGGACCCGCGGGACCTGCGGGACCCCCGCGACGTTCGGGACTCTCGCGACTTCCGGGACTCTCGGGACTTTCGGGATCCCCGCGACCTTCGGGACCCCCGAGACATACTGCGAGACCCGCGAGATATCCGCGACCTGTCCTCCTCGAGGGATCATCGGGAGCCACGCGACCGCGACGCCCTCCTCGGTACCAATCAGAGGCCGATCCTGCAACGCGACGAACGCGAGTACAACGACTTCGATCACCATCCGGTCGCGCCGACGGCAACGGCCCCGCCGACCACGTCGATCGCCAACAATCCGGTAAGTCGATCGCGAATCGCGTCGCCGACTCGCCCGGGGAAAAAGCTCTTCTCCGAGCTTCCTCCTCTTGGGGCGAGGCAGCGGTGCGGTTCGAGTGGTTTTCATTTTTGAGGGCTGCTGATTTTTACCCCAGGGCGAAAAGCCTGTTTTCTTCCACCTCGATCGTTCGAAACTGTGTCGCGCGAGTGGGAATTTATTATTTATAAGACGGGGTATGGAGCTGGTATCAAAAACGAGCCAGCCACGTTTTCTCGGGGCCGCGTCAAAGCGTGCTCATCGAGCTTTAGGGAGGGTCGAGTAAACACGATGCCAGAGTCTCGTTTGCCTCCGTACATTCGCACCGGCGTCTCCGCTCCATTGGCTCGGTTTTGCCAAAATAACGCGTCTACGGATTTTTTACGCGCCCACTCCTGCTCCAATTTTTTCCCGAGGTCCGATATCGTTTTGGATATAATAATTACTCCGCGACGAATCGCGTCCGTGCAAACATCGTTGTCGCGTGATGCGGGATTTTTGTTTGTTCGTCGCGGCGAAGCGTTGAGATGCGGATAATGGGAAATGGGAGTTTGCGAAAAACATTACCTTTTCGATGAAGCTGCTCGATCGCGGTCTTATCTCTAGCCGAACGAAATGAAATACGAGATTGGATGTTCGAATGGAAGGAGTATTCTCGTTATTACGAATGTTAGCCTTTCCGTACGAAACGAAGCATTTTATGACCATTGCTGATTAGCGGCGCGATTCGTTGCGGCCGATTAATTCTAATCGTCGATACGCGGATTGGAAAAATGGGAAATACAATGAGAAAAGGTGGAAAACGAGGGAGAAGGAAAATGTCGCGTAAACGTTGTTACGACGCGGTGGTAAAGGCGCGCTTGGAAGCCTCGTCTCGACGATATATTGACGGCTGGAGGTATAGGTTTGGAAAATCAATAATCAATCGCGCCTCGCTATTCCGATCCGATCGTCGCGATCGGCGAGATTGATGAGATTTTTCCATTCAGCGGAGCACTCTGCCTCCATTCCGAGCTCTTCTCGTGCCCCGGGTCGCGTTTTGGGGCAAAGTTTCGATTTTTTCGCCGAGGGGTTTACGAAGTCGGAATTTTGATCGGCCGCCATTTTCCGCTCGCCGATCGTGGCGACTCGCTGATTTTTTCCCAGCAAGATGCTGGGGCCGAAATTGATAATCCGTCGACGGATCGAGCCTAAGTGCATTAGACGAGTCTGGGGAATTTTTTGAATCCAGCGAAACTCGGAGGACTCGGTTTTAGAACGGTATTTCGCGTTTGTTGCCGGTTTGTCGCTTCTTCGGGGTTCTTAGACCAGTTTCTCGAGTCTTCGAATATAGGTCAGTGTATAAGGGTAAGAGGAACGCGGAGGAGGAGGAAGAGGCGGAGGAGGAGGAGGACGAGGAGGAGAAGGAATGAAAAAAGGCAACGGTGTCGAGGGTAAAAAAAATATGACGGGCGAGTGCAGAACTCGGCCGTTCTCGGTGTGGTGGAACTTCGAAACGGTTGCGCAGGTCCTCGGCTTCGTGTGGCGTTGCCGCTCGTTTATAACGGCCATGCCAAACTGGTTTAAATTCTTCTCCTTTGCTCTTGCTTCTCGATTTATCTTCCCGTTCGGCTCGTCCTTTTTCTCAGTCTCGTTGGCTTGCTCAACCCCGGAGCGAAAATCGCGCGCGATCCTCCCGATGCCTCGTAGAAAATTTTCGAATTCCGGATCGTTACTTTTTATGGGTCAACTCCATCCCCGACGGAGGAGCGACGACGATTCGTGCCAGCTGGACTTTTGCTGCGATCCTCGAACAACCCGAGTCCCAAGTTCTCCTCTGTTGTCCTAGGCAACGACGAGCAACATTTTAGCCGTCCATTTTTTTTCCCCAACTCTCGCACGCGTTTGTTTACCCGTCCCGTTCTCGTGGGTAGACAGGTACGGAAACACCTGTAGGAACCCCCTAAATACGCTCGTAGCGACGTAGCGGGGAACAACCGTCCCTCGACGCCGCTCTCGGTTTCTATGTGGTTTCACTTTCGACGTGACTTTCATCTTCGGTATCCTTTCGTTTCACCTCGGGTAGAGACCTGAACTTTCGATTTCATCTCGGCCTTACCTTTGGCCTCGTCGTCCCACGCTTCGCCCGTCATCGTCACTCGAACTCGACGTTTCGCCGCATCCGATGGAACTTTTGCATTGCTTACCAAAAACTGAACGACTTTCGTCAAAGAACCATCCGCGTACGACTAGTAGTTCGCGAGATAACGCTCTCGACGGATCGACCCAATGCCGATTCGCCTTACATCGAAGGGCGTGACTCCCGCTAACGCTATTCGCGATTGGCACGCGCTTTCCCCTCGATCGTTGAACGTTCTAATCGTCGTAGGAAAAAAATTCAAAGACATTTTCTCGTCAGTTTTGACAGAGGAATCCGATGCAAGCCTGCTCGGACCACTGTCGCGCGATTGGTCGAGACTTTTCGCGCGAATATCGAACGAACGAGCGGTGGTCGCCGTGTTAAACCTCGGAGACGTATTCTCGCAGGTTTTTCACGATCACCGCGCTCCTATTCGTGTAAATGCGTTTTGGGGATGGAATAATACGCGACACCCCGTATATTATTATGGTATTCGGCGGTCGACAAATCTACCTGTTAAATTTACCTGGAACAAGTACGAAGCGAAGAGGATCCAGTCCCTCCCCTCGCCCCTCTCGCTCGTTTGGCCAGAGCGAGGGAGGCTGCGAGACGGTGCATCTTTGTCCTGTATCTTCGCTCTGTCATTTACTCTCTATGGCCTGCCTGTACCTACGCCTGTTCACTGCAGGTACGCAGGTACCACACACATTCGCATACACACGCGCGTGCGTGGCCCTCGCGTAGCGTATACCTGGATTATTTCGTATACACACGATCTCCGAAGTATACCTGACCTTAAGAATCTACTACCTGGATTTATTCTCGAACCACTGGTCCGTACAAAGATCATTAAATAACTCTGCAGCCGCTCATTAGGACCTCCTGAGAAAAAGATTATATTTCCCCTCGACCAACTTCCAAACGCGGGCTGAAAAATTGCAAACGCCCAAAAAATATATCCACCGTCGAATCTGGAAATTCCCCACCCTGAAAAATCCCCCATTTCTTACAATGCCAACTCCGTGTGGCGGCGTTCTTCGGGTCAGCACGCTCGCTATGGGCACCCAGAACTCGATATTTCAACCCTCCTGCCCGAAAATCTCCCCGAGATAACGCGGAGGTAATCGATTTCCTATCTCCTCAAAAATGTCCGCAAACGACCTTGAAGCACGCCCATCGTTCAATTCCCAATTCGGATTTCTCGGTTTTAAATGAAACCAACAAAAAACGAAGGTCTCCTTTTACAATTTGGGTGAACACGCTTTTCAAGGTCAGCGATCCGACCGACGCGAAAATTCCACGTTGCATGAAATTCGAAAAATCAGAACCTCACGAATGGTTTCGTGATTCGATCCACATCTCCGAGTCCGATGGCTCCGTTCCATTCGGTTTTCCTTTCTAAGAAAAGCAGGAAACGCGTCCTACGTCACGTGCGCGTCGAATTCGTGTGTTGGGATGTGTATGTAGGGCTCGAGAGGGACGAGCCGCTATCTTAATGAAGTGTCGGTAATGCCGGGCGCCATCTTACCCGCTGCCGACTTTCCCCGATCCTAAACGGCGTAGAACCCAGGAGGGGCGAGGATTTAGGTATGTCGCAAGATCCTTAAGACAGGATAGGATCGGCTCGTGTTTCTTTTTTTTTTCTTCTAATTTTTTCCCCTGCTGCGGGTCATCAGTTGTGTTGGTTACCTTCCGTTTCCACTTTCCGACCTTCGGGGGGTGGAGGGATGGAAAGGAACGCAATTTCAATTCGAACTTTTTCGAAATCCCAACGCGTAGGAATTGCACGTGTTTGGGGGGGGGGGGGGGGGAAACGGAAAGAAAAATTGCCGGACGTTTTTGAGATTTCTCGTGCCCGTTGGGAGGCCCGAGCTTCGTTCAAGGTCGAGTCGTCCGCAGGACTATTAGGCTATTAAAATGCCGTACAGGAATTGAAAAAGTCGGATCGGCGGCGTAGGTTTCAAGTCTACCAACGAAACTTCGGCTCGGCGAGACGACGAGGGGAATGGGGATGGTACGGGTACGGGCGAACGAGAGCTGTACGGGATAAGGATTGGCTTTTTGCAAAGTTGATCTTCGTTTCTGGGAAATTTAACGCCGACGCTGCCCGAATCTCTCTCTCTCTCTGATGCCTTCTACATCGAGGCAGTCGCTACACCGTCTTGCTGAACCTGTCTCGAAACATTCTCTTTCAATAGGTATTTTCAACAGGCTCAAGCCTAGGATTTTTTCTCACCGGAATCACAGCGGTCGACTTCTTCGCATTCGATATACCCTCCGACAGAAGAATCGAATCAACGTGATCTCTCTGCGATTTCCTCAGAACCTGTTCTCAAAAAATTGGCTTACGATTTTTCAACAAAGTTCAGCAGAATTGAAAATTAGTTTCAATAGGCCCGATTATTTTTAACAGTCACCGTGCGACTTTCAATAGTTTCCATATTATTCCCAAGATTCAGTAGTCACTTTCGGGCATGGCAATGCGATGTCGAACAATCAATCACCTCCCGACTTTCAATAGTTGAAATACCAGTTTTTTCCCCACTTTTCTTCGCGTTATCGACAACTTTGCAGTGATAATATACGATCGCCGCGTGACTCTCAACTTCCGAAATAGTGTTTTCAACAGTTTAGATTTCAATAGGGTTTCAATATGGTTTCAATAGGGTTTCAATGGCGTTCCAACAGGACGCAATAGGTTTTCAATAGGGTTTCACAGGGAGTTTCAATAGGTTTCAATAGGGTTTCAACGGGTATCAATAGGGTATCAATAGGGATTCGATAGGGGGGTCTAAAAATTCGTAGAAATTTGATGTTCGAATAGTTCTACGCGAATAGACGTGAATTCGGGGACTATTCGAACGGGTTTCGGTGTTTCGAACGAGTTTTTTTTTACGAAACGGCGAGATTAGCTTCGTTCCTGTTGGAGATATCAGCGTCAGGTGGAGTAAAATATCGAGTTACTTCGGAGTTCGGATCGCGTGGGCCGCGTTCGAAATAAAGTTCGAGCAGCCATTAGCCATTAAATTCCATGGCGGTCCTCGTCGGATCCGACCCGGGTCTCCGCCGCGTTCGGACACCGCGCGGAGTGGGTACCGCGCGTATGGTAGTCGTGTACGCGTCCACGATTTTCTTACACATATCAACGACGCTTACCTTCGTCGAAAACCGTGCGGACGGAAGGCCGGCACCGTCTTTGGCTCGCTTCAGATCGTTAATAGCGCGTCTAGGTAAGAAAAAATGAAAATAAAACTAATTCGAGTTACGACCCTCTTTCTTGCTCGTTCGCGCGGCTTGCTAGAGATACGCATGAATAATGCAACAATTGGCTGAAATTTCGAGACGCGAGTAGCCTTTCTTTGTCCCCTTCGCTCCCACCAGCCGTCCTAACCTTCGATCTCCGAAGATTCAAAGAATTAACGAAATTATTGCTCGTATTATTCCATCGCCTCCGATTTTCCACCATCGACCTCGACATTTCGTACCATTTCATTTTCAACTTTTTTTGCGACTTTTCCGAAAAGGAGCTTTTTCGAATCTCGTCGTGCTTTCGAGCCTTTTCAGAACGGAGCCCCGTTCAGTTTTCGGTCATTCTCATCGAATTTCGATCTATCTCAAACGCGCAGCGTGGGATTATCGAGAGCTTTTGCCCCAAAAATGGATCTTCGAAAATTCATGCCACAGCTTTATTTTCTTTTTTGGCAATTTCTTTAATGTTCCTATTTATTAATCGCCAACCTTTTTTTCCGCCCTTCGGCTCGTAATCGATCAATTTGAGCGTCAACTTGCGAGCTTAAAAGTCTAACCGGCCACCTGGTCCCGTCCAGATGCTCGGTGGCGCGCGCGCGCCTCGGTTATTTTCGAGAGATCATAGGGAAGTCTCGCGCTCGCCGTTACACATCCGACCTCGTAACCAAGGGGTGTCTTTTGCCTATCGAGTTTCGAAGCTCGGTGCGTGACGACGATTTTTTTTCCGTGGTTTTTTTTCGCTCGTTGTAACGGAGCCGCTTTGATCGAGCTTTGATCGGAGGTCGTTCGGTAAAACAAGCATTAAATCGGCTTCATCGCTCATTTACACGCGTATCTTTGAAGCCAGCGACAAAGTCTACCAGACATAAAATGTCGCCCGGTTCCCGAGCTACATTTTTTATTCGACGCACTTTTCACCCAGACTCGTCGTTCTCGAGTTATTCACCGGCAAACGTCATCGTCGTCGTTCCTTTCGTGGATGAAATAAATTCATTTTAATTCCTACGAAAACCGGAACCGAAACTTTAACGATCGAGCGAGTTGATGAACGCGAAAATGCGAATTATATTCATTCTTAGGACACATCTCGACGCTCGTACGTTTCGAGGGGCTGTGCCCACGGGTCGTCGGCACGTGCCGTCAGAGTCACGAACATCGGTGGAAGCCGGAAGTGAAGCTGGAAGCTCGAATCCCCCGGGTTTTTTCTCGATTGCGAGAAAAAATATTCAAATTCCAATGAAATTACTATCAGAAACAAAATTCGAGCGTAAACGAAAAAAGCTCCTCATTTTTCCCCGAACAAACGGAAATTCAAAAGCAAGATCTGTTCGCCTATTGCACTCGGTGGGGACCGAAATTTGTCTAAAAATCGTGCAAACAGGAGATCGATAAAGGAAATTGAAAATGGAATGTTCTCGTCGAAATACAATTTTTTTGAATAGGAAAAAATAGTGTTGGTAAGGAAATAGGGCAGCAAATTGAAAAGGGAATGTTTTCGTCGAAATATGATTGTTTCAATAGTAAAAAATAGTGCTGGGAAGGAAATAGGGTAGGAAATTGAAAAAGAAATGTTTTCGTCGAAATACAATTTTTCCAATAGGAAAAAATAGTGCTGGAAAGAGAATGTAGCCAGTCTTTTCAATAGTTCCAAAAAACGAAATAGTCAAAATCGTGCGTGTGCAGTAGGCAAAGTAATAGGGGATTTGGAGGGAAACGAGAGGAGGGAATAACGAATATGATCGTCTCGCTGTGGTATGTCGAGAAAAATGTGGAGAAAAAAAATACGTAACGGAACGAGGAGGAGGAGGAGGAGGAGGAGGAGGATGATGAGGGGGGGAAAATCCGCTTTATCGGTTGTTGCGCAAGGAGGTTCGTGAAACCGAAATTTCAAACGAAATTTCAACACCTCCAGGTAAATTCAATTCTCCTATACTAGTCCAAATGTGCTCGGATGCCTTCCGCTTCTCTCTCTCTCTCTCTCTCTCTCCCTCTCTCTATGCCCGAATATCGTCGTGTGGTATCGCGCGATAAAGCCCCACAGCTACGCAAGGTAGAGACGTATTTTCTGCCTCTCTCTCTTTGTTCGTCTCTTGTTTTCTTTCCGTCTCACGTAGAGGTAGAGAGAGAGAGAGAGCGAGAGAAAGATGGAGAGAGAGAGGGAGTAATGGGAGGCAGATCGAGAGAGACGAAGACGAAGAATACATAGTCAGTGTATTTTTGATCCAGGTGCGGCCTAAAGTTGAATATAAGTTATTCATGAATTAATTTAATTGCCTTTCGTACATACTAGGTATACATCTCTCCTCTGCCCCCGCGCTCTCACCACTCGATACTCTGCCATGCTCCTCCCGAGTATACCTACCTCGGGTCTTATCCAAAGAATTATAACTCCCAAGAAATTATCTGACGCGTAATGAGCGTCTATAAAGAATTAAACTTTATGATCAAAGACGAGGTTTGAATAATTTATCGAAATTACATCACGACTCGCGAAGAAAGACAAAGATGTCCACGGTTCAGTTTCGACAATAAATATTTACGCAACGATTCGGACAAAATGAATACGGATTATACAACGCGGAGGAAAAAAATGTCCGTCAATTTTAACACAAAAGTTTGTGTCAACTCCTTTTTTTGCACGCAATTAGCGTTATGCAGACGCAATATTTGAGAAACACAGCTCTGTGGCAGGGGGGGACGCAAACCAACGTGAACCACCCTTCGAGTATACACCTATTTTTTCCTGACATCTCCACACACTAGGGTCAATTTGACCCTATCCACTTTTTTACCATCTACAACTTCGGAACTACCGAAATTTAATAACCAAAAAAATGCGTAGGTGTAGTTGGAGTAAAGCAAAGTCTTTGAGGTACTTGAAAAATTCGAAAAAAAAAAATCTTTTCGAAAAAAATCGAAGTTCTAGATGTGGGAAGAGAGATTGCTTTTTGCGGTTATACCGGGTGTCGCGAGTATTTTTGTTTCGGGGGGGCGAGGGAAGAGATGGAGTTTGGAAAAGAGTAAAATATTAGGGATGGAGAGGGGACGAGAGCGAGGAGAGCGCGTATGAAAGAGAAAAATGTGTATAATAATAATTTGATCCTGATGCCAGGTATAAAATAGGAAACAGCTTCGAAACAAAGAGGGCCGAATACCCCGGAGTCTCTGACTAATCGTGAGAGGCTAAGAGGTAAAACTTGCTATAGTATTTCAAGTTGGAAAAAAAAGGGGCATATAGAAAGACCAGTCGACGTAAACGCAGACGTATATATAAGAGCGTAGGGGGAAAACACACGGCGCGGCGGGTCGGTAGGCCTGACGTCTCGAAAACAAAAATGCGAGAGCGAAAGGATCACAAAGAGTAACAGACAGAGACACGCGGGGGACGACGGGGGCTCGTCGGTGTGTATCGGTACCTGTTAGATTTATATAGTCGACGGCTATACCATAACCGAACCGGCCCCGTGAAACAAATCCAGGGTCCTTTTACAACGAGAACCGTGAAGAGGATCGAGACGGAAAGAGAATGAAAAAACTACGAATCGACCGACAATGAGATAACGACATTTTCGCCCGTTTCCTCGCTCTGCGACATTTTTCAGCGCCGACTCCGCGACACCGCTTCGAAGCGCTGTTCGTGCCCGTTGGAACGCGACCTCGTTCGCCTCCCTGCGATTTTTTGCCACCGAGTTACGATAAAATTTGCCACGGAGTGCGAATAAAAAAATGGTGGACAAAAATCGCGACTCGGCGGTGAAAAATCGCGAGAGAATTTCGGAAAACTGGCCTCGAGGGCCGAAACCGGTACTTTGGGGGTTGACGTCGAGGAATTTCGGGGGAACCGATTTTTATGGTCGTCGCAGGTTCGCGAATCTGTCGCGTGATTTTTTTATCCCGAAACGCATTCCCCGGCGAAGAGAGAGGAGTTTTTGGACCGGCTCGAGGGTATCGGTGGAAATGACATTTTTTTTCGAGTCGTAAAAACCTGGGGAATCGGTAAAAAATCGGCATTCTTGACCCGATTCGCCCCGACGATGGCCAACGTCTCATTTCGGAGCGTAACGATCAACAGTCACGGCTCGACAGCCGCTAGATAATTTTTCGGTCGAGCAGTACGGTCCAAGATTAGAGGTATAGAAGGATTAGAAATGCTGTCAGAGCGCGAAGATCGGTCGAAAATGGGCGGTAAAAATCGAGCATACCGATCTTTCGGGATTAAATCGTTTATTATTATTTATTTGCTCGACGGCGCGGTCTCGTGGGCAGCGTGGACGCGAACGGGAACGAAAACATGGGAAAAATCGGCAAGGCCGGTGCCGATTTTGTTACCGATCTGCGGTCGAGCGGGCATTTGATCGATTGTTCGACGCTTACGATCGTTCCGTTTTCATTTTTAACGATTTTCGACCGAAAATCGGCACGGTGAAAGGAGAAAGACAGGTTCCCCGAATTCATTCCCCGGTCGAAATCGGTTCCCCGCGATCGAGGAGACTCGGGCTCGAGATTATTCCCTTCCCCGCGTCAATTAACATCTGTCAGTATTTTCTGACAGGTCTGTCATTTCTTCGCTTCAACGAGGAAATATCGCTAGAGATCGGTACCGACGGTCCGAGATCTACCTGAGATTTGCCTTTCCCAGGTCAGACTCGACCTACCTAAAAAAATCCCGCGGGATACAAACCAGAGACACGCTCAACCTCCTTCCATTTACATCTCGCGCCGATTTTCTGATCGGTCGATCGTCGTTCGACCGATCACCGACCACCGATCATTCGCGATCTTCCTACTCTCCTCTCACACTCTTGCGGCTCGTCCCTCGCCCAATTCCGCGGATCGGTACCAACCGATTTTCCCCAAGATCGGTACGAACCGATTTTCCCTGGAACGTCGACTCATCACCGTTCTCTCCCGCCGATATTTTCCGGAACGGACTCGGATATTTCAATCGTGGCGATCGAATTCTACGCGCCGATCTCAACCGATCGTCTCGGTGAACGGACCGAAAAAACGTGCTGAAAATCGTCGCAAAAATTGTTGGTGAATAATGATCGCCGAGCGGAATTACCTGGCGGTCGAGTGGGCTTCGCTCCTCCCATTAATGATACCCAATGCAATAAATCTGTTGGAAAAAAACAACATGGTTTGCCGATTTAGCAAGTGGCAATTAACGAATAATTCTGAGTAACGTCGTTGCGGCAAACCTCGACGAATATCACGTACACTTGGCATAGATTACACCGTTCGGTGTACGGTAGATATAGATTTATAGATATGATCGTACAGGCTCATTTGTAATTATAATTCCCACCGCAGGCATACCGATACTTACCGATACGCAGACTATCTCAAAAACTCGAAACATTCCCGTCTCATACGTACCTGTACATACCCGAACGATTTCAAGATCTCCGATCACAGATCGAATCAACGATCGAAGATTTCCGTCGACCATCTTTAAATCCCGTTTCGTATTTCCGCTCGTCGAACGAAAGAAGAAAAAGGAGAGGAGAAAAAAAAACAACGAGAGCAAAAAAACGTTGGAACGAAAATCGGTAGAGGATCCAATTTGCATTCTACGCCGTTTCTCCGATCAACGTTCCCCGAGCCAACCGGCGACGCGCGTTCCGCGCACGCGCCGTCGCGAGCCAATGGGAACGCGGCGTTTCGCGCATGCGCCAACAGCCTGCGGAAATGGAGCGTTTCGCGCGTACAACTTCACCGTGGAAAAAATGTGGACCGAGTCGGGAAAAAGGAGACGCAAAGCACGCGCGCCGACCGGTATAATTTGGTCCTCCGTCAGATGGCGCCTGCGCGAGTGCGTGACCGGTGAACATTATAGAGTCAAATCGTTCGAAATTCAAATTCAAATGCGCCGGTACGAGCTCTTGCTCGCGGCTGATTTTCTACTAAACCGTTTTGATTATACTCATTACCCGGGACCGAACCCCGCGCCGAAATAAATAGCCCGGTGCCGTTTCTATTCTTCTTGGAAATCGACGCCGTGGAATACTGCGACGGCAGATGCCGCTCGCCCCATACATTCGCACCGATTCGCGTAAGACGTCGTCAATTTTCTTACCCGTAATGCCACGGTCGCAGCTGATCGCCGCTCGAAAAACCTACTTCGACGACAACGTGCCCATTAGACCACCGGAGCTACCGCGCTTCCGATCAATCGCGATCCACCGACTCGCGTCTCCCTCGCGCAAGTTTCTAACCACTCGGACAGACCTGCGACGTTTCACGTTTCGACCTCGATTTCACGATCGAGGAATTCGAAAATGGCGGATTTTCGCCTCACCTTCCCGCACGCCTCCTCCCTCCTCGTCTACGTCTTCTTCTTCTTCTTCTTCTTCTGCTTCCGAAGATCCGGATGGAATTTGAACCCTTCCGACGCGTGAAAAAAAAAACAAACGAAAAGGCCCCGCGAAGGGGAAACAGTCGGAAGCGGATTTTTGAACCGAAAGGAGGAAGCCATCGGGCGTCGACGGAAATCGAAGCATTCGTAGATCCCGAGCTGCTCCATCGGTACCAGATCGCCTCGAATCGTTTGCGCGCGTCGCGAAACGGAATTGCGAAAGGATTACCGGTCCTCGCGGTCGTATCACCTCGGTGCAGTTGGTTTTCCCTGCCAGCCGATGGACCCTCTCGCCTGAGTCACGGCCGTTCTTATTTACGCGTCGTATTTGCGAGAATAAGCATTACTCACGATCACATTTCGGCCTGGGAATCACGTCGAGCCTGGTCACTACCGACGTCTCCCTATAAGCGTTAATTAGTCCTCCGATCCCCGAAGGTCGCGGGTATCCAGAGACCGCGAATAATAACCAGATTCCCACCGATTGTCCGGAAAATCAATTACAAACAATGCCATACCCGACGAGAGCAACCCGGAGACAGAGAGAGAGAGAGAGAGAGCGAGTATGCCCCGCGAGCGAGGCATCAGAAAAAATAGGAAACGACGCGTCCAAAAGAGGATGAGAAATTTAATGGAAATACTACCGTGAATTACTCCGTGTGCGTGTGCGTGGCTCTCCGTATGCCAGGCTTTATCTACCTGCCCGTGGATATTATAGCGAACATCACACCCTCGTCACTTTCATACTTGCCTCCTCGTCTACGCAAAGACCTTTCTCTCTCTCGCTCCCCCTCCGGCTCGGACCCCACTCAGGCCACGCTCCGCCCCTTTGCAGTCCTCGGACCGTGTGCCAAGTCAACGTCAACGGCCACGCTAGTGTGCGGACCAGATCGTGTGCGGACCAGATCGTGTGCGGGAGAAAAAGGAGAGTGGCGGCGCTGTGGCGGGGGGTTGGTTGCGCGCAACGACTGCAAAGTCAAATTCTACCCGCTAACCTCTCCCTCTCCTCCGCGCCGCGTCCCTCTCTCCCTCTCGCTCTCGCGGTGTAACCTCAACTTCTCTTCGGAGACGAGAGCGCACCGTGCTCGGCCCTCCGTCGAGCCACGGATCCTTCTCCTCCTCGCCCGTCCTCTCTCTCTCTCTCTCTCTCTCTCTCCCCGCATCTCGCTCCTTCTTTCTCCGAATGTCGCTTCGTCTACGCCGTATCCCCTACCCTGCGAGCCTGTTCTAGCGGCACCGCATTCCAAAACTAGATTTCTGTCTTCCTGTTCTCCTTTTCGATGCTAACGCGTACACGACACGCGTGTGGATCGACTCCGCGTGACTCCGCCGATAATTGACTCTGGGATCACCTTTACGGTTTTCAACATTTTCAACCTTTCGTACGCGCCGACACCTCCGCAACCTGTCAACGCTGTCTTCCTCGACGCCATCCCCCACCTATTGCTTCACGCTGCTTCCTAACGACGATTCTTCGACTCTTCGCGACCGATTCTGACACAGTTTCGCCGATTCTTTTCCGACTCTCGAAACAGTCCCGACAATTAGCTCGACCATCACCGACATGCTCGATCCTGCGCGAGATATCTCCGATGTGTAACGTGCTGCTCCCGCAAAGTACTCCGGGGTACATTTTTCCGAACCAAAAAAAAAAAATTAAAAAAAATTCGCGGATTACCGGCGACGCGACTCGAACTATCGCTACTCATTGTTGGTTAGCTTTACGTGCCTGGGATTCGCAGGAAAGGATCAGCTGTTACATTTCTCACCTGGATAACAAGGAGTTACGTGATTTTGCCCAACATTTTGAGAAAATCGCAGCCAAGTTTTATGCGTCGACACGTATTTGCCCCTTTGTGCGCGAATATCTACAGCGGCGTTGAACTCCCCGGAAGGATCCCGTGAAGAATCGGGGTACACGGTTGGACCTTGGGCATAAGTCTGACTTTTTGGGAAATATGTGGAATTGGGGAAACATTAGGAGGTACGGGTTTTGAAAGAGGTTCTCCGGCGAGTATCGATTCGGGATGATAGCTCTGGCGAGTTGCATTACCATTTCGGAGGAAGCGGTGTTTGTTTTTTTGTTTTCCTCGGCCGTTCGTTTGTTTTTCGTCTCATTTGCTCGTCTGGTTTCTCGTTCTCTCTTTGGAGCGACATCCTGACGAGCCATTCGTCAGCGTGTTGGGTTGGGTCAGCCGGACCCACGTTTTCACTCGGAGCCTAAGTCAAAGACAATGCACTTGGCGCAATGACGGCTTTGGTCGAGGATGAAGACCCTGTTTCTGGCAGAAGAAGGCGTCGGTGAGTCGGCGGGGCGGGAAACCAGGAGTCAGGGGGATGGGGAGCAGGAGCGGGGTGTCCGCGACGCAAGGAGCAGGCGGAGGGCGAAGGGAGGACTCTTTGTCCTCGATGTTAGATCCTTGCAGCGCTGACCTGCTGCCTCAATGGCGTCGAGAGGCGAGTGAATAAAAAAATATCCGCGAAAGCTCGATGAGTTTAAAGAAGAGGGACGGGTAACGAGGAAGGATGGGCTGGTTGGGGGCAGCGAGGCAACGCGCGGGACGCCACTAGAATCCTCTCGAGTCCACGAATCCTGACGACTTTCATAGTTCGGCGACTTTTTCGAGTTTTTTCCGAAGTGCTTTTTGGGCTTTTGAGATGTGGGCTAGTTTTTGGGAAGAAACGTGGCGAAGATCGCCGGGAATCGGAGGGGGGCAGGAGCAGAAGCGAGGCTCGCGGGCGTAGAGGAGCGCGTTGCTGGCGAATCTAAGTGGGAACGCTCCGATTGACTTAGGTCAAAAACTTTCGACGCCATTGGGTGACTTATATTTCTTGCAATATGCTAGCTGCCAGAACCCCCAGCTCCCTCCGTAAACGCCTGCTGTGCTGCGGTTAACTTATGCCGGGCATTGTTGCAGCTATCGCCATTTTGACAGGTCCTTTTTAGATGCTCCTCGAGTCCTTTTTCGACGAGTACCAACACCATTACCCTGCTCCCGAGCCTACCTCACGTTTACACGTACGAGAATCTCGCGTGGAGCGTAAGATTTGACGTTTGACGTTACCGCGGGGCTCGACGGTTCGAAAATCGATCGGCGGAGCGGCCTCGCAGCGTCGAAGGTTGAATTAGTCGCGTTGGACGTGGATAACTCGGAGGAGGATAATAATATCCGGCCCGAGCTTCCACCGCGTCGATTCGGGCTCCTATCCGCGGGCGCAGCTAATTTACGGACGATTTTTATTTTGCCGGAGTGCCAAATACTCGACTGGGTCGCGAGGCGCGTTTGAATCGCGCGCCAAAACGGGGTTACCCGCGCTACTCCAGGGACTCCCCCGTTCCCGGGCTCGTATCTCGCGAACGGTGGGTCGCATCGAAAAACTCTTCCCACAAAACTTGTAGAGCTTTCTCCGACGCACATTTTCTTCCCCGTTCATTTTCTCACCAGAACCAATCTAGACTCTCCAACAGCGTTGCCAAGCGGTAAAAAAAAAAATCTTTTCGCTCGCCTTCGCAGCGTCAGGTGGACGGGCTTTTGACGCGAGCGTTGAAATTGGAAAGTATAGAGTGCCAAGTGCTTCCGAACGATCCTTTGAATCCTTCGATCTCCCTCTCCCTCCCCCCGCAGCAGCGTGTCCTTGGACAAAGGTGATACGCGTCCCTTTCATAGGCTTAAGCAAATGACTCCCGCCCTTATAATTGACACAACTTTTTTGGTCTTCCCTTCGAATTTCTTCCATCCCCGACGAAGTACAATCCTTCATTTCCTTTCTCTCATAGAACGTTAAATGGCTCCTATTGTTCCGAAAATTCTGGCAAAAGTGTTCTCCCCTCGCACTCCACCCACCGAAGATATCGTGGCGAGATGATCCGGAAATACGAAAGTTAAAAGCCTTTCCAAAACCGCTGCCCCCCCGCCCCGCGGAGCCTCCCCGCATCCTCCAACCTAACCGAGAATTTTTGACCTGCTCAGTTTTACATTTCTAATTTCACGATTAGATCTGAAATTTCCTCCCTCGGCGAACCTCTCCCTTCTCCACAAATATTGCCTCGAGTAGCTTTGGAAAACATTTCAAATACTCCGCAGGTCCATGAAACCCCCACCCCCGCTGCTGCGAGTAGCACTTCTGCGAGTAGCAGCGATAGGAAAAAAGTTGCTACGTACATTTCGAATTTTACCTCGTAACCGGAAATGGCTGAAGAGATTTAGAAAAAGATATTGAAAAAAATGTGTTATTTTGGAAAAAAAGAAATATACGACGCTGTCGTTATTGCGCGCTCCGGGATCGCGCAATTTCTTTGTAAGGAAGACTTTTTGGGCAGGCACAATGGCGCTCACTAATGTCCATTTATGGCGTGGGATCCATCGGACTTCAGGTGTTTTAGTGTTTTACTACGGTCGTAATACCTTTTTGTGGCTGCCGCAGGTAGAGTCTCGACATTGAAGAATTTTCAAAGACGTAACCAGCCGCGTACCAGCAACGGCGTCCCTCGCCGCCCCCCGTCCAGCCCCTCGAAACTATAAAAAAATATTATTCCCGACAACGATCGACAATGACGAATCTGGGGGAGAGCGAAAGAGGGAATTCTTCGTCGGATAGAAAAACGCTGCACCTAGCGGGTATTTTTCCTCGCTGCCCCACGAAATGAAATTCTGCGCAGTCACCGATATCCGCGCCGAAATTGTGGGAGGTCCTCGTTATAAAACGAAAATTTTCATCTCGGGTTCTGCCACTCGGCCGGGACCGGGGGAACCGGGCCGGCGAGGGGGGTAACATCTGCTTTGGCTAAGAGAATTGCCTCGAGGCGTCGTTGCGCTTCGCCTCGTCCCTAAAAACCACGCGAGACTCGCCTCTGTCCAAAGAGCGCGAAAAATACCATTTTCATCTTCGTGCCGCGCGTTTCCCACCAATGGTCCAAAATTTCCGGGTTTCCAAAAAAAAAAAAAAAAAAAAAAAAAAAAACGTCGCCTCGATCGCTTCGAGGGAGAAAAAAAGCTGGCCCAAACCGTGAAACGGAGCTGGAGTATCACTTTTGTTGTGGGAATGGACGAGGCTGCTCGGTCCAATTACGAGAAATAAAGGAGAGTCGCCTCCATCGATCGGACAATTAACGAGGTTGACCTTGATTTTCGAACGTCGCGTATCGTTACAGAATTCGTTGAACGGTTTCGCGGAGGTGCAACGCGGGACGAGGGGGGCGAGGGGAGTCGAGTCACCGGTTCGCAATTATCATTTCTTGCAGTTGGCAATGCGGCAGGTTTTACGTTCCCGACGCTATACGAATGCGTTGCAGCGAAACGAAACGGAGTGGTCGGAGGGTACCGGCCCTCGTTGTGGCCACGTTATACCTCGTGGTAATAAAACAAAAGAAAAGAGCATCATTTTCAAGGAGAACAACTCTAACAGAGCGCGAGAGAGATAAGAGGTGTCGCGGGACGGAGGAGACCGAGCAGCAGCACTGGTAGTAGGAGGAGAGGAGAGGAGCGTAGAGGAGAGGAGAGGAGAGGAGAGGAGAGGAGAGGAGAGACTCGTGCCTCCGAAGACAACGTACGGACTCGAGCCTCGTATCATCCGCGAACGAATGAATTTGGGGATCGATCGGCGCCGATATATCAGAATCGATCCACTTTTTTTCCACCTCCGGTCCGCACTTATCCGACGTGTAGGCAACAAACAGATTTTGTTCCGACGACTCGCCCGTGTCCTCCTCCCCTCAGCCGAACCTCGTCAACCAGCCTGCCTCCGGCAATAACGTTTTCCCCAACATTTTCCCCAAATCCGACTCGACCAGCCAATTTCTTCTCGGCCACGTGCGCCCAGTCTATTAACCGCCAGTCCGGATCCAGCGGACGAACGATTCCCGAACTAAAATAAATTTGGGAAAACCGAAAAATCGAGAGGAACGAGGAAAAATGTCGCAGGATAACGCTCTGTGTGAAAGCGGTTTAGATTTGTTGTTGTTGCGATGATAATTCTCGTTGAGGTTAGGTTGTGAGATCGAGCTTAGGTGAAGTTGCGTGGTTGGAAAACGAGGCGAAAACGGGAATTGCGACGGAGAAAACAGATTGATCGCGCGGAAAAGTGGGGTTAGGAAACGTGCGAAGGAGGGAATGGAGTAAAAGGAGCGGAAAGCTGGAGCGTTGAACGAAAATGATGGAATGTGAAAAGCAGGCATCTGCGGGAGGGAACAAAGGAGATACCGACGCGGTACCGGGTACACTGGTTTGCCCTCCCCGAAATCTGTGTATGTAGATTTTTACGGCCCGGTTGTAATTCGATGCCGGTAAGTCTCACCCACACTTTCCTAATCGTACGTAGTCGGAGATGGTCCGAGATGTAGCAAGAGAGAACGGCGTGTGGAAATATGCCGCGGAGTGTTCTCGCTTTCGTAAGAGACTTTACTCCTTCGGTAGGTATGTCCGAGGCTTCGGGTATGAATTTGTCGTGGATCGGAATGCCCCCGTGTTTTCGGATGGAGTCGCCGGCGAGAAGAGCGCGCAGTCTCGCGTTACGACGCTCGCGAGTCCATGCTCCGCGAAAACTGCGATCGCGATGACTCGGTGACCTTGAGAAGGCGAGGGCTACCGGATCTTGAGTTCCTGGATGTAGAATCCTTGCGGGGATACGATTCGGCGGCGTCTCTCCTGGGAGCACGACGAGACGGGGTCACCGCGTGATCCGGGGACATTGTACGACATTGCGAAAATTGGAGGCACGCTTTCGTAGGTTTTTGGAAGCGGGGTCCAAGAGTCCGCGGGACTCCGGCGATCCAGGAGTCTGTGGACCCAGAACTTCGGAGATCGTTAAATTTCTTACGTTCCAGGCCTCGCGGAGATTTAGGGCTTCGTAAATCCACGAATCGCTGTACTGGGAACTACTCTCGAGGAGGTATAGAATGTCTTCGTTTCGCAAGATCACGGACCGGGGAGCTCGCGAGCCCGGAAGAGACTAGACTCGAGGGTCTACGGTCTACTCGGACCTCGTTATGGTTCCGAGATTCCACGGATCTGTAATCTGTTTCGTCGGTTTTGGAACTTCTCAGGCTCGCGATCAGTCGCGCGAGTGGCCGTAAGAGTTTGGTGGCTGCAGAGAGCGGTACAGCGCATCTGGGGTACCACGAAAAGTTGGAGAGCCGATGGGGCGACCTTGACTAGGCTCGAAGTTGAGGTGGGTTTAAGGTGGCCGCGGCTCCCCGCGCCGCCCTCTCCATTTCTCGCCCCTGCGACGCGGCTCTCTTTCTCTCGGTCTGCCAACTCCGCGAACGCACGGGGATCCTGGCGTAGTCGCATACGCAGACGCGAGGCATCAAGGACATTGCAAAAAGTACATTAGATGAAAACACGCCGGTATTATTATAGCGGGAGCGCACTGGCGCGGTTCTTCTCCCGTCTTTCGCAACGGGTCCAGGAGGACCTCGGCCGGCCGGCTTTTCGTACGCCGCACACATTCTCGCCCTAGCGTCCTTCTCCCACACTCCTCGCAACTAGAGTTCCTTAGGCCGTTGTCGAGACGCCCGTCAGCCGCTGAATTTCGCCTCCTCGCCGCCTTCCCTCGCCTCGCGGAGACTCGCGACCGCGCGCAAACGCATCCCCGCCGAAAATCCCGCCGATTATTCTCCGACAACATTTTTCTACGATCGGTAGTTTACGAGATAATAGATTCGGAAGCCTCGACGAGTGCCGCCGCGCGTTACTCGCGCGCTGGGCGGAGCCTCGTTGCAACGCGCTCCCTCGTTGGCTCCGCTTCGATCGCTGATATCTCGATAACGGTGCGTCGCGCGCGGTTCGTTGTTCGGGACTTTCGCTTCGTTTCGACGAGGCGGTCGCTGTCGCGCCTTTACACCTGGCCTCGCGCACCTTGCCGCGCTCAAGATCAAGGCCAAATCTTCTCTCGCATGACTCGGCGAAACGCGTACCGTCGCGCGCGGCTCGTCGGATCTCATTGAAGGCACGGGGCGATAATTCGATACGAATCTGTCAAGTTTCGATATGGTAATCGATCGAACGGATCGTCGATCAATCAACCAATAGTTATCGATCCGGGTCCGCCGGATTCTCCCGCTCGGCGGACGTCCTCGTTCGCCGCGGATCTATCGGCCGAAAAATTAGCCTCCATCCATTTCTAAATCATTGCTACGGGCCATCGGCTGCCAGCATTGCTCCGATAAACAGTCGGGTCCCGTTTAACCGACCCGAGAGCTGCTTCCTTCCAACGACGAGGCCTGCCTCGAGCAGTTTCTTTCCCCCAGCCGACCTCACCTCCCAACAAGTATCAACCGAATTATCGTCGGATTAACCGCTCGCGTAGGCCGCAACGCACGACGGGCGTATGTCGCCAATAATTAATTACCCACAAAATTCAAACGCCCGAACACGCAGCTGAGACCAGAAACCAACTACGCCTCCTCCTCCTCCTCCTCCTCCAACATCATTTTTTCTTCCCAATTAAAAAAAAGAATCCAACAAAAAAAATAAACCACCATCACCCGCGTTGTTCGAGAAAACGGGAAAAAGTAAACGACGAATCCGCGAACAAATCCAACAACCGCGAGGAAAATAATGCCCAACCTTTTTCCCACATCACCGCTCCACGGTCGGTCAACAACGTCGAGGCTGTCGCGTATGTGGAATCGAATGACCCGTATATGCGCGCCGGTGCGTACAACGACGCGCACCTTACATGGAAACCCGTTCGCCGAAGAGCAGCTCGATCGGGCAGAGGCGCAACCCATGCGAAAGCTCGTTTACGCGAACTGTCATTTCTCGAAGGCGGCGTTTATCGCTACGATTATGCAACATTCCAGCGAAATCTCCATCTAAACGCCAAAGATCGAAAACCCCGATTTTTTCCAACGCGAACTAGCGATCCCGCCGAGACGGGCAAATCTCTAGAAATATCCGTATACCCTGCGCCTGTTGCATCTGTGCAAAAGGGCAAAAAACGGGACAACTGCAACGCAGCGCTACCAATAAATATGACACCAACGAATTTCGCTACTACATCTTCTCATACATGTTACGACTACATATAAAGACATATAATGAAATTGAGGAAAAAACGCGGAAGTACAAATATTTACGTACATAGCCGGGGATTTATTTACGCGCGCGCGCGCGAGCACCTCGGATCGTTGCCACTAGTCGGCTGGCGAGGTTGGCACGCCCGAAAGTAACACATCTCGCAGCGAGCATATCTGCCTAATTAACATCGAGATTCCTTTCTAGTTATTTCGAGACATTGAATTTATAGACGGTCCAAGGTTCATATTTCACCTCTAAGGAGCCGAGTTCATTATTATTGGTCAAATGATTCATTGAATTATTTCCATACTCCGTGTCCGCGCTACGTACGATGTAACTCGGATTACCCGCGTCACGTTTCGAAACGACCGCGTACGATGCCGCGAGATCTGCTCTCACGCGTCCGGGAATCCGTCGTTTCGCCACCTTTTTTCGTCGACCTCGACACGTGGCTAGAAAATTATCCCGATGCGAACGAAGAAACAAAATATAATAAGAACATTTGTCAACGAGAGAGATCATTTTTAAAAATGAACAAAAATTTTTTTGCAAAATCGATTTCTCTCCAGTGCGAAAAATTGTACGAAATTGAAGAGAGAGAAAAAATGCGAGACAATTTTTGAAATTACTGGGGAGGAAATTGAAAAGAATTTAATGAACGTGCAACGGACGCGCGGCTCGTCTCTTCGGGGTCCGGAGAGAGAGAGAGAGAGAGAGAGAAATCGTGACGTCGATGTGACGAGCCGTCAATGAGTCGAGGACTGGGAAAGCCCATTGATAAACTGCGAGGCATTTTTTACCGACGCGTTACGTATCGAGGATAATGATGAATCTACTAGACGTACGAAAAGTGTCGGCTACCAGACGCAGGAGGCATGAGCCGAGCTTTGTGTAAATACAAAGTCATCTTCGGAAGTAACGAGAGAACGCGAGTAGAAAAAAGCGAGGCGGAATAAAGCGAGACAGATTTCTGGCCAGCTACTTCGTCGGAGACTGTTTTTTGTTTCGACTTTTTTCCACACTTTTTTTTTTCATTCAACGCCCGTGCGCTCATTTTTTATTTTTATTTACAAATAGCCTGCTCGTGATTGAACTTCGTTCGCGTTTGGTCGACTTCTCGACTAACGGTACGTCGCGCCGCGTGTACGTTGAATTTTTTTCCCCCCGGCTTTTTTCTCGACACCTTCGTATTACTACTTTAGATATTCCGGCGATAATGTCGGGTGTGAAATTTACTCGTGAATTATCCAATTACTCCGACAACTTTTTCGCCCCGCGTTTTTTCACCGACACTTTTCAATTCGAGACTTCAACGCTCGTTGGCAACGACCGACTTTTTTGGCTTACCGATGATTCCCAGGGAAAAATGGTTGGAATCAAAATTGTCGAACGTAAAAAGTTCTCCAACTTTTGTTCCATGGGTTTTTTCGACTGCACGTACGTTTTCGACGATACACCGCGCTGTGCGACGCGGCGCCCGGATCACGCGATTTTCTTAATTAATGGCTACTCCGATCGAAAAAACTGACTCCACAAAAAAACTGCGTTAAAGTATTGTCTTCAACTTTTGTCCGGGATATTTTTCGATTAAGTGAAAAATGAGCGAGCTAGGAGCGTAGATTCGTATTTATTGTTTTATTGGCGCGGTAAATATGGGCAATTTAGGTGTGCTACGTAGTTATCGGTGGATATTTCTGTGAGAAGAAAGATTAGCCTGGTTACGCTGGTCAACGTCGATTCGGGTCATTTTCCGATCGGACTCGCGGTTATCGAAGTATCAAAAAGGTCGCGCCACTGCGGCAAACTTTCGGTCGAGGTTACTCGCCACGTATCGAATCTAGCAATATTTTTCACCGAATATGAAATGTTCGTCGCTTCGAGCTCTACGTTTTTCGTAGGAACTATTTTTCGATCACGTGATTCGTTAGCTATATATCGGTAACTGGAGATTTCGGCGAATTGCATTGGTCGCGTTTGCTCGCCACCCGTTACACTTAGCGAAAAAGTGCAAGGGACAACAAATGTTTGTTGCATCGAGTTCAACAAATATTATTCGGATCGTTTTTCGATCCGATCGATCGTTATGGAGATATCTCCGATCCCCTAATTCGATGGAATACGACGAGTCGTTTTCTCGTCACCCGGTAGGCGCAATCGAAAAATGCTTCCAACAAAAAATGTTTATCATCTTACGATCTCCAACTTTTATTGGACTTGTTTGTCGATCGGACCATGCGTTATCGAGATATCGATCAATCGGTAACCCGGCGCCTCGCAAATCGGCGCGTTTTCTCGCCACCCGTTGGACATAGGCAAAATTTGCACGGGACATAAAATATTGGGCGTGTTAAGATCTACATTTTTTGTTTCAACTACTTCGCGATCGGACGGACGGTTACGGAGCTATCGGTCGTAACGCGGTCGCGTTTTCTCGCCGATCGTGGGACACGAGCAACGAACCCGCGTCCGTTCGCACGTAGATTCGTGACGAAAGACGCGTTTTACTTCTGTGAAGTGTGAGAAACAAATAATAATTCGCATTCGAAGCGCGAGCATCGCATAAAAAGGCATAAGCTGAATTTCAAATTTGACACTTTGCGCCGCGTGAGAGATATGCTGATGCGGCGATCATTAAGACGCCGTCGATTGGATAACGATCGAGTATCGCGCAACGTGACGGAACTATCTCTTTCCCAGGCTCGAACGCTTCGATTTCATTTCCGAAGTAAAGATGTTAATTACCAGCGTTTTCGAAAAACCGAAGGCCAACGCTTCGGGTAACAAGCGAAACGAACAAATCAAAGCACGAGAAACGACCGCGGTGATTATAATTAAAAAAAAAAAAAAAAAAAGAAACAGAAAAAAAAGGTGAAAAAACCGCGAGCCGTCGAAAATGTGCCGTATAAATTTATACATCAAACGGTGTACGCGAACGGGTGGGAAAAAAATATAGGCTCGATGTTGTAACTAGATACGTCAGTTGGAAATAAGGTTTGGTTTTTTGGGCGGTGGCAGCCAGCGTATTTAGAGGTCTATAAAAAGAGAAAGCTTCTATAATACATGTCTGATTCGTAGTTGCATTCGCTCCTCTCCTCGCATCCTCGCATGCCGTAACTACGAATTCTACCGACAAAACTTATTACCTCTATGTAACGCGCGGAGGTTCTCCCACAGCCTCGAGGTACCTTCGCCCAATAATTATTACCTCGATCCTCGATCCTTTATTATTCCCTAGTTCCTCCCTCCCAATTCCACCGTTACCTCCGTTTTATCGTTATTTTTTCCAATTTTTTTCCTCCCCTCCGCTCCGCGTCGTCATCCAAATTTTGGAAATTTGCGTTCACGCGTCGTGAATTTATTTTCCATTTTTTCCAAGGAATTTTGAATTTTTGTCCGTTTGCAAAATATTGTTTCTATTCTGTTCGCTGTCTTGTCTGGTGCATTTTGTCTTTTTTTTGCCACCGAGCAGATATGATGAACTCGCGGGGTGAATCTTCCGTGCTCGATATTATTCGACGTCGGTCGGTGTGTTCGTTGGTTGGAAATCCGGATGAGATTGCAGTTAAAAATAAATGGTGGAAAAACAAAAAGGGTTTCCGTGGCAAGTGGGTCGCCGAGCTTAGATGAAAAACAAATCTGGAGCTTTGGTGTTTTTTCCGAACATTTTTTACAGTGATACATGCTCGTATGCCTGCTGCTTGATAGATATACACGAGGATCGAAAATACTCCGGCTGTAGTGATGGAATCTCGGATGAAAACGATCGAAGCTTTCCCCCAAACACCGGCGAGAGTGGAAATCCTCGACAGTTTTGTGGGCGACTCGAGTTCCAAAATTCTGCCGACATCGGCAGAATTCCTCCCAAAAAAAATTCAAAAAACGTGGACATTTTTTATTTTCTCCCCCCACCGAGAGCGATCGATTCATCCTATCGAAATTGTCCCCATCGTCGAGAAGCACGCCGTTGATATTTTTTCCCCCGCGTCGTCAAAAATGTGAATTTTTGTTGGTCTCCTTTCCGCGCTTCTCGATCCTTTGAAGTATCTTTTTCCTCTCGTTTCCCGCTCTCGAATTCGTGCACCGAATAGTTATTGCCGCAGGAAGCGTCTGTCCGTCGTGTAAGCGGCGCCCGTGTCTTCGGAATCTAAATCCGTTTGGTAAAACGTATTGCGACCTAAATTAACGTCGAGGTTCTGATGCAACTGAAAAGAAGAAAAATGTAAGTAAGGTAACTGCGGGCGCGAGATATATATCGAAAGTTGAAGGAAGGAGGGTAGAAACCGGCGAACGGCGAACGGCGAACGGCGAACGCCGAGTCGGTGGCGAAGGCAGAAACGAGAGGAGATCGAGGGAAAAACGACGAAGAAGCGAGCGGAGGGCTCGAAATAACGGGCGGAAATAGTCGAACGCCGGGAGAAGAGTGGAACGGATCCGAAAAGTGTCGTGAAAATAACAAAAGGCGAGAAAATAGGAGAGTCGGTAATGCAGAGTTCTGCATCCGTCTAGCAATAATTTCCACCGCGCCGCTGAATAATCACGCGGCGACGTTGCATCGCCTTAAGCTCGTCTCGCGTGGGTTTGAAAGTGAGGGGAAAACAAACGAGGCGACGTGAAAATCCGTCGACGAAAACCGTCGCTTTCGGTGGGATAATACCAATTTTTCCGACAATTTCCGGGGCGAAGTGAAAAAATCTAAAAATCGGGGCCGAAAAGAAGTCTTTGGAAATTTACTCTAGCCCGATATTTTTGTAATTTTCACTCGGTTCGGAATATTGGGAACAGCTTTCACCAGCTGTGACGTTTTTTTTTTTATATTGGCTCGAGCAAGGCGATTGGAATTATGTATGCGTTGGATTTGCACGAAAAGTGAATATTTCGCAAATTCTAGTCGATATAGTTTCCATTCTCTGCGTGCCACAACTTTTTTCTTTTCCCACGGCGCGCAACGCCATCTGCTATTTCCCGCGTGAAACGTCGCGACAATCATAGTCGAACTGTGAGAAGCATTGTCGGTCGCTAACAGAAGAAATCTGTTTTATCCGATGCTTTTTTTCTGTCTCGCACTTTACCGTGCAGTAGTAACAAACTGTTTTCCATGATGTTTCACCCGCAGTCGCTACGTTAATTCACGTAGGGAGCAATTTTACCGGCAATGTGCATATACATATACGACAAAACAGATGTTTTAAATTGTCGTAACATTTATTGGATTTATCTCGGAAACTATAAGCTGTACGGTTTAGGCCCTATGAACCTTTTTTGTAGAAAATTAAATTTTCAACAAAAAACTACTCATACGATTTTACTCTAAAGTGGATAGTTCGCGGGAAAAGGTAAAAAAACCGTAAAATTTGGTGAAAAAATGGACTGTAAGATTTTTTATCGCCGACACGGTAAACAGAACGTAGATCAGGTGTAGGCACTTTGGAAGAACGAAGATTCTTCTACAATTTCCGGCGATGACCAATCGAATAACGTGAAACGGCGCGCAGTTATAGATAATTGAAAGAAAAAAAAAATGTCGAACGCATTTAGCGAAAACAATACTCCTCTTCGTACGTAAAAATGGGTCAAATAATTCGTGGGCTGGTTAAGATCGAAATTGACGTTTGGGAGGAATGAAATCGGTTTTTCGATGAAAAGGTAACTGTAAGTGGAATTGACCGACCGTCGCTAACGCAGGGATCTTTTTTGTCGCGATCAATTTTGTATATTTATCCAGTACTCGTTGAAGAGCCAGTATCGTCGCATAAATATCGAATGTTTTCGGAGTTCTCCAAACACATTCGCTGTGTTATGATAGTGTTACGGAGCTCGGGAGAATCGCCCCACGAATTCGGGGCCGGCCATTGTTGGCGCCGCATTGTAATGAGAATAATCGTCGCATCACGGGATATCGAAACGTTGGGAATGTGCGGATCGAGAGACGCGAGACTTCGATCGATTTTCGATTTGTCTATTTTTTTTCAACGCCCAAACGGGAGGGAAAGAAATTAACGGCGACAAAATACGGTTAGATGTGACTATCATTACGTTGCTGGCAATGGCAGCCGATTTTATTAATAGCCAGGAGGTCGCCCCGCGTTCGGTAGCCTCGTCTCCGAGGCAGACAGTCATGATTTCTCGCGAGGTTGTTTCGTGTTGTTTCTAACAACCCTGCGGAAAAATTCCAAACCGGTGCTCGCCAGCAGGAGAACGGTGAAAAAAACGGACGGGAAAAATCTGGGGGAAAATCGGAAGTGCGCGGTAATTTTCCTCGTTTCCCCGAAAAATTGTCGGTCGCCGAGCGGAAATTTGATTCGAAGAGGAAATCTCGCGGACAGTTTTTTTGAGCGTCGAATTTGTTTCCCGATGCCGACGAGCTGCTGAAATCGAGGCGATTGGATGAGGTGGCAAATGTTGGAAACATCCGGCGAGGAGCGTACTTCAAATAAATTTCACGCGATTTATAGCTGACGAATAATCCAAATTTAGAAGAAGCAATATTTCCCTAGACGTTGTTCGCTTGCTTTCTCGCGGCCCGCGATCACGCGGGTATTTTTGTTTTTTGTTTCCGTTTTTTTTTTCATCGGCGACTTTTTTCTTCCATCTTTCATCGACGTTCGATTTCGAGTGAAATTGCGAAACTTTCCGACGATTTTTAACGCTCCACCTCGCCGAGGATGGCTCATCACATGCGGAGACCTGCGAAAAGGGACCATTACAAGCCGTTCGGTCGTAGGAAGGTAACGAAAGAGTAAAAATAATTTTCACATTCTTTCCGTCGCGAAATTCGAAAAACGAAAAAAAAATCCTACAATTTTGAAAAAAATATCATTATATAGCGCGATCAAAACCAATCGTTTTATCTGGAATACGAATTTTCTCTATCTCTCTTAGTTTTCGAGCAAATAAATCGGAAAGTACACCTCTGAGGCGTTTTTGACGAGACGCTTCGTCAATTTTTCGATAAGTGCCGCATTTTTCGCGCACGTTACTTCTCGAATCACGGAGATCCTCTCAGTGTTTCGCCACGGAGCACTAAGCCGAAAAATTTCGAAAGAAATTCATACGACCGATTTTATTTTTTCCAAAATCCAAAATTGGCAATTGGTAAATTCGTAGACCGTAAAAAAGGGTGTGTTTGCCATAGTTAGCATTGAAAAAAGTGACAAACTTGCTAAAAAGCGGCTCCCAAAAAGAAAAATAACAATTTGGATTTCATGTTTTTAGTTGTCTGATTTTTCTTTAGATCCAAAATTTTGGATATGCGGATGAAATATTTTTTCGACCCTCAAGGTCATTCAAAGCAGTGAAAAAATAGCAGCGCGTCTAACGAACCCCAGAAATGGCAAAAAATTCATTTTTTCGCGTTTCGAAAAAAAAATTTGGAAATCGAAAATTGCGTCGATCGATCCGAAAAAATGGCAAAGTATAGAGCGACGCGGGCCGGTGAGTTTGTTATCTGCGAAGTTTTCTCTCGGGTTCGCGGTTTTCGCGCAAAAAAATCGAAAAGTACACTCGAGTCACGTTTTTGACACAACGACGTCGTTTTCGTCGTGGATTTCGGTTTTCTTCGCGGTTTTTTCGCCCGCAGAGTGCAGTGGCCTCTGGCATGGGTTCACCCACGACGCCAGGCGTCGCGAGGGCGTCGCGGGACGTCGGCGTTCGCGGGGGGTCGACGCGGAGGCGAAATCGATAACACGAGGAGAAACACCATTCGGTGAACGGAAGCGACGCCAAACGTTTCGTGGCCGTACTAGAACGCGTCATGAACTGTACACGTTCCACCAAATTATTTCCCCAGTCCCAGTTGAACCGTCACGACAGTTGGCATCGGGCGTCGCGAAACGGTTTCGAACAAAAAAAATCGCTTTTCGGACGAGCTCACCTCGAAAAACTGCGGCTCACCATATTCATTCCACTCTCCGAAATGTCGCGTAAAAAGATCGACGGTCGTGCGAGGCTCCGTGCGCTAAAACGGGAATGAAAAATTTCCCAAAAAAACAACAAAAAACAAAAACCAAAAAATTCCGACCGACGCTGAAACTTTTTCCAAAAATCGACAAATATTCCTCCAACTCGTCATCAACCATCGCGATTCTCGATGAGGTGGCGACCGACCGGAAAAGTCGAAAAACCGAGGCGAAAGTTGAAAAAAAAAATTGTCGACATTTTTGAGAGCGAGAAAAGCCGGAAAAAATGTCTGTAACCAGCCAGTTTGCTTCCACCTCGATTCGCGCCGGCAATCAAGTGTTTTAAGTGAGACCGACAATTTTGGAAAATTTGTTGTTTTCTTCCAAAAACTGGATGTCGCTTCGAAACGACGATTCCTGCAAAATTTTGACAGCGAAAAAAACCACGAAGATGAACAACTCGATTGTTTATTGAAAAAAAAAGCTTGAAACCGATCGAACGAATCGACTTGTTTTTTATCAACGATATTATTATAAATAATTGTTAAGCGCTTTTCGCCGAAGTACAAATAATCGACAACGCTTTTTTCATACGTCGCTTTTTTAAATAAAATTCCGTGCAAATTATACAAATCAATGCTAATAATACGTAACAACTAATCGCCGAAATAAATCGCACGTTTTTCCAAATTCTCCAATATCCCGCAACGAAAGAAGCCCCAAAGTTGCATGGAGGCGTACGGAAGCTTGGCTATATTTAAAGCTCGTTTCACTCTGCCGAGAAATTCCCGAGCCACGTTTGTTTATCCGTACCGCCGCCTGTAAGCAAATTAAAAAAAAACCAAAACAAAAAAAAAACGAAACAAGTTCGAAAAACCAGGGAACAATTATTCGCAACGAGCGCAGCTAGAAAATCGAATTCGTCGTACGATGAACAAATTTTTGTGCAAAGTACAAGAGCAAAATAAAATTGTTAAATAGTCTGAACAAAAAGTCTGAAAAAAACATGATCGACTCGTTTTCCCGGTGACAACAATTGTACCAGCGTTGCACCCGAATCGCACTTTCTTACAACATCGAGAAGAAATTTGAAAAAAAAAAATAAAAAACAAAAAAAAACGAGGAGCGTGAGATTCAATGAAACGATAAGTCAGCTGTTTCCTCTCGCCGAGTAATCTCGGCGAAAGTAACCACAAAATACATCGAATATTGCAACAAAAAATCGTGTAAACAATTTAAGAAGAAAAAAAATTAAAAAAATTATTAAAACAAATCAAAATCACGCCGAATCGATTAGTCGCGGAGAAGAAGCGTTTGGTTTGATGGGAATCGGGTGGAACAAGTGAAAAAGTAGTAACATCAACAACGTCGCGCGACAAACAGCAAGGGGGAATGGCGATGGAAAGGTACAAATCGTGACGCAAGCGTCGTAACTATCGCGCGGTTTTTGTTGTGGTTGAGTTCGAACTTTTGGCCAGTCCATTCCTACGCGAATAATCGAAATCTGTGGCCACTGTTGCTCGGCATGCCAATTAGAACGGATCTACATATACTTTTATGCGTCGTTGAGCGCAGTGCGGTTCGCTTCTCGCGAGCGGCGAGATCGTGAGGGCGGTACGTTTTTATAAGAACGTCCAACGCGGCCGAAAACGCAGCGGGAAACGCGGCCGGTTCTCGGCAATGATTGGATACAATCAACAGAACACTGGCTACAACAAGCTGTTTACTCAGGTACGAAGCGGACCTTCGATATCAAACAATAACATCGACCCAAAACAAAACTTTATTCCTCTCGATATTCCCATCGGCTCGCGAACACGCCTTTCACATTTTCATCGATTATCCCCGCAAATTCTTCACACGATAAAATGTTAATTTATACACTTTTCTAAATGCTACTCTCCCATCAATACAAAATTGATGTTTTATTCGTTTACACATACATGTATTATTTTGGATACAGACACAGTGTTTAAGTGCCACATATTTTGTGTACAAAAACCTTTTTTTTTTGGTCAATTGCACGATACAAAAAATTGTGTAGTGTCTGTAAAAAATTGGAGGTACAATTTCAGGTGTTGTCCATGCTAGTCCATCCAAGCTGGATGATTTATAGAATTTTAGGTATTATTTTTTTACACAGTTGAAGTGCCACACATTTTGTGTACAAAAACCTTTTTTTTTGTTGTAAATTGTACGATACAAAAAATGTTGTAGTGTCTGTAAAAAATTGGAGGTACAATTTCACGTGTCGTGGCTGTTAATCGATCCAACCTCGATTATTTATAAACATCTGTATAGAATTCGCCTGCACTTTTCCCCGGTTGGTACGAGACAGCGTTTCCGTTTTAATCCATTACGCAACACTTGTCGTCGTAATCCCGATATTGAACTTGCCCATTTCGTTAGCGAACAGCGTAGAATCGCGAGCTTACATTCAGCCTTGTCGGGTTATCAAGCCGCGTCGGGGACGGACAATTACATGCGGACGCGTAGCAATGTCGCACTGCCTTATTAAATTGTTCCTCCAATTTCCACGTCGCCTCGTCGTTTTATTTCTTTCGTCCCCCTGTTTTTTATCGCTCCAAGGTCATACCGTTAAAATTCCGCGGGCGTTTCTCCCGGCGTCGTGGCCAAAAATTCTGGAAATTTGGGCACTTTTGAGAAAAATAGTGGATCAGAATATTTTGTAAGGAGGACAAAACTTCTGGATTCTGTCTGGAATTTGTACAATGGAGAGGTTTTTTCTTCGACCGTGGAATCGTCGTTTTCGGTGTGTATACCTCGAAGTTGCCTGGACGCGGCACGTAACGCTAAGTAAGCGCGTAATTTCCGAGTCGCAGTCCTTGCGGCGAGGTCGCGCGACGTAGTACCATGGAAAACGTGGTGGACGGAGGCGAAGGACGTTTGGAGGGCGGTAACCCCATCGCAGGGGCAAGAAACGCGCAGCGACGCGACAATTTGAAAATTGGCGCGCCTGCGCGACGGCAACCCGCGTTACGCGCGGGGCTGCACCGGTTTCGCGCGCGCGCGTATATCTCGAGAACGGTGCGTCGTATCGAGAAAACAGCGGGGATTAAAAACGTAGGGAATTCGAAGCTGAACGTGTTTTGTTCCGGCTATTTTTCCCTATCTATCGCGGTTTCGGAGCTACGAGCGAATTACGAAACGCCCCGTCCGATACCGATCAAATCGGACGGTGGGCACGCCATCTGTCGCTACCCTATCAAAACGCGATACTCGTCGCAGGTGAAATACGAGCTACCTGCTACCTGAATAAATGATCACGCGGGTATTGACCAGTCGCCTGTGAATCCTGCTAGTCAGAGTCATTGATTGGACGACCGACTTTAGCCTCCTCGCGGTCCTGTTCTCAGTGCCCCTTTGTCTCGTCTCTTCTCACCGTCGCGTTTTTCTCTCTCCTCGTTTCGCCGAGAAAGCACAAAAGTTCGCTCGCAAACAAGGATAAACCTTACGAATTTTTAACCGCGAGTGTTTCGCCTCTTTGGACTTTCGCAAAAACCTCAAAATTCGCATAAAACGTTATTTTCAAAATCCTGGAAACCACGTTTCCCAACGGAAAGGTCGACTCTTTGCCGAATAACCGTACTCCGATGTAAACTTCTCGAATAGTTGGGCAGTTTGAACGACGAAAACCAAAAGAGAAATTCGGGATACGCGAGTCGTACGTGCTGATGTGCGCTTGGAACGAGGATTCGTCGAGGAACTAGCGAATGGGAGCGAAACTGCATCGTTCCCAACGCAATCTCACGTTTGTGCGTACATACGAGGGGTTTGGGTCATTTGTTATACATAATTGCGAACAAATACGAAGATTTCTCGCGATTTCCACCTCCGCTCGGTCAAAAACATTGCGAGCATAGCGAATATAGCGCGTAAGACTTTAGCATATCGCTAATTTCCCCAATTTTTCTTCTTCCACCGACCTCAGACATTTTTTTCCACACTAGAAACGTTCTGTCGTCAGTGTTCCCATCATCAAACAGATACGCAACAGACCGCGTAGCTGACACAGCAGCTGACGATCTTTTTTTTAAAGAATGTTTTTTCTTCAACGCAGGTACTTTGCAACGCGTCGGACTATCGCTCGACGCAGGCGATAGTCGTCGCTCTCCGGAAATGATAATCCTTTTCGAACCTCTGACGCATTTCTATCGATTGACCACCACCTAATTGTCGTTTCCTCGTCTCGTTTCGACTACGAACTCGTATCAGAATCACCCGACGCTTATCTCCATCACGGTCAATTCGTTCGTCGATTAAAATGCTGGCAAATATTTCGTGCCTCCACCGCGCGAGCTTCTTCGACCCAAAGACCCTTCGAGGGAAACATTCGTTGTCGAATTTTCTTAAAACGTGTTCCCCTACGCCGCCCCGGAATTCCTGCAGCAATATCACATTCTGTTCGGCGAAAAAAAAAGATCCCCAATAAGAAGATTTTAACCTACCAAATATGCATCTGCCTTCCATTTTTTTCTGCCACGTTTTTTTTTGCAATGCGAAGTATAATCGCGATTTTTAAATTACAGGCAGCATTTTTCAGAAATTCACCCCGAGCAAAAATCCTCACCAAACAAGAGCACTGTAGCCCAACTTCGAGAGGACACTATTTTCACTGCGGTCTCCCATTTATTCAACATGCAAATTTTTGTTTTTTTTTTACCCAACTTTAAATTACACTTGATCGTTTACAGTTCTGTGCACGTAACCAGTATAGATTCCGAAAGCTGACTAAAACGTTGATGAGAAGACTACTCCAACCATTTGAAACATCGCAAATTGCTCGTGATAAATCTCGTGGATGGAAAATTATTCCAACAATTCCTCTGTTGGTGTGTTCCAAGTGGTTTTAACGAGTCTTGTAGCTACGACAATCGAGCTTCGTTGTGCGCTTTTGGAAAGCTTGAAAACTGAGCTTTTTCCCCGACAATTGAGAGGATTACCCGTAATTTCAAGTGACGTTAAAAAACAAATATTCCCGCGTTAAATAAGTAGGAAACTGAGATGAAAATACAGAAGTCTTCGAGCTTTCTCGGAGGTTTTTTTGCACACCCTACCGAGCGTCGCGACTCGCGTCAGCGGTTTCGAGGCCGTTTCGACGCGTATCGAGGCTAATCGCCAGATGCTGATGGTCTCATCTCGAGCATCCGACGTTTACGATCGCCGGTATTTTTCCGAGCTTACGTCGCCTCGACTCCGCTAAATTTCGCTCCTCCTCCGTGCCGCGACTCGTCGTCCTCTCCCCCACACTTTCCCAAATCACTACAATTTTCGACCTTTGTCACGAACTTTTCTCTGTTCCAGGGCTCGGCAGACTCGAATTACTCACAGCCGAGCTCGGACCTCTCGTTGGACGAGGAGAAGGAAAGCTTGCGACGGGAAAAGGAAAGACAGGCGCTCAATCAATTGGAGAAGGCTCGGGTAATTTCCCTCTTCACACGGCTAACAGCTTCCCTCGAATTACTCTCGTTACCCAATAATTCACCGCGAAAAAAAATTCAGATTTCGTTTTCAAAAATAATCGCCATCGATCGAAATGTTGAAACGTGGCCATTTTTTCCAACACGTGGTGAGTTTTTCTGAAACGTGGTATGCAGGGTTTTGAGGTCGCTCGTCAAAAAGCCCTGTACACCAAATTTCGCAGAGAACGATGGCTGCAGAAGGTTCGTGACTGGTAGGGTAAATAAAGATGGGAATTTTATCACGATTATATTTGTAATTACGTCGCGAGGGCGTCCTCCCGTTTTCTTCCACGGCACGCACGCGTGCTATATAGACGCAAGGTCACACGAAATTACGGAAACGAGACCGAATCGAAAATTTCTTCGCGCATCAACCCCAAAAAGGTACTCGAATTCGAGTGGACGGAAGAAACAACAATCTTTGTAACGTATTCGTCGGTTGTTTGTTTCGCAGACAAAGCCGGTAGCATTTGCGGTCAGGACCAACGTCAGCTACGATGGATCCGTCGACGACGACTCGCCGGTACACGGATCGGCCGTCAGCTTCGACGTGCGCGATTTTCTGCACATCAAGGTGATTACGAGGGTTTTTTTCTTTTTTTTTTTTTTTTTTTTTTTTTGGGTGAGGGGTTCCGTTTGCCCGGAAACGCGGAAGCAACAAGGTGGATCGTTTCAGGAGAAATACGACAACAATTGGTGGATCGGAAGACTCGTCAAGGAGGGGTGTGACGTAGGGTTTATCCCGTCGCCCGTGAAACTGGAGGCCTTACGACTGCAGGCGAGCGCTGCTCGGGGGACCAAAGGACTTTACGCGGGGCGCGGTGGCTCCTCGGGAAACCTCGGTGAGAGTGGTATGCCCTCTCGTGGATCCACACCGCCAACGCCTGGTAATATGCAACGCGTAGTACATCGTTGACCTTGGGTATAAATTTGCACTCGCGGAGATCGGCCAAAGGAAACCGATTTTGCATGGTCGTTGGTAGCGAAAAACAAAGAAGAAACAACGAAGCTGATCTTTCACTATTTGTCCACGGTGAAAAAAAATCTTTTTAAACAAATAAACAAATAACTAAACAAATAACTGAATAAATAAACAAGTAAATAGGTAAATAAACAACTAAGTAAGTAAATAAGTAAGTCGATGCGAGGAGAAAAACTCTGGATTTTTCTGTTATTTTGATCGATTCGTTTTTGCTATAAAAAAAAAAAGAAAATCCTATTTTGTTAACAGAGAAATTGGCAATTAATTGCATTGACAAAATAATTGCGGTTGTATAGATTTTTTGTTTGATAAAATAGAGGTGTAATTTTGTTTAGGGCAAGGCCAACAACTTTTTTAGTGCTCGCCTAGTGAAAACTTCGTAGCGTTCCCATTCGAGAAAACGAACTGGTAAAGCTAACGTGATTTTGCTAGATTTTTTTCCCCTCCGCGAAGAAAAAGTGGACGAATTCGTAGCTCTGCTTGATCGATGCTACTTCACTCCCGAACTTTCGCCTCGAATAGACTTATCGTCGTTTTTTACCGAACGAGACTGAATTTTATAGTGGCAATTGTAAGAGAAACAGCTTCGCCATTTTCTTTTCCCTTTTTCCCACCAAAAGACTACTAGCAGTCGAGGGGACGGGCGGACAACGAGGCCATAACTCGAAAAACGTGATTTTGAGAATAACTAGAAAAAGCCTTGATACCGAGGTACAAAAAAATGGCAGCAAATACTCTCGTCTATTTTCCATTTTTCTACGCTTTTTCTCCAAGTTTTTGTTTTTTGGAGCCAATTTACACCTCTTCCCGATTAATCTCAACCTTGTTATTACTTTCAGAGTCGGTTTTCCAGTTTTGTCATTATCGTTTTGATGGCAGGTCGAGTTTTTAGAAGCTTTCTTTTTTTCCCAATTTTTTTTTCCACCAATTTTCCAAATCTGTCGAAGATCTCCGAGACACGTACGTAACGCATAGAAAGTTCTTGGACGCTGCATACACCTCTGAATTTTTTTATTTTTTTTGAGCGAAACGTTCGATAGCTTTGAAATTGTACGGGGTCAAATTGACCCCGAGTACGGGAAATATTGGAAAAAATAGGTGTAGCCGTTTTTCGCAGCTACGCACTCGTTTCGCACGTCCCCTCGATCGTCGTTACTAGCTGTTCCTCGTCGCGCCGGCAAATCCGGTCGAACAGCGATTCGGCTTGCTTCTTCGTAGAATTAGAAGCAGCATGCCTCGACTACTCGCAGCTAGAGAGACCAGCTTAGAGAGTCGATTCCAGTTTTCGAAAAATAGACCGAGCGAGATCCGGAGATTTGAATCTGCGTCTTGATTTCAGGTGACGACAGCGACAGCGTCGGTAACGTTCGCCCGGGGAAAGCAACGCTGACGACGCCGCCGGCGAAGGAGAAGAGGAAGAACTTTTTCAAGAAACCGGTAAATATCGCGTTCCATCGCGTGGCGCGCGGCCGAAACGAACGGGAACGGGCGTAACGATCACGAAAGAGAAAAGCGCCGAGGAATTATTCTCACCCTTAGCCGACGTCCCTGCCTGACACGTAGAGAGAACCTGCTCCTTAGATTAGAATCTAGATTAGCTTAGCTATAATAGAATTTAGATTCGTATCGTGGGTGGCGTGTAACACGTGAAACCTTAGTGTCAATATCACAAGACCTTCACCGTTTAAGCTTTCAGCGCACCCTCTACGACGTTTCCTGGCACGAATCTCTAATTGTTAACAACACGCCAGAAAAATCGCGACTCGATCGAAAATACCAACAAAAACAGACGCAAACAAGAAACATTTTTACCACAACTGTTAAAAGAAAAATCGACTCTCAGATTTAATTACAGATTGTAATTAATTTCCAATTAAACAAGAATGTACAAAAAGAGTGCAGCAACGAAATTTTCCGGGCGGTAGAATTGAAATTTTACTTAACTGGGAGTTTATATATATATATATATATACACAGAACCGAAAAAACACTTTTTCCTGATTTTTTTTTGACACTGTGTTATACGTGTCATTATCAATGTTTCTCTGGTGTATCAAGATGTTGCGGTAATTTTTTTTTAAACGCGTCAATATTCGATATTTTTGTGCAACAAAATTACCGCCACAGCTTGAAAGATGTACGAATACATTGGAAAAACATCGACGGTAGAATCTGTGATAGTGTTTTTGAAAAAAAATCGAAACAGTGTTTTTCCCCCTCTACTTGCGCATGCACCCTTAACATGGGAGAATCCTATGGGAGAAACATATTCTACGTTGGAATAATGCGCGGCTCGTTTGTCGAAAAAGAGACGAGATTGGGAAACTAACGAAGGATTGTAGAAAATGAATGATTAAAATGTAGAGAGAGAGAGAGAGAGCAATTTAGATAGCATGACACTGGTATGCTGATGGCCATTAACTGTTTTCAATGTTTCAATGTTGCATTCCGTGCTAATGAAGTCATACGTAAGTGCAAAATGCGAAATCTAGCGTCTGGTTGGATTTCCCGCCGCGAATCGACGTTTCCTAACGACGACTCTTCTGTTTCAGGAAACCGCGTCGCCGTACGACGTCGTACCCTCGATGAGACCCGTAGTTCTCGTCGGACCTTCGTTGAAGGGATACGAGGTGACGGACATGATGCAGAAGGCGCTCTTCGACTTCCTCAAGCACAGATTCGAGGGAAAGTGAGTACTTTTTACGGTTTCTATCATCGCGAATCAACTCGTTGACAAATTGTCGAATCAACGATCTCCTCGAATTTCAGGATCATCATCACCAGGGTCATGGCCGACATATCTCTGGCGAAACGATCGCTCTTGAATAATCCAACGAAACGCGCGATCATGGAGCGATCGACGAGCCGGAGCAACTGTCTCGCCGAAGTGCAGGCGGAAATCGAGCGAATCTTCGAACTCGCCAGAACGTTGCAGGTGAATGTGGCGAAGGGAGGAGGCGGACGCGACGACGCGACGACGAGAAGTCGGTTACCTATCGATTTCTGCATTCACCAAGAATTTCTGCTAATCCACAGCTAGTCGTATTGGACTGCGACACGATTAACCATCCGTCGCAGCTGGCCAAAACGAGTCTAGCGCCGACCCTCGTATACCTGAAGATATCCTCGCCGAAGGTTCTCCAAAGGCTGATCAAATCCCGCGGCAAGTCGCAGGCGCGTCACCTCAACGTGCAGATGGTGGCGGCGGAGAAGCTGGCCCAGTGTCCCCCGGAAATGTTCGACGTCATATTGGACGAGAATCAGCTGGACGAGGCCTGCGAACACGTAGCCGACTACCTCGAGGCCTACTGGCGAGCGACTCATCCTCCCGTCGCGATTCCCGTCCCCCGAGCTATGCCCGCGCCCGACGCCTCCGTCGACGTCCTGGCGCCTCGCGTAACACCAGGTATTTCGTCGCCGAATTCTCTTCTCGCGATTCCCGTCAAATTTGCCACACGATTCCACCTTCTTCTCGACGTTGTTCGCTACCTACACGAAATCTATCATCATCATCATCGTCATCTTCCTTATTTTTATTATTATTTTCAAAATTCTCAATATCGTTGCTATCGTTGTTGTTGTCATGATTATTTTTCGCCCAAGGAGCGCATCACCACCACGAGGCAAGAGCTACCTACATGGTCGCGCTTGAACCGACGTCGACGCGTCCGTTTTCGTCGTACACGGTGAAAAACGTTCCGTCGTTGTGTAGAGTGTAAAACTTGTTGGGTAGAATATTCAACATTTTGGTACGTTGATCAGTGTCGTTCTGGCAGTCCGTTTTTCAACACGCAAAAGTGTTATGGCGAGACTGTTAAAATGTTGCTTTCAAATTGGTTTGCGTTACTCTCAACGTAGAGCTGTGTGCCTTATCGGTACGAGCGCAGTGTGTTGAGATGACGCTAATTTCGGGTGAAAAAAATCTCGTTGATGCAAATTTTTGAGTTACGCTTGACAGAAACTTGTTTACCGTGTACGCATCGTTAGGTATCAGTTCTGGGTAGCGGAAGGCTGCACAGAACTGGGAAATCTATGCGCGTCGTGATTTCTCCTCCTTGTAATCTTTCCATTTGCGCAGGTGTGGAAGACATCTCCGTCACTTCGACCCGAATCACATTTTCACATTTTTTCAGCCGCGATGCACGGATCAACACATTTATACCCACCGCAGTGAGAGATAGATAGAGAAAAAGAGAGAAAGAGAGCGAGAGAGCGAAAGATAGAGCGAAAGGAAACGAAACGAAAAGAAAAGAAAAAGAGAGAAAGACACGGATTTGACATCAACTCCTCGTGTTAGTCGATAAGATTCATCACTTTTTCGTTTGTTGCACAATTTTTCATTTGTCACACGTTGCGTTCATTTTTTACCATACGCGGCAAAAAAATCTCCGTCATTGTCTGAAGCATCAAACTTTTGTGTACAAAAATGTTTTTCAATCTTACTCTGAAATTAAGCGCGCTGAAATTACACTGCTGTTGCGCACAAAAAATCGGTGACACAAATTTGTGGGTCGAATTTGACGGACATTTTTTTACCATGCCGTAAATTTCGCATTTATCTCGCAATAATCGTCGAAACTATCGATCACTTTCACGCAGCTTCGAATTTTGCACGCCACTTTTTGTAATACTTACGTTCGTCTGTTATTTCACTTTTTTCCTACCTGAGAGTCGACCGAGACACGAGGAAGGAATTTTTTTCCTCGCAGTTCTAACATTTTTTTTACATCCTCGCAAAGTAATTTTCTCGCGTTTTGTTTTCCACATTTTCTCCGTTCCCAAATTCGTGATTCGAAATTTCATTGAAACAGAAACAACCCAAAAAAACGTTTCAAACGGTTTTCTCGCAATTTTCTTTCTACTCGGTTGATCATTTGGAATTTTTTATTCGGGGGATCGGATTTTTTTCGCATTTCCGAAAAATGCAAAATCGCGTTTTTTCTCTCGCTCGCGCTCTCAGGTACGCGATACTAACCGAAACTGCGAAACGCTGTCGTCCGATCGCGAGACCGAGGCCACGGAAATTGGAGAAAAAATGCGATAAGTTGGTTTTCGAGCGGATAACCAAAAAAATTGACGCAAACGGATCGAGGTGAGAGGAGAGAGTTAGATAGATGGAGAAGTGCACCGAAAGAAGCGGGGAAAAATAGAGAGAGGAGACGAAAAAAGAAAGAACGAAAACACGAACAAAAAAAAAAAAGTTCCTTTCGTGTTCGAACCGATAGGATGATAATAATGGGGGTTGATCTTCTTTTGTTCCTATAAAAGCCAATATGGAAGCGGTGGCTGCCACGGGGATCATCAGAAAGCAAATCAAGATGAGCTTCGCGAGTAGTAAAAAGGAGCCAGAATGCGCAGGAGAGGTCGACCAGCGTGGTCAGGATTTGAGTTAGCCCCCGGCCGCCGAATTCGCGGCCCTGGCCTCGAACTGAGTTGAAAGTTTCCGTGAGCGCGAAAAACGACCCCTGAGAAAAAACCCAGAAAAAAAAAACGAAAATTACAAAACAAACGCACGAGAGCGGAAAGCGAATAGGAAAACAACGAGGAAACGGAGAGACGAGACGGGAAATAGAAAGCTGACGAGAGCCCTCGAAAAACGACCGGTCGACGGCCGGAATAAGTTCGAAACGCCGCGCCACCTGTCTAGGAAAAAAGAGAAAAGAAACGATTTGAAAGAAAAAAGAAAAACGAAATATTATACCATTTCTACACTCTGTCGATCGAGCGTGTAGTAAGTACGATGGGTTTGATTGCATGACCCGGATCAATTTTCAATTCCAAAACGTGTTGCCCCGAACCTCACCCAACGAACGGTCAAAGAGAGAACAACATTTTTGACGTTTCTTTGTCTCGCGACTTTTTTATTCATCCTTTTTTTTTCTTCACATCTCTTTTTCCAACGTTTTTATAACTCTTTTGCCGATTTGTCCATAGTATTGGTATTCTCTCACATAGTTAGCCTGAATATAGAATAGCTAACGGTAGAATTAGTTGAAAAAATACACCTACATTCCGGTTACATGAACATGCCATTGAAAAAAGGCCGAGGATTCAAGAGCTATTTATTTATTATTTACTTATTTTTTATTCATTTATTTATTCATTCACTCGTTCATTCGTTCATTCGTTCACTTGTTCACTCGTCCACTTGCTCACTAGTTCACTTGTCCACTTGCTCACTAGTTCACTTGATCACTAGTTCACTTGATCACTAGTTCACTTGATCACCAGTTCACTTGGTCACTTGTTCAGTTGTTCAGTTCTTCACTTGTTCACTTGTTCATTTCTTTACTTGTTCACTTGTTTACTTGTTCATTTGTTTACTTGTTCACTTGTCCACGTGTTCATTTATGCACTTGTTCACGTGTTCATTTATTCATTTGTTCGCGTGTTCACTTGTTCATTTGTTCATTCGTTCTTTTGTTAATCATTTTATTTATTCATCTCTTTATTTTTCCAATTTTTCTATCGATTCTTAATTCTCACGGTGTTCTGCCGTATTTCATCTGAATCGTATGTAAATTATTCTCGACGATTCTCTGCAAATTGCTCAGTTACGATGAAATTTTTGATTCTCTTTTCAGTCATCGAAGTTAGATCGTACAGATTTTTCGTTCTGCCCAAATTTTCTTAGGTTTTCCCTCGATTTTGCGGGTACAAATTTTGTCAACATTCCATTTCCGATACCGAGATGCACTTTTTCGCAGTTTTGAACTTGTCACGCGACTTCTTTGCCAAATTGGTCGGCGGGCGCGCTGCGAGCACGAAAAAACCACCGATGACAAAAGAGCGACGACGACGCCAATGATTCGCTGCAGAATGTTCGACCACTTCGCCGGCATCGCAAACAAGAATGATAATTATTAAAAAAAGAACGGAAAAAGAAACGCAAAAAAGAGAACAGGAAGATCGACGTCGTTTGAAAAAGCCGAATCGCAGAAGACTCCGCCTGTCCAAAATTGGAACACGGATGGCAATGAAAATCGAAACGACGATCACGGGCCGCAGATAATTGGCGATAAAATCGATGGCCATTCCACAATTTTTTCCACAATTTTTTCCACAATTTTTCAATCGGCTTATCATCGTCACTTCTCATGCACGTTCGCCGTTTTCGCGTGATTTGCTCGTCGTTTGATTGATCGATTAACCGTCGCTTCGACTCACCTTTCTAACCGACTGTGCGGTTTTCTCGATTGTTTTTCGATTTCTTAGGAGAAAAAACAGTGTATCGAATTTTCCGTGTGTTTTCAAGCCTAAAATTTGAATTTCGAAGGAGCAGCAGCAGCAAAGTTTTTCGATCGAGTCGCTCGTCGAGGGTCGAGCGATTCGTTTCTTCTCCATCCGTCGAGGAGCGTTGCGCTCGATCGAAAATCTCGCGCCAACAGCTGCGGACTCTCTTCGGCGAAGCTCGCTCCTTTTCCGAATTTCGTATCGTTGGAATTCGTCGAGCTTCGTCGGAGAGATCGCGCGCGATGAGCCCGCGGACTAATAATAATCGTCGTAACTAATCTCGTTGTTGTTCCCAAATCGCAGGCGCGTCGACGTACGGGAGCGGCCACGGTGGGACGGGAACGAGACGATCGAGGTTGGAAAGGCTGGAGAGAGAACGAGTCGATCACGATTATTCCCTCGAGGATGATCACTACGTGACGGGAGGCGTCGACTACAACAGCGCGACGCGACGACGCCAGCCACAGGACGCGAGAGCGCTAAACGCCATGTAGGATCTGGTGCCCCGGTGCCCACATTTATTCCCATGTACCCCTCTGCGTACCACAGCGTTGTAATAGCCTCGATGCATCGACGATCGAAGCGCCGGCAGCGTCGCGACGCGCCCTCGAATCAATTTACTACGCGAGCGACACGAATTTACTACGTCGGTGCGAACGATTAGCGAGTCGAAAATTAAATTTACTACCCAATTTACCGCGCAATTTACTACGCAGTTTATTACGCATTTTATTTACTACGTAATTTACTACGCATTTTACTACGTAATTTACGACGCGATTTATTTACTACGGAATTTACGACGGGATTTATTAACTACGCAATTTACTACGTAACTTATTTACCGTGGAATTTACTACGTAACTTGGCACGAATTAACTACACGAGTCGATAACGCGGAGAACTGTACTTGCCGACGTTGCAAACGCGACTGGTTCGTCTGTTGCACGGACGATGTCGCTGGTCGCGACAGTCTTTGACAATTTACTACGCGAATCTCCATGTCCGAGGGTAGTACATGTAGCAAAAACGTTGATGAAACTTGGCAGGAGCATTCGTAGCTTCGTGACCAGGGTAGTTGTGGGAAAAATGGGTGCGTAGTCGCAGGGTCGAGGAAGTAAATTGCTGAGACGGTCGATTCAGAGCTGTTCGACGACTCGAAAAAGGGGAAGGATAGTTTCGACTACGTAGTAAATTGTAGTAATAAACGTCGTAAGAGCGTCGTTGTTGAGGGGCGCGAAGACTGAATACGGGCAGCGAACGGCCGCGCTTCGATTGATCTGACGTTAGGTAATTTTTCAGGCAAGTTTGAAGTAACTGCTATTGAAACGCTGATGGTACGCGAGATAAATATATTCCGTTTTCGCCTTAGAATGATTTAGCGCGGAATTTCGCGGCGTGAGAAGTCAAAGGAGATCGTTGGGTGAATTTGTCGCGACGTCCGCTCTGCCCGTCGGCGGAGAGCGAGTTTGTGGAAAAAAATTGCGACTCGTGGATTTGAACGGACGTCGAGACGGATTCGCGCGAGATCGAACGCCCGTAATTCCCCGACACTTCCGGATATACCAACGCACCTACAACTTTGCCCAAAACAGCACAACACAATTTTTGCCCCTCTCTCGTTGTAATAGAGATATTTAACAAGGAGAAGAAAACCGCAGCGACAGTAATTCCGAAGCGAGATAACGAAACGAACGGAGACGAGGTATCGACGAATTGGAAGGAAATGAGAAACGGAAGCGAACACAAAGAGAAACGTAATACGTAATAAGCAACTGTAAAATCATCTTTAAACAGATAATATAATATCCGATCCGCAGTGGAAGATAAATCAAGGCAAAAACATAATATTCGGGTGTGCCAACAATAATAAACTGAGCCCCGGGGCCCCGCGATTTATACTATATTATATACTACGAGTGTCATCCGTCGATGATGGCATTTCGAAGGGAAAAAAAAAAAAATATCGAAGGTCTGACATTTTTTAACGATAAGGCAAATTTTATTCTTCAATTATTATCTATAGATGATTTCGAATTAAGAGACGAGCCACGAATCTTCCCGTCCCGCGTACTTGTACGCATACCCACGCAAACACGTGCATATTTGCGCGCTACACGTGCGCGCGTGCGCATGCATACAAACGGATAGGTACACGAAACGCCCTATGTATATATATATATATATATACACGAATTTCCGCTTTCCAAAGAATCGCGACCGGACGAGGAGAAAAACAGCACCAAAAAAACCAACGCCGACGCTAAGCCACGCCCGGAGAGCCGAGTGTTCGCGAACTACCACGATCCATGCCGATCGTCTATCGCAACGCTGCAACGTTGCTGAAACGTTGTCGCAACGTTACCGCGATACTTCGACGATACAACGTCTGACGCCAAATTATGATATTGCTGGGTATTAGAGATATTTCTGAATCGCGGAGGCGGATTTGCAGCGTTGCGGCGAACGCGAGGGAGCGAGGTTAGGTTGCCCGCGCGACGAGCGGCGGGTTTAGCGCATCGGCGTTGGGAAAACGAGGGACCGGCGTGACTTTGGGATGGATCTGCATCGATCCTAGAAATACCTACCGCGCGTAGATCGATAACGACGATTTGTTACGCGAGCGTGGGGGAGGTAGGCAGGGGGGAGGGGGGTGGGAGGGGAGATATGATAAACGGGCAACAAAAGTAATAATAAAATCTCTCTATTATTTTATTAAAATGAAAAGCTAATCGATAAACAAAAAATAGACGATATAAATAAACTAAAGATTTTTCGATTCTGCGTCAAAGATATATAAAATGAGGCTGCTATATTTATAAATTTTATTAGGTCACGATAAATCAGAATTTCGAAGCGTGTGCGTGCGAGCATGTTCGAGTAAAAATGCTTAAACGTGCTGGGAAAAAAACAACAAAAATAACGATTAAACAAAAAAAAAACACGTCATTTATATAGAGTATGATATATCATCCGTTAGTGAGATATTGTAAATATTGTAAGATTACCGAAACTTAGACGAGGAGAGCGACGAAGACCCGATTAACCTTTTTCGCGAGAAAACTCGACCACCTGCGAATTTTAAACGCGTTTCAGCGGCGAACCGTCGGACCTCGAGCGACGACGATTTAGGGGGACGTTCGTCCCGAGTGAACCATTCGGCAGAGGTGAAAACATTCCTGACAAATAATCGCGCCACGCCGCGAGAAACGATAATAAAATCGCGCGTAATGGCCGACGCCGAGCTCGCAGCGCTCTCGAGTTTTCTTACGCCGTAACGAGGAACGAGCGAACTATCCAACAATCGTACCGTGCAATTAGCTATCGTGAAACGATATACTTATATATATATATATATATATATATATATATATATATATATATATATATATATATATATATACGATGATATTCCGGGAATTTTTCGACAGAAACACACACACACACACGCCCGTACACGCAAAGCTATAGATATACGAAGTTTATTACGATAATATTTATTTTTAGCCGTATCAGCGCGCGGTTCCATTCTATTATTACGCAATGTCCGCATCATAGGCGTACGATCGACAAACCGACTACTAGCATAAACTCACTCCGACCATCGCGTACCATAAACGAGACTCAACATTCTATCATCCCTACATTTCCAAATGTCCGCCAAATTTCAACCGTTCTTCGAAAATAAAAACCAACAAACAACGCGGGGACGCGAATCGATCGATCGTAGATCATGCAAAATAATCTCGATCCCGTCGTCGAACATTTTTCTTTACCAATCACGCGATCAGCCCAAGCCGAACAGTATTAAACATTTTTCCAAATTTCTTTGTTCCCCGAACGTTGACGAGAAATAATAATAATAGTAACGGCAACGGTAACAAAAAAAAATCTGCGCGTTTTTTTAGCTTCCCCAAAAATCTCCGACTGTTTCGATTTTCAGGGAGAAGAATGTGTAGATTGAAAGAATACGGGACGAAGACGCTACGAGCGGAACGATTTTGGGGATTATTGTTATTATTATTGTTTCGTTTTCGAGAAAATTCGACGTTTTCGGAATAAAATCTTTCGTTCGAAACGTGGCAATGCGCGAAACTGAAAATTCTGAAATGGTCGTTGGGAGACGATCGGTCCCGCTGCTGTGGTAACGTCTGTATGCATATACTGTATGTTTGTATATAAATATTTAAACTTACGACGAGAGAAAAGGAGACGGCGAGGAAAAAAAAAAACTAGTTAATTACTATCATATATTTACGAATCCCGTGTGATACAAGCTTTAATCGATGGTCCCCGAGTTACGAGGGACGGTGACGTGGAGCAGCGTCGCGTTTGCATGTTGCTGGAAGATAAAATATTCTTTTGTAAATGATCCTTTTTGTCAGCTGCTTTTTCGAGTTTCGAGTGATCGGTGGCGAGAGGAGAAGAAAATTCGAGACGTACGCGCGGACACGTTCGATCGCGAGAGGCTCGACTTCGTCGCGAATAACTGCCCGGAGAGAAAATCAGGCGCGATAGGAATACCAAAGAGAAGAATAGAAAACCAAAAACCCGGCGACAACGTGAAAAGAGACGAGAAAATACTACGAAAAAAATAGAACAAACAAATAGCAGAAGCAAACGTAGATACTTGAATGATCTAGCGAAATACGAGAGACGAAGCGAAAAATATAGTTTCTCGAACGGTATAGAGACGAAGTATTGTAATTTAGCCAATTGAATTTAATAAACGAATACTCAGCCTGGCGGCGTCTAGCTAACGAATTATGTAAAATAGAGCGGGGAAATGTTGGGGGAAAAAAATTAGTGGGAATCTTACTTACCACGCGGCACGATCCAACGATTTGGAATATTCGAGGTGCGGAAATCTTTGTTCGGCAAGATTTCCCGAAACGGCGTAGTATTTCGACAAAAACACGCGTATAATAATTTTCAAAAAAAGCGGTGAAACGTTTCGCGAATCTCGCCGCGAGATGTGACGATGATTCGGAAAATTCGTCGGAATCGTTGTGATATTTGGGAAACTCGTCGCGATTCGTGCTGCGTGGAATTGGAGGTGTTGAACGGTGGAGAATCGAGGTGGAGCGAATGAGATTCGAAGGAGGTGGGCGACGAGCGAAAATAGATAGGAAATCGAAGCTGCAAATGAGAATGAAATTTCGGTTAGGGGAAGACGTTGAGAACAATGCGAAACGGGTGCGAAAAAATTCGGTGATCCGAAACGAGACACGTAAGATTACGAATCGCAGTATTAACCAGGTCGTCTTCAGCTTGGTTGAAAGTATAATTATATAATTAAGATGAGAAAGCGTTCGCGAGCGAGTGTGAGCATTGAAAAAACAAACGAGCAAAAAAAATAAAATAATAAACGCAAAAAAAAAACCGAGAGACGAGTGAGAGAGACTTGCGCGAGGAATGCGATGACGTCGAGTCACGGGACGACGACGACGACTGTATTCTAACCGTCGACCGTCCACCTCGAGATTTCGCCATTTTTTTGCCGCTCCCCGAACGAACTTATCGCGATTTCGTTTTCGGGAGGTTGCGATGCGGCCGTGAACCTTTCTACGGGGTATTTTTTCCCGACGATCGACGGAGAATCGTCCGGAAGCTTTATTATCGCCGATTCGAAACGTACGACGCGCCGACATTTTCCCCGTCGCGTCGCGTTGTCTCATGGCTTCGACCAATTGAAAAAGACTCCTGTAACGTATCGTGAGGTTAAGCGACTCACGATTAAGAAAAACGTTACGTCTTCTTTTCGGCTGGTTCATTGGATCAACATATACATATATTATGTACACAGGTTTCATGTTCGAGCTAAACTATATTATACATGCGTTTCATAATTTCAATTGTTATTCGGCGAATTACTGTTACCAATACGAAAACGAATATTAACGGAGGAGGAGAAGAAGAAGAAGAAGAAGAAGAAGAAAAGAAAAGAATAGAAAAATGATCATAGTATAAATCAGTTAATCGACAATTATATAACATTATTATTATTATTATCATTATTATTATTAATATTATTATCATTGTCATTATTATTATGATTATCATTGTTATTGTTATTATTATCTAATTATAGGGATTGTAATAAAGTGACGACGAATGATCGAGGTGAGATATGTATCGGTAAGATTGTTTACGTTAAATTCGAATCGAAGGAATTGAGATGATTAATACTATCATTATGACAACGCGTTGTAAATCGATCTATGCGAAATGATTAATGCTACAACCGCGGTGGCGCACTCTACCTGTAATATATACGTAAATAATACACTGGCAAACGTACATGTGCGCATACTCTCCCCGCAATCTCAACCGATCGGACGTTTCGCGTCGTGAAATTCGGGTCGCGCGTTGTCCGGATGATTGGAAACGTCTTCGCGTAATCCCCGCGACCCTTCCCTTTATCCCCCCCCCCCCCCCCCCCCCCCGCCGCGAAATATTTGAAACGATTCGGTAATATTTCCGAAACATTGTATTCCGTGTCGCTCGAGGTAAACAAGCATCGACGAGCGTTCCTCGAATTTTCCATTTTTCTAACGTTCTTTGGATTTAATTTACCGTCACGATAAACGCGCTGCTTATAACAAGTTTGGTGAATTTTTACGAATTGTTTGTAAGGTCCGTTTTTTTTTTTTATTCGTTGGATCGTGGAATATTTCACGCGTACATGCGCGAGCGTAGCTGCAAATTTCGGATCCGGTTGAAGATTGCTGAGGGGTATGGTATGATGTGACATGTTTTTTTTTCCTGGTTTTTTTCGTTCGCCAAATTTACCGGTTTATCGAGAGAGAGAGCGAGCGAGAGAGAGAGAGAGAGAGAGAGAGAGTGCGCGGCGTGCAGTTGCTTCGATGTTGATATGTCAATGCTGTGATGTCATCCTTTGAAATAACTAAAAGTGAAAATAAAAGTAAAAAAAGTCGAAGAGAAATCCCATCCCAGGTCCTCCTGTCCTTCCTATAATGATATTTCTATAACTGTCTCCTGTCAAATCCTGACGATGTGTAGTTAGAGGTTTAAAGAGCTGAAGAAAAATACGATTCTAATATTAATTGTTACATCAATGACGTTTCTTGCGGAGGTGACTTTTTTGAAAGAATTAACTGATTAATAATCAATCGTCGATTGTTAACGTGCGATAGTCGCGTCTGACGAGCGACCGTTACGCTTCGTTTCAAAAAATTCACTCAGCCCGAATTCCCAAACTTGTCGCATTTGTAAATAAAATTTTTATCATCACGTCAAAGTATCGACTACGTTTTTCACTCTCCCAAGTAACACTCTCATCGAGGAACCTCCTTCTGATTCCATGCCCGAGCATATTCCACTTCCGCCGTGTCGACTCGCTGCTGTAGTAAGACTATACGAGGACCGTAGAAGAGACCGCAGTAAATGTTCATCCGTTTTGTGAGGTAACAGTGATTTATTATTCGTAACGAACCTTCAATTTGCTAGAAATACCGGCGAGCTTGGTCGCCAGGTCATACGTTTCGCATATGGGATTCTCGAGCAAATCGATCTCCTCCAAATCGTGTCGCGCGACTAAATCTAAAATTTCATCTAGGTCGGTTAAACTATTCTTCCGGAGAGACAAATATCGTAGAGATCGGAGAGTGGGGAAACCGTGTAGCGATACCAGTCCATTCGACGATAGCGTTAGTCTAACGCAGTTATCGAGAGCGTAAAGTCGACTCAGCGAATTTTGTAGTTGATTGTTGCTCAAATCGATCTCTTTGAAAAATCCGAAATATTGTTCGTTGCAGAGCACCGTGAGACCCGTGCCGGACAGATCCACTTTCGAACTTGAACATTCGTTGTGCTCCTCGATAGAGATCTTGCGCAGAGCATGATCGATCAGATGTTTGCTACCTGTTGACAAAGTGGAAATAAGAAAAGGCTGAGGACTATATTTCGTATCGAGTTCACGAGTCTCGATGTACTTTTTCACCAGTCGACGTTGGTTTCTAGCAAGCGAATAATATGCTTACGGAAGTCGTTGTAGAAATTCTTGCGAAGCTTGTCGATGCGTTGCAAGGAGGCGAGATCTTCCATGATGGTATCGTGATATTTGATCGAATCGATATTCTTCATCAGAATAATACCCGTGAGCAGGACCCATTTATTGTTCGGTTCTAGGTCGGCCAGTTGTTTGTAATTGTCCAACTGCGTCGTGAGTTGCTCCACGTCGTGGTCGGCACTCGACCACCAGCTGTATTGGAAGTTCCACGCGTGTTCGGCCGCGGAGAAAACCAGGCGATGAGATATATCATCGAAGGTAAGATTGACGGAGGTGTCGCTGTTCCAAGATTTCACCTCGTTGGGAACTTCGGCGAACCACAACGACGAAAACTTCTGATCGTTCCCAGATTTCCAATCTATATGCAACTTTGCGTCTTCGCCGACGGACAACCAAGTTGTCGAAGAATTCAGCGATACTTCTCGGGTAAACGCGATGGTAATCCTCTTCCGACATACTTTTATTCGATACACGAGTGGGTATCGCGATTGTTTGGGGTTCAAAAGCCAGCGTTGGTAGAACCAGGCGCTGGTGTCGTTGGGGTCGGTAAAAGTAGCGTTCATGACTAGTTCCAATTCTGGCGTTAACAAAGAAGGAACGATGTTACTCGCTTCTTATCCAAGAAATGCAACTGGTAAACGGTAACCGGACATACGTGATATCGTGACCCTTCTGCTCACCTTCGGCACGTTTCTCCTTGTTGATGGAATATTCACAGTCAGGATCGGGAAACAGTTTCGACAAGATGAGACTACGATAATGCCACGAGGAGTAATTTGAGAAGTTGCTTTCGATTTTGATCGTTGAAAATTTGAACTCCTCCAATTCGGAAACGCCAGCTTTCTTCACGACGTACTGCCTGTAGTCCCAGCAGTGAACTTTGCAGCGGATAAGAAGCGAATTTTAGTTTTACTTAAAATTTGAGGAACATACAAGGACGTTTGGCTCCATCGTTTCTTACAGTTCCTTTCATCCATATTCAGACACTTTCCGCACAATTTTAATTCCATAGCCCAGTCTGGCGCGCGAAGACGGTCTATTACCCAACATCTCTGATGCCACACGCTGTACGACTTCGGATTCGCTCGTAAACAGTTTTCGGTTAAGGTCAGTTCCTTTTTCAGTAGATCCTCAAATTCTTCTTCGCACCTATTAATCAAACTCCAATGAATTTCTATCTGCATTCAGGTGATGAAGACTGCTTGGGAATTAAACTAATCGAATCAAGCGGGGCTCTACAAAGATAATCGAGGCGAGATGACAACGACGCGGTGCAATTTGAAAAATGAGATACGTTGAAACTCTTTCAACCTGATGCGGATCGAGCAGCTGGACTAACCGTGCTCGGTCATCTTTCGTTATTTTGATCGCATTTTTTATTATCTTTCTCAACGAACGTGTTGAAAAAGATTGATTGGAGAATCAAATTAACGGATAATTATTAGAAAAGCGGAGTTAACATTTACAGTTTCATCTCCGTAAATGCTTCGCGGCGTATGTTCCACAGCGTATAAATGTCAGGATTCCTGAGAACCATCTCTTCGGTTGCGGCAAGAATTTCATCGTCCCATAAGCCATTTTTTCGCTGCAACGAATACAACGAGCTGAAAAACGATACGGCAACTGGTACGCGAGTAAAAATTCCAGCTTACCTTGGAGAAGATTAGTTTAATCCCAGCTTTATAACGTGCTAATTTTTGAGCTCTTTCGACGCGTTTCAATTCCTCTTGCTCGGCCGTCGACCGAACTTTGACTCGACCGTGCTGAAAATTCGAACAAACTTCGATCAGTAACGCGCAAGCTCTACATTACGCCGGAGATAAGTCTCGACGCGAAAAAAAATGCATCATTAAATGGAATAAAATCGTCGAGCAATCGTCATTTGATTTCAAGAGTTTTTACAGTTTCCACTTGCCTGAAACTCGACAGTGCCCACCTTTTTGTTCTTACTTGTCCTACAATTTTTCACTACAATCACCTTGCGTTCGTCAGCTGTTTTATCACTACGTTATAATTAATGGTTTTGCGGAAGTGAAACTTTGTATAATTTGATCATCTTTTATGCCACATAATACTGTTTGCTCAGGTTAAGAGGAATTAAATTAGGATTTAAGTGACGATAATAAAACGTATTCGTCGATTCAAAATATGAAATTCATCATGTAAATGTTACCATGTATGCAATTCGGCGGGATATGAAACGATAGTCGAATGTTTTGTAACTGGTATTGATGATGTTCAATAAATTCTAAAATTCAATGCTGTGTCTAGTCATTTGAGTAGACAACTAACCATTTTTCGATTCTCTTCCGATGAAAATTGTGCGATACAGTGTTGTCGTGCTCGATGACAGACGACGTTTTCGAGGTTAGCAGCCCACGACCGCGGGAGACTGGTGGTGGCTCGTGTGTGAATGGACTGCTAGTATGTGTACGTACATGGTGTGACAATGTCAGGCGAAGGCGAGGTGCCTATATCAGGCATAGAAGGGCGCGAGCACCTTTTAGGTGCATCCATTTCCGATAAATTTCAATACTCGACGCTGATTGGTCAATTTTAAACTTCCAAAATCAAAAACCAATCAGCGCTTCGAAATATTTTCATTTCCGATGAATTCCAATACTCGACGCTGATTGGTGGATTTTTAACTTCCAAAATCGAAGAACCAATCAGCGCTTCGAAATATTTTCATTTCCGATGAATTCCAATACTCGACGCTGATTGGTGGATTTTTAACTTCCAAAATCAAGGAACCAATCAGCGCTTCCAAATATTTTCATTTCCGATGAATTCCAATACTCGACGCTGATTGGTGGATTTTCAACTTCCAAAATCAAGGAACCAATCAGCGCTTCCAAATATTTTCATTTCCGATGAATTCCAATACTCGACGCTGATTGGTGGATTTTTAACTTCCAAAATCGAAGAACCAATCAGCGCTTCCAAATATTTTCATTTCCGATGAATTCCAATACTCGACGCTGATTGGTGGATTTTTAACTTCCAAATTCAAGGAACCAATCAGCGCTTCCAAATATTTTCATTTCCGATGAATTCCAATACTCGACGCTGATTGGTGGATTTCTAACTTCCAAAATCAAGGAACCAATCAGCGCTTCCAAATATTTTCATTTCCGATGAATTCCAATACTCGACGCTGATTGGTGGATTTTCAACTTCCAAAATCAAGGAACCAATCAGCGCTTCCAAATATTTTCATTTCCGATGAATTCCAATACTCGACGCTGATTGGTGGATTTTTAACTTCCAAAATCAAGGAACCAATCAGCGCTTCCAAATATTTTCATTTCCGATGAATTCCAATACTCGACGCTGATTGGTGGATTTTTAACTTCCAAAATCAAGGAACCAATCAGCGCTTCCAAATATTTTCATTTCCGATGAATTCCAATACTCGACGCTGATTGGTGGATTTTCAACTTCCAAAATCAAGGAACCAATCAGCGCTTCCAAATATTTTCATTTCCGATGAATTCCAATACTCGACGCTGATTGGTGGATTTTTAACTTCCAAAATCAAGGAACCAATCAGCGCTTCCAAATATTTTCATTTCCGATGAATTCCAATACTCGACGCTGATTGGTGGATTTTCAACTTCCAAAATCAAGGAACCAATCAGCGCTTCCAAATATTTTCATTTCCGATGAATTCCAATACTCGACGCTGATTGGTGGATTTTCAACTTCCAAAATCAAGGAACCAATCAGCGCTTCCAAATATTTTCATTTCCGATGAATTCCAATACTCGACGCTGATTGGTGGATTTTTAACTTCCAAAATCGAAGAACCAATCAGCGCTTCCAAATATTTTCATTTCCGATGAATTCCAATACTCGACGCTGATTGGTGGATTTTTAACTTCCAAATTCAAGGAACCAATCAGCGCTTCCAAATATTTTCATTTCCGATGAATTCCAATACTCGACGCTGATTGGTGGATTTTCAACTTCCAAAATCAAGGAACCAATCAGCGCTTCGAAATATTTTCATTTCCGATGAATTCCAATACTCGACGCTGATTGGTGGATTTTTAACTTCCAAAATCAAGGAACCAATCAGCGCTTCCAAATATTTTCATTTCCGATAGATTGCAATACTCGACGCTGATTGGTGGATTTTTAACTTCCAAAATCAAGGAACCAATCAGCGCTTCCAAATATTTTCATTTCCGATGAATTCCAATACTCGACGCTGATTGGTGGATTTTCAACTTCCAAAATCAAGGAACCAATCAGCGCTTCCAAATATTTTCATTTCCGATGAATTCCAATACTCGACGCTGATTGGTGGATTTTTAACTTCCAAAATCAAGGAACCAATCAGCGCTTCCAAAACTTTTCATTTCCGATAGATTGCAATACTCGACGCTGATTGGTGGACTTTTAACTTCCAAAATCAAGGAACCAATCAGCGCTTCCAAATATTTTCATTTCCGATGAATTCCAATACTCGACGCTGATTGGTGGATTTTTAACTTCCAAAATCGAAGAACCAATCAGCGCTTCCAAATATTTTCATTTCCGATGAATTCCAATACTCGACGCTGATTGGTGGATTTTTAACTTCCAAATTCAAGGAACCAATCAGCGCTTCCAAATATTTTCATTTCCGATGAATTCCAATACTCGACGCTGATTGGTGGATTTCTAACTTCCAAAATCAAGGAACCAATCAGCGCTTCCAAATATTTTCATTTCCGATGAATTCCAATACTCGACGCTGATTGGTGGATTTTCAACTTCCAAAATCAAGGAACCAATCAGCGCTTCCAAATATTTTCATTTCCGATGAATTCCAATACTCGACGCTGATTGGTGGATTTTTAACTTCCAAAATCAAGGAACCAATCAGCGCTTCCAAATATTTTCATTTCCGATAGATTGCAATACTCGACGCTGATTGGTGGATTTTTAACTTCCAAAATCAAGGAACCAATCAGCGCTTCCAAATATTTTCATTTCCGATGAATTCCAATACTCGACGCTGATTGGTGGATTTTCAACTTCCAAAATCAAGGAACCAATCAGCGCTTCCAAATATTTTCATTTCCGATGAATTCCAATACTCGACGCTGATTGGTGGATTTTTAACTTCCAAAATCGAAGAACCAATCAGCGCTTCCAAATATTTTCATTTCCGATGAATTCCAATACTCGACGCTGATTGGTGGATTTTTAACTTCCAAAATCAAGGAACCAATCAGCGCTTCCAAATATTTTCATTTCCGATGAATTCCAATACTCGACGCTGATTGGTGGATTTTTAACTTCCAAAATCAAGGAACCAATCAGCGCTTCCAAAACTTTTCATTTCCGATAGATTGCAATACTCGACGCTGATTGGTGGACTTTTAACTTCCAAAATCAAGGAACCAATCAGCGCTTCCAAATATTTTCATTTCCGATGAATTCCAATACTCGACGCTGATTGGTGGATTTTTAACTTCCAAAATCGAAGAACCAATCAGCGCTTCCAAATATTTTCATTTCCGATGAATTCCAATACTCGACGCTGATTGGTGGATTTTTAACTTCCAAATTCAAGGAACCAATCAGCGCTTCCAAATATTTTCATTTCCGATGAATTCCAATACTCGACGCTGATTGGTGGATTTCTAACTTCCAAAATCAAGGAACCAATCAGCGCTTCCAAATATTTTCATTTCCGATGAATTCCAATACTCGACGCTGATTGGTGGATTTTCAACTTCCAAAATCAAGGAACCAATCAGCGCTTCCAAATATTTTCATTTCCGATGAATTCCAATACTCGACGCTGATTGGTGGATTTTTAACTTCCAAAATCAAGGAACCAATCAGCGCTTCCAAATATTTTCATTTCCGATGAATTCCAATACTCGACGCTGATTGGTGGATTTTTAACTTCCAAAATCAAGGAACCAATCAGCGCTTCCAAATATTTTCATTTCCGATGAATTCCAATACTCGACGCTGATTGGTGGATTTTCAACTTCCAAAATCAAGGAACCAATCAGCGCTTCCAAATATTTTCATTTCCGATGAATTCCAATACTCGACGCTGATTGGTGGATTTTTAACTTCCAAAATCAAGGAACCAATCAGCGCTTCCAAATATTTTCATTTCCGATGAATTCCAATACTCGACGCTGATTGGTGGATTTTCAACTTCCAAAATCAAGGAACCAATCAGCGCTTCCAAATATTTTCATTTCCGATGAATTCCAATACTCGACGCTGATTGGTGGATTTTCAACTTCCAAAATCAAGGAACCAATCAGCGCTTCCAAATATTTTCATTTCCGATGAATTCCAATACTCGACGCTGATTGGTGGATTTTTAACTTCCAAAATCGAAGAACCAATCAGCGCTTCCAAATATTTTCATTTCCGATGAATTCCAATACTCGACGCTGATTGGTGGATTTTTAACTTCCAAATTCAAGGAACCAATCAGCGCTTCCAAATATTTTCATTTCCGATGAATTCCAATACTCGACGCTGATTGGTGGATTTTCAACTTCCAAAATCAAGGAACCAATCAGCGCTTCGAAATATTTTCATTTCCGATGAATTCCAATACTCGACGCTGATTGGTGGATTTTTAACTTCCAAAATCAAGGAACCAATCAGCGCTTCCAAATATTTTCATTTCCGATAGATTGCAATACTCGACGCTGATTGGTGGATTTTTAACTTCCAAAATCAAGGAACCAATCAGCGCTTCCAAAGATTCTCATTTCCGATGAATTCCAATACTCGACGCTGATTGGTGGATTTTTAACTTCTAAAATCAAGGAACCAATCAGCGCCTCCAAATATTTTCATTTCCGATGAATTCCAATACTCGACGCTGATTGGTGGATTTTTAACTTCCAAAATCAAGGAACCAATCAGCGCTTCCAAAGATTCTCATTTCCGATGAATTCCAATACTCGACGCTGATTGGTGGATTTTTAACTTCCAAAATCAAGGAACCAATCAGCGCTTCCAAATATTTTCATTTCCGATGAATTCCAATACTCGACGCTGATTGGTGGATTTTCAACTTCCAAAATCAAGGAACCAATCAGCGCTTCGAAATATTTTCATTTCCGATGAATTCCAATACTCGACGCTGATTGGTGGATTTTTAACTTCCAAAATCAAGGAACCAATCAGCGCTTCCAAATATTTTCATTTCCGATGAATTCCAATACTCGACGCTGATTGGTGGATTTTTAACTTTCAAAATCAAGGAACCAATCAGCGCTTCCAAATTTTTTCATTTCCGATGAATTCCAATACTCGACGCTGATTGGTGGGTTTTCAACTTCCAAAATCAAGGAACCAATCAGCGCTTCGAAATATTTTCATTTCCGATGAATTCCAATACTCGACGCTGATTGGTGGATTTTTAACTTCTGAAATCGAAGAACCAATCAGCGCTTCCAAATATTTTCATTTCCGATGAATTCCAATACTCGACGCTGATTGGTGGATTTTTAACTTCCAAAATCAAGGAACCAATCAGCGCTTCCAAATATTTTCATTTCCGATGAATTCCAATACTCGACGCTGATTGGTGGATTTTTAACTTCTGAAATCGAAGAACCAATCAGCGCTTCCAAATATTTTCATTTCCGATGAATTCCAATACTCGACGCTGATTGGTGGATTTTTAACTTCCAAAATCAAGGAACCAATCAGCGCTTCCAAATATTTTCATTTCCGATGAATTCCAATACTCGACGCTGATTGGTGGATTTTCAACTTCCAAAATCAAGGAACCAATCAGCGCTTCCAAATATTTTCATTTCCGATGAATTCCAATACTCGACGCTGATTGGTGGATTTTTAACTTCCAAAATCAAGGAACCAATCAGCGCTTCCAAATATTTTCATTTCCGATGAATTCCAATACTCGACGCTGATTGGTGGATTTTTAACTTCCAAAATCAAGGAACCAATCAGCGCTTCCAAAACTTTTCATTTCCGATAGATTGCAATACTCGACGCTGATTGGTGGACTTTTAACTTCCAAAATCAAGGAACCAATCAGCGCTTCCAAATATTTTCATTTCCGATGAATTCCAATACTCGACGCTGATTGGTGGATTTTTAACTTCCAAAATCGAAGAACCAATCAGCGCTTCCAAATATTTTCATTTCCGATGAATTCCAATACTCGACGCTGATTGGTGGATTTTTAACTTCCAAATTCAAGAAACCAATCAGCGCTTCCAAATATTTTCATTTCCGATGAATTCCAATACTCGACGCTGATTGGTGGATTTCTAACTTCCAAAATCAAGGAACCAATCAGCGCTTCCAAATATTTTCATTTCCGATGAATTCCAATACTCGACGCTGATTGGTGGATTTTTAACTTCCAAATTCAAGGAACCAATCAGCGCTTCCAAATATTTTCATTTCCGATAGATTGCAATACTCGACGCTGATTGGTGGATTTTTAACTTCCAAAATCAAGGAACCAATCAGCGCTTCCAAATATTTTCATTTCCGATGAATTCCAATACTCGACGCTGATTGGTGGATTTTCAACTTCCAAAATCAAGGAACCAATCAGCGCTTCCAAATATTTTCATTTCCGATGAATTCCAATACTCGACGCTGATTGGTGGATTTTTAACTTCCAAAATCAAGGAACCAATCAGCGCTTCCAAATATTTTCATTTCCGATGAATTCCAATACTCGACGCTGATTGGTGGATTTTTAACTTCCAAAATCAAGGAACCAATCAGCGCTTCCAAATATTTTCATTTCCGATGAATTCCAATACTCGACGCTGATTGGTGGATTTTTAACTTCCAAAATCAAGGAACCAATCAGCGCTTCCAAAACTTTTCATTTCCGATAGATTGCAATACTCGACGCTGATTGGTGGATTTTTAACTTCCAAAATCAAGGAACCAATCAGCGCTTCCAAATATTTTCATTTCCGATGAATTCCAATACTCGACGCTGATTGGTGGATTTTTAACTTCCAAAATCAAGGAACCAATCAGCGCTTCCAAAACTTTTCATTTCCGATAGATTGCAATACTCGACGCTGATTGGTGGATTTTCAACTTCCAAAATCAAGGAACCAATCAGCGCTTCCAAATATTTTCATTTCCGATGAATTCCAATACTCGACGCTGATTGGTGGATTTTTAACTTCCAAAATCAAGGAACCAATCAGCGCTTCCAAAACTTTTCATTTCCGATAGATTGCAATACTCGACGCTGATTGGTGGACTTTTAACTTCCAAAATCAAGGAACCAATCAGCGCTTCCAAATATTTTCATTTCCGATGAATTCCAATACTCGACGCTGATTGGTGGATTTTTAACTTCCAAAATCGAAGAACCAATCAGCGCTTCCAAATATTTTCATTTCCGATGAATTCCAATACTCGACGCTGATTGGTGGATTTTTAACTTCCAAATTCAAGGAACCAATCAGCGCTTCCAAATATTTTCATTTCCGATGAATTCCAATACTCGACGCTGATTGGTGGATTTCTAACTTCCAAAATCAAGGAACCAATCAGCGCTTCCAAATATTTTCATTTCCGATGAATTCCAATACTCGACGCTGATTGGTGGATTTTCAACTTCCAAAATCAAGGAACCAATCAGCGCTTCCAAATATTTTCATTTCCGATGAATTCCAATACTCGACGCTGATTGGTGGATTTTTAACTTCCAAAATCAAGGAACCAATCAGCGCTTCCAAATATTTTCATTTCCGATAGATTGCAATACTCGACGCTGATTGGTGGATTTTTAACTTCCAAAATCAAGGAACCAATCAGCGCTTCCAAATATTTTCATTTCCGATGAATTCCAATACTCGACGCTGATTGGTGGATTTTCAACTTCCAAAATCAAGGAACCAATCAGCGCTTCCAAATATTTTCATTTCCGATGAATTCCAATACTCGACGCTGATTGGTGGATTTTTAACTTCCAAAATCGAAGAACCAATCAGCGCTTCCAAATATTTTCATTTCCGATGAATTCCAATACTCGACGCTGATTGGTGGATTTTTAACTTCCAAAATCAAGGAACCAATCAGCGCTTCCAAATATTTTCATTTCCGATGAATTCCAATACTCGACGCTGATTGGTGGATTTTTAACTTCCAAAATCAAGGAACCAATCAGCGCTTCCAAAACTTTTCATTTCCGATAGATTGCAATACTCGACGCTGATTGGTGGACTTTTAACTTCCAAAATCAAGGAACCAATCAGCGCTTCCAAATATTTTCATTTCCGATGAATTCCAATACTCGACGCTGATTGGTGGATTTTTAACTTCCAAAATCGAAGAACCAATCAGCGCTTCCAAATATTTTCATTTCCGATGAATTCCAATACTCGACGCTGATTGGTGGATTTTTAACTTCCAAATTCAAGGAACCAATCAGCGCTTCCAAATATTTTCATTTCCGATGAATTCCAATACTCGACGCTGATTGGTGGATTTCTAACTTCCAAAATCAAGGAACCAATCAGCGCTTCCAAATATTTTCATTTCCGATGAATTCCAATACTCGACGCTGATTGGTGGATTTTCAACTTCCAAAATCAAGGAACCAATCAGCGCTTCCAAATATTTTCATTTCCGATGAATTCCAATACTCGACGCTGATTGGTGGATTTTTAACTTCCAAAATCAAGGAACCAATCAGCGCTTCCAAATATTTTCATTTCCGATGAATTCCAATACTCGACGCTGATTGGTGGATTTTTAACTTCCAAAATCAAGGAACCAATCAGCGCTTCCAAATATTTTCATTTCCGATGAATTCCAATACTCGACGCTGATTGGTGGATTTTCAACTTCCAAAATCAAGGAACCAATCAGCGCTTCCAAATATTTTCATTTCCGATGAATTCCAATACTCGACGCTGATTGGTGGATTTTTAACTTCCAAAATCAAGGAACCAATCAGCGCTTCCAAATATTTTCATTTCCGATGAATTCCAATACTCGACGCTGATTGGTGGATTTTCAACTTCCAAAATCAAGGAACCAATCAGCGCTTCCAAATATTTTCATTTCCGATGAATTCCAATACTCGACGCTGATTGGTGGATTTTCAACTTCCAAAATCAAGGAACCAATCAGCGCTTCCAAATATTTTCATTTCCGATGAATTCCAATACTCGACGCTGATTGGTGGATTTTTAACTTCCAAAATCGAAGAACCAATCAGCGCTTCCAAATATTTTCATTTCCGATGAATTCCAATACTCGACGCTGATTGGTGGATTTTTAACTTCCAAATTCAAGGAACCAATCAGCGCTTCCAAATATTTTCATTTCCGATGAATTCCAATACTCGACGCTGATTGGTGGATTTTCAACTTCCAAAATCAAGGAACCAATCAGCGCTTCGAAATATTTTCATTTCCGATGAATTCCAATACTCGACGCTGATTGGTGGATTTTTAACTTCCAAAATCAAGGAACCAATCAGCGCTTCCAAATATTTTCATTTCCGATAGATTGCAATACTCGACGCTGATTGGTGGATTTTTAACTTCCAAAATCAAGGAACCAATCAGCGCTTCCAAAGATTCTCATTTCCGATGAATTCCAATACTCGACGCTGATTGGTGGATTTTTAACTTCTAAAATCAAGGAACCAATCAGCGCCTCCAAATATTTTCATTTCCGATGAATTCCAATACTCGACGCTGATTGGTGGATTTTTAACTTCCAAAATCAAGGAACCAATCAGCGCTTCCAAAGATTCTCATTTCCGATGAATTCCAATACTCGACGCTGATTGGTGGATTTTTAACTTCCAAAATCAAGGAACCAATCAGCGCTTCCAAATATTTTCATTTCCGATGAATTCCAATACTCGACGCTGATTGGTGGATTTTCAACTTCCAAAATCAAGGAACCAATCAGCGCTTCGAAATATTTTCATTTCCGATGAATTCCAATACTCGACGCTGATTGGTGGATTTTTAACTTCCAAAATCAAGGAACCAATCAGCGCTTCCAAATATTTTCATTTCCGATGAATTCCAATACTCGACGCTGATTGGTGGATTTTTAACTTTCAAAATCAAGGAACCAATCAGCGCTTCCAAATTTTTTCATTTCCGATGAATTCCAATACTCGACGCTGATTGGTGGGTTTTCAACTTCCAAAATCAAGGAACCAATCAGCGCTTCGAAATATTTTCATTTCCGATGAATTCCAATACTCGACGCTGATTGGTGGATTTTTAACTTCTGAAATCGAAGAACCAATCAGCGCTTCCAAATATTTTCATTTCCGATGAATTCCAATACTCGACGCTGATTGGTGGATTTTTAACTTCCAAAATCAAGGAACCAATCAGCGCTTCCAAATATTTTCATTTCCGATGAATTCCAATACTCGACGCTGATTGGTGGATTTTTAACTTCTGAAATCGAAGAACCAATCAGCGCTTCCAAATATTTTCATTTCCGATGAATTCCAATACTCGACGCTGATTGGTGGATTTTTAACTTCCAAAATCAAGGAACCAATCAGCGCTTCCAAATATTTTCATTTCCGATGAATTCCAATACTCGACGCTGATTGGTGGATTTTCAACTTCCAAAATCAAGGAACCAATCAGCGCTTCCAAATATTTTCATTTCCGATGAATTCCAATACTCGACGCTGATTGGTGGATTTTTAACTTCCAAAATCAAGGAACCAATCAGCGCTTCCAAATATTTTCATTTCCGATGAATTCCAATACTCGACGCTGATTGGTGGATTTTTAACTTCCAAAATCAAGGAACCAATCAGCGCTTCCAAAACTTTTCATTTCCGATAGATTGCAATACTCGACGCTGATTGGTGGACTTTTAACTTCCAAAATCAAGGAACCAATCAGCGCTTCCAAATATTTTCATTTCCGATGAATTCCAATACTCGACGCTGATTGGTGGATTTTTAACTTCCAAAATCGAAGAACCAATCAGCGCTTCCAAATATTTTCATTTCCGATGAATTCCAATACTCGACGCTGATTGGTGGATTTTTAACTTCCAAATTCAAGAAACCAATCAGCGCTTCCAAATATTTTCATTTCCGATGAATTCCAATACTCGACGCTGATTGGTGGATTTCTAACTTCCAAAATCAAGGAACCAATCAGCGCTTCCAAATATTTTCATTTCCGATGAATTCCAATACTCGACGCTGATTGGTGGATTTTTAACTTCCAAATTCAAGGAACCAATCAGCGCTTCCAAATATTTTCATTTCCGATAGATTGCAATACTCGACGCTGATTGGTGGATTTTTAACTTCCAAAATCAAGGAACCAATCAGCGCTTCCAAATATTTTCATTTCCGATGAATTCCAATACTCGACGCTGATTGGTGGATTTTCAACTTCCAAAATCAAGGAACCAATCAGCGCTTCCAAATATTTTCATTTCCGATGAATTCCAATACTCGACGCTGATTGGTGGATTTTTAACTTCCAAAATCAAGGAACCAATCAGCGCTTCCAAATATTTTCATTTCCGATGAATTCCAATACTCGACGCTGATTGGTGGATTTTTAACTTCCAAAATCAAGGAACCAATCAGCGCTTCCAAATATTTTCATTTCCGATGAATTCCAATACTCGACGCTGATTGGTGGATTTTTAACTTCCAAAATCAAGGAACCAATCAGCGCTTCCAAAACTTTTCATTTCCGATAGATTGCAATACTCGACGCTGATTGGTGGATTTTTAACTTCCAAAATCAAGGAACCAATCAGCGCTTCCAAATATTTTCATTTCCGATGAATTCCAATACTCGACGCTGATTGGTGGATTTTTAACTTCCAAAATCAAGGAACCAATCAGCGCTTCCAAAACTTTTCATTTCCGATAGATTGCAATACTCGACGCTGATTGGTGGATTTTTAACTTCCAAAATCAAGGAACCAATCAGCGCTTCCGAATATTTTCATTTCCGATGAATTCCAATACTCGACGCTGATTGGTGGATTTTTAACTTCCAAAATCAAGGAACCAATCAGCGCTTCCAAATATTTTCATTTCCGATGAATTCCAATACTCGACGCTGATTGGTGGATTTTCAACTTCCAAAATCAAGGAACCAATCAGCGCTTCCAAATATTTTCATTTCCGATGAATTCCAATACTCGACGCTGATTGGTGGATTTTTAACTTCCAAAATCAAGGAACCAATCAGCGCTTCCAAATATTTTCATTTCCGATGAATTCCAATACTCGACGCTGATTGGTGGATTTTTAACTTCCAAAATCAAGGAACCAATCAGCGCTTCCAAAACTTTTCATTTCCGATAGATTGCAATACTCGACGCTGATTGGTGGACTTTTAACTTCCAAAATCAAGGAACCAATCAGCGCTTCCAAATATTTTCATTTCCGATGAATTCCAATACTCGACGCTGATTGGTGGATTTTTAACTTCCAAAATCGAAGAACCAATCAGCGCTTCCAAATATTTTCATTTCCGATGAATTCCAATACTCGACGCTGATTGGTGGATTTTTAACTTCCAAATTCAAGGAACCAATCAGCGCTTCCAAATATTTTCATTTCCGATGAATTCCAATACTCGACGCTGATTGGTGGATTTCTAACTTCCAAAATCAAGGAACCAATCAGCGCTTCCAAATATTTTCATTTCCGATGAATTCCAATACTCGACGCTGATTGGTGGATTTTCAACTTCCAAAATCAAGGAACCAATCAGCGCTTCCAAATATTTTCATTTCCGATGAATTCCAATACTCGACGCTGATTGGTGGATTTTTAACTTCCAAAATCAAGGAACCAATCAGCGCTTCCAAATATTTTCATTTCCGATGAATTCCAATACTCGACGCTGATTGGTGGATTTTCAACTTCCAAAATCAAGGAACCAATCAGCGCTTCCAAATATTTTCATTTCCGATGAATTCCAATACTCGACGCTGATTGGTGGATTTTTAACTTCCAAAATCAAGGAACCAATCAGCGCTTCCAAATATTTTCATTTCCGATGAATTCCAATACTCGACGCTGATTGGTGGATTTTTAACTTCCAAAATCAAGGAACCAATCAGCGCTTCCAAATATTTTCATTTCCGATGAATTCCAATACTCGACGCTGATTGGTGGATTTTCAACTTCCAAAATCAAGGAACCAATCAGCGCTTCCAAATATTTTCATTTCCGATGAATTCCAATACTCGACGCTGATTGGTGGATTTTTAACTTCCAAAATCAAGGAACCAATCAGCGCTTCCAAATATTTTCATTTCCGATGAATTCCAATACTCGACGCTGATTGGTGGATTTTCAACTTCCAAAATCAAGGAACCAATCAGCGCTTCCAAATATTTTCATTTCCGATGAATTCCAATACTCGACGCTGATTGGTGGATTTTCAACTTCCAAAATCAAGGAACCAATCAGCGCTTCCAAATATTTTCATTTCCGATGAATTCCAATACTCGACGCTGATTGGTGGATTTTTAACTTCCAAAATCGAAGAACCAATCAGCGCTTCCAAATATTTTCATTTCCGATGAATTCCAATACTCGACGCTGATTGGTGGATTTTTAACTTCCAAATTCAAGGAACCAATCAGCGCTTCCAAATATTTTCATTTCCGATGAATTCCAATACTCGACGCTGATTGGTGGATTTTCAACTTCCAAAATCAAGGAACCAATCAGCGCTTCGAAATATTTTCATTTCCGATGAATTCCAATACTCGACGCTGATTGGTGGATTTTTAACTTCCAAAATCAAGGAACCAATCAGCGCTTCCAAATATTTTCATTTCCGATAGATTGCAATACTCGACGCTGATTGGTGGATTTTTAACTTCCAAAATCAAGGAACCAATCAGCGCTTCCAAAGATTCTCATTTCCGATGAATTCCAATACTCGACGCTGATTGGTGGATTTTTAACTTCCAAAATCAAGGAACCAATCAGCGCCTCCAAATATTTTCATTTCCGATGAATTCCAATACTCGACGCTGATTGGTGGATTTTTAACTTCCAAAATCAAGGAACCAATCAGCGCTTCCAAAGATTCTCATTTCCGATGAATTCCAATACTCGACGCTGATTGGTGGATTTTTAACTTCCAAAATCAAGGAACCAATCAGCGCTTCCAAATATTTTCATTTCCGATGAATTCCAATACTCGACGCTGATTGGTGGATTTTCAACTTCCAAAATCAAGGAACCAATCAGCGCTTCGAAATATTTTCATTTCCGATGAATTCCAATACTCGACGCTGATTGGTGGATTTTTAACTTCCAAAATCAAGGAACCAATCAGCGCTTCCAAATATTTTCATTTCCGATAGATTGCAATACTCGACGCTGATTGGTGGATTTTTAACTTCCAAAATCAAGGAACCAATCAGCGCTTCCAAATATTTTCATTTCCGATGAATTCCAATACTCGACGCTGATTGGTGGATTTTTAACTTTCAAAATCAAGGAACCAATCAGCGCTTCCAAATATTTTCATTTCCGATGAATTCCAATACTCGACGCTGATTGGTGGGTTTTCAACTTCCAAAATCAAGGAACCAATCAGCGCTTCGAAATATTTTCATTTCCGATGAATTCCAATACTCGACGCTGATTGGTGGAGTTTTAACTTCCAAAATCGAAGAACCAATCAGCGCTTCCAAATATTTTCATTTTCGATGAATTCCAATACTCGACGCTGATTGGTGGATTTTTAACTTCCAAAATCAAGGAACCAATCAGCGCTTCGAAATATTTTCATTTCCGATGAATTCCAATACTCGACGCTGATTGGTGGATTTTTAACTTCTGAAATCGAAGAACCAATCAGCGCTTCCAAATATTTTCATTTCCGATGAATTCCAATACTCGACGCTGATTGGTGGATTTTTAACTTCCAAAATCAAGGAACCAATCAGCGCTTCCAAATATTTTCATTTCCGATGAATTCCAATACTCGACGCTGATTGGTGGATTTTTAACTTCTGAAATCGAAGAACCAATCAGCGCTTCCAAATATTTTCATTTCCGATGAATTCCAATACTCGACGCTGATTGGTGGATTTTTAACTTCCAAAATCAAGGAACCAATCAGCGCTTCCAAATATTTTCATTTCCGATGAATTCCAATACTCGACGCTGATTGGTGGATTTTCAACTTCCAAAATCAAGGAACCAATCAGCGCTTCCAAATATTTTCATTTCCGATGAATTCCAATACTCGACGCTGATTGGTGGATTTTTAACTTCCAAAATCAAGGAACCAATCAGCGCTTCCAAATATTTTCATTTCCGATGAATTCCAGTACTCGACGCTGATTGGTGGATTTTTAACTTCCAAAATCAAGGAACCAATCAGCGCTTCCAAAACTTTTCATTTCCGATAGATTGCAATACTCGACGCTGATTGGTGGACTTTTAACTTCCAAAATCAAGGAACCAATCAGCGCTTCCAAATATTTTCATTTCCGATGAATTCCAATACTCGACGCTGATTGGTGGATTTTTAACTTCCAAAATCGAAGAACCAATCAGCGCTTCCAAATATTTTCATTTCCGATGAATTCCAATACTCGACGCTGATTGGTGGATTTTTAACTTCCAAATTCAAGGAACCAATCAGCGCTTCCAAATATTTTCATTTCCGATGAATTCCAATACTCGACGCTGATTGGTGGATTTCTAACTTCCAAAATCAAGGAACCAATCAGCGCTTCCAAATATTTTCATTTCCGATGAATTCCAATACTCGACGCTGATTGGTGGATTTTCAACTTCCAAAATCAAGGAACCAATCAGCGCTTCCAAATATTTTCATTTCCGATGAATTCCAATACTCGACGCTGATTGGTGGATTTTTAACTTCCAAAATCAAGGAACCAATCAGCGCTTCCAAATATTTTCATTTCCGATGAATTCCAATACTCGACGCTGATTGGTGGATTTTCAACTTCCAAAATCAAGGAACCAATCAGCGCTTCCAAATATTTTCATTTCCGATGAATTCCAATACTCGACGCTGATTGGTGGATTTTTAACTTCCAAAATCAAGGAACCAATCAGCGCTTCCAAATATTTTCATTTCCGATGAATTCCAATACTCGACGCTGATTGGTGGATTTTTAACTTCCAAAATCAAGGAACCAATCAGCGCTTCCAAATATTTTCATTTCCGATGAATTCCAATACTCGACGCTGATTGGTGGATTTTCAACTTCCAAAATCAAGGAACCAATCAGCGCTTCCAAATATTTTCATTTCCGATGAATTCCAATACTCGACGCTGATTGGTGGATTTTTAACTTCCAAAATCAAGGAACCAATCAGCGCTTCCAAATATTTTCATTTCCGATGAATTCCAATACTCGACGCTGATTGGTGGATTTTCAACTTCCAAAATCAAGGAACCAATCAGCGCTTCCAAATATTTTCATTTCCGATGAATTCCAATACTCGACGCTGATTGGTGGATTTTCAACTTCCAAAATCAAGGAACCAATCAGCGCTTCCAAATATTTTCATTTCCGATGAATTCCAATACTCGACGCTGATTGGTGGATTTTTAACTTCCAAAATCGAAGAACCAATCAGCGCTTCCAAATATTTTCATTTCCGATGAATTCCAATACTCGACGCTGATTGGTGGATTTTTAACTTCCAAATTCAAGGAACCAATCAGCGCTTCCAAATATTTTCATTTCCGATAGATTGCAATACTCGACGCTGATTGGTGGATTTTTAACTTCCAAAATCAAGGAACCAATCAGCGCTTCCAAATATTTTCATTTCCGATGAATTCCAATACTCGACGCTGATTGGTGGATTTTCAACTTCCAAAATCAAGGAACCAATCAGCGCTTCCAAATATTTTCATTTCCGATGAATTCCAATACTCGACGCTGATTGGTGGATTTTTAACTTCCAAAATCAAGGAACCAATCAGCGCTTCCAAATATTTTCATTTCCGATGAATTCCAATACTCGACGCTGATTGGTGGATTTTTAACTTCCAAAATCAAGGAACCAATCAGCGCTTCCAAATATTTTCATTTCCGATGAATTCCAATACTCGACGCTGATTGGTGGATTTTCAACTTCCAAAATCAAGGAACCAATCAGCGCTTCCAAATATTTTCATTTCCGATGAATTCCAATACTCGACGCTGATTGGTGGATTTTTAACTTCCAAAATCAAGGAACCAATCAGCGCTTCCAAATATTTTCATTTCCGATGAATTCCAATACTCGACGCTGATTGGTGGATTTTCAACTTCCAAAATCAAGGAACCAATCAGCGCTTCCAAATATTTTCATTTCCGATGAATTCCAATACTCGACGCTGATTGGTGGATTTTCAACTTCCAAAATCAAGGAACCAATCAGCGCTTCCAAATATTTTCATTTCCGATGAATTCCAATACTCGACGCTGATTGGTGGATTTTTAACTTCCAAAATCGAAGAACCAATCAGCGCTTCCAAATATTTTCATTTCCGATGAATTCCAATACTCGACGCTGATTGGTGGATTTTTAACTTCCAAATTCAAGGAACCAATCAGCGCTTCCAAATATTTTCATTTCCGATAGATTGCAATACTCGACGCTGATTGGTGGATTTTTAACTTCCAAAATCAAGGAACCAATCAGCGCTTCCAAATATTTTCATTTCCGATGAATTCCAATACTCGACGCTGATTGGTGGATTTTCAACTTCCAAAATCAAGGAACCAATCAGCGCTTCCAAATATTTTCATTTCCGATGAATTCCAATACTCGACGCTGATTGGTGGATTTTTAACTTCCAAAATCAAGGAACCAATCAGCGCTTCTAAATATTTTCATTTCCGATGAATTCCAATACTCGACGCTGATTGGTGGGTTTTCAACTTCCAAAATCAAGGAACCAATCAGCGCTTCCAAATATTTTCATTTCCGATGAATTCCAATACTCGACGCTGATTGGTGGGTTTTTAACTTCCAAAATCAAGGAACCAATCAGCGCTTCCAAATATTTTCATTTCCGATGAATTCCAATACTCGACGCTGATTGGTGGGTTTTTAACTTCCAAAATCAAGGAACCAATCAGCGCTTCCAAATATTTTCATTTCCGATGAATTCCAATACTCGACGCTGATTGGTGGATTTTTAACTTCCAAATTCAAGGAACCAATCAGCGCTTCCAAATATTTTCATTTTCGATAGATTGCAATACTCGACGCTGATTGGTGGATTTTTAACTTCCAAAATCAAGGAACCAATCAGCGCTTCCAAATATTTTCATTTCCGATGAATTCCAATACTCGACGCTGATTGGTGGATTTTCAACTTCCAAAATCAAGGAACCAATCAGCGCTTCCAAATATTTTCATTTCCGATGAATTCCAATACTCGACGCTGATTGGTGGATTTTTAACTTCCAAAATCAAGGAACCAATCAGCGCTTCCAAATATTTTCATTTCCGATGAATTCCAATACTCGACGCTGATTGGTGGATTTTTAACTTCCAAAATCAAGGAACCAATCAGCGCTTCCAAATATTTTCATTTCCGATGAATTCCAATACTCGACGCTGATTGGTGGATTTTTAACTTCCAAAATCAAGGAACCAATCAGCGCTTCTAAATATTTTCATTTCCGATGAATTCCAATACTCGACGCTGATTGGTGGGTTTTCAACTTCCAAAATCAAGGAACCAATCAGCGCTTCCAAAACTTTTCATTTCTGATGGATCTCAGAATCGATCGCTACTTCGTTGCCTGACGTACTTTGAAGTGTAGAATCGATTCACGTTGGATTCAGGTCGATAGCTGCATCAGGAAAGAATTTATGACGGAAAAACCGACTTTTCAAAATTTCAAAAATGGTAAGGCTATAGCCTTCAAAAATCTCAGATTTCCGACGCATCTCAGAATCGATCGTCGCTCTGTTTTCTAATGTATTTTGGAGCGTAGAATCGAATGGCGTAGGTCCCAGGTCGATATCTCTAATAGAACAGAAGATACGACCAAAAAACCGACTTTTTAAAATCACAAAAATGGTAAGGCTATAGCCTTCAAAAATCTCAGATTTCCGACGTATCTCAGAATCGATCGCCGCTCTGTTTTCTAATGTATTTTGAGGCGTAGAATCGAATGCCGTTTGGATTCAAGTTGATATCTAGACCACAGAAAGAGTTACGACAAAAAAATAGACTTTGGTTTTTCGAAGAGTTCGACATTCTCGAGGGCTATCAGGCCATGAAACGAATATACGATCACGTCCGAGATTCGGCTACAGAATACAAAGAGTTTCCGCATCCGATGATTGGCGACCCATCGTGGTGTCTCTCACCTCGTAGCAATACATACGGAGGAAAGGAACTAAAACTAAGGTAAGGTACGGAGTTTGCCGAATAAAACTAAGTCCATCGATTATCCGAAAGAAACATCATTTATTACCAAAGAACATCGTTTCCACGTTACAAATTCACACAACGATATAACCAGTCATTCTTGTAACGTACGAATACCGAATTCGAAACTTTACCCATTCCACGATTTCATTAATCGTGCCAGAATTATGCCAGAAAAAACGCACATACAACTGAAAATCATTTTCATCCCCATCACAATCTATCACAATCATTATGCAAAATCTAGCAGTGTTTAGTTTTCAGCAACGACAGCTCCGGCTCCATCGGTGTCTTCGCCCCGGTTCGGGTCTTTGCCCCGGTTCGGAACAATCGTAGGTCCGAGGCTGCTTTCACGCCGCTACGTCGCGTGCTCGAGCGTGGCACCGTAATTGTCAGATCGTTGGTAATGCATCGTCGAAACCAGATTCGGAAAACCCGTTCTGTTACGCGGACCATGGACAACTGACGGTCGACGATGTAGCAGAGCCTCCGTCGCCCGTTGCGATTCACTCGTAGTCCATTGATATTGATATAAAAATCAAATCACGTGAGAAAGCTGAAGTGAAAGGTCGTCCGCACTGGAATTATGACATCCGCGTACTCGCAAGCGGTGAACACCTCGTGGTCCTTTTCCGCAGCAACTGTATCAAAAATTGGGCAAGGATCAGCATAAAAATATGGATTTCTCGTCGCGCCGAGAAAACATTCGTTCGACCCTCGAAGGTCGCCTCGAAAAACCGGCGGTCACACGCAAATGTACAAAAGATCTTCGCTCGTGACGCTGGTCGTGGCTTTTTACGGCAACAACAATGGGCCACGGCGATACGTTGATGGAAATGTACGAGAGTCGCGTGTTGCGTCATCGCGAGAAATGCACGTGTCAAGTGTAACGTGACGCAACGCGCTTGTGACCATTTCTCACGCAATTGGTGAACCAAAAATGGCCAGAAACATCACGCGACCAACATAAGTAGTCGAAGCTACGACAAAAACATAGAGACGAACGCTTTACGCGTTTTTAGCCCCCTCGAACGTGCGGGCGAATTAGAAAGAAAGAAAAAAACAACAACCAAGAGTGGGAAAACGGAGAAAAATTCAGAGAAGAGAGAAAGTAGCTTGAAAACGTTTTGCTTCGCCTTGCTCGAAGACTTTATGGTTGTTTTCTCCCGATGAGTCGCAATTACTTTTCAGCGCTATCGCGATCGTGAGAACAGTAAAGTAGCAAAACCGACGGTCGATCGGTCCGCGCGCTCGGTCAGTCAGAGATTCCATCCTCGAGGCTGCAAACGCCGACGACTCGAGTCCCGAGCCGATGTCAATACAGTACCTACTAGGAGTAAAAAAATAGGTATGACGTAAAATTGTGCTCGTAACGACGCGTGACTCTACATTTTTTCAAACAAGAACGAAACGTCCTTCGGAACGTTTTTTGCGCCGAAGGATCCGTCGCGCGCTTCTACGTTGGATCTTGCGGATAAAAAAAACAAGACGCAAAACTAGACAATCGAAAATTGGGAACGACGATGCGGGGGGAGAAGGGAAAGTACAAAATTAACGAGGAGATCTGCAAATAAGAGAGAAGACCGTTCAGTTTCGGCGCGGAGTAAGTAGAAAAGGAAGAGAAGAGCGAGGAATTAATAGAGTATAGAAAGTAAAAAAAAACCACAGACGGTGAAATACTACGCAGATGTATAATAAAAAGATGAATAATATTCGGATACCGATTATACAAATTTGTGCCAGGATCGAAAGAGAAAATCATCCGCTCGCCGGTAACGTCCGCGCATCGCTTTTTCGAAAGGTGGATCGCACAGCGGAGAATCTTGGGTAAGTCTTTGACCTCCGCGCGACCCCGCGACGAATAAAAAGGCGAAAAAAGGCGAATAAAAGCCACGTAGCCGGAGGAAAAAGAAACCCGCGATCGCGAGGAGAACGGATTCGTGAAAAGAAAACGGAACGGGGAAAAAAGAGAGGGAAGGTCGGAACCGAAACTGGTAGGACGAAGCCGCTGGATTTCGCGCAAAATCGAGTACTCACGCTCGGGGTACGGCGAAAAGGTTGGAAAAAAGCGAAGGAAGGAAAAAACGTCGGCGCGCGAGGGAGATGGGAGAGTAATCGTTGCAAAATTATATAAAACACGCGCGGTGGTCGGCAGTGAGAGGTGCGAGGATACGAGACGGAGATCCCGTCAGCTTTGCGTCTCGCTCTCGAGATGATGACACGAGTGATAGTAACGTACCGCTACCATTCGCGAGCGAGCGATGTTTGATACGATTCGCTTCGCGCGTGTCTCGCGGACGCGGGAAAAAAATCTGACTTTGTTAGATGTAAATGGTAGTCGCGGCTCCCAGCGCTACGCGATACGAGCTACTATAACTAGGTACCCCCACGCTGCATTTTGCGCCTGAAAAGTATCCGCGGCATCCTGCCAGGTATTCGTTTTACGAATAGATCGGAAACATGTCTGATAGATCGATAACTTTTTTATGACATCGAATAGAAATCGAAGAGCCGCTGCGTATTTTTCGTTTCTGTTTGCAGTTATCAAAGGGATATTCGCGAGCAGATCTTTTTAGATACCCATCAATCGAAGCCTGTTGGACATTTGAAAGACCTCCGCGGTTAACGTCTCGCAAAGGATGTCAAAATGATGCTGCGATTACGAACATTTTTTAGATACCCGAGAGATGCCTTTGCGTAGCCAATTTCGGAAGGCGCGTTATTCACACGTGTACACGCAAATACTAGAACTGGTTTACCTACAAAACGATGAACATTAAGCGGTTTCTTTTATTTCTAAGATTTTACTGATTTGATGATTCTGTCGAGTGAAGAGTTCAGCGCAAAATGCCTAAGATAACCAAAAAGTTTCGGTAACCTTCGCGCCGCCGAAAAAACGGATGTCTGCAGCACGGTCTCCTAGCATGTTTAGAGTGTCTTCCTCTCGCTGAACAAATGACGATTGGATAAAGAAGTGTCCGAAACTCTTTGTTCCACGTTCGAATCGATGATCAACAAAAAAAAAAGTTGACTTACTTTTGCTACTGCTCGTATTAATCGTACCCCAAAATCCCCACCAATCGAAAGCCTCCGAAAAGATTCAGGCTACTGATATCTTACAGACACCGCGAAACAGATACCCCGCAAATATCTTGCGAGTCGTCGTAAAACAGACGGCTCGAAGATATCTATTGGACACAGGTTTTTGGTATTCCTTAGTCAAATATCTTTTTGATATATGTTTTGGTAACCTTTTTGCTGCGAGGGACGTTCCCCGTCTGGTACGCGGTAGACGCTCGGGGTTCGAGACACGCGTCGGAGAAGAGGAGAAGGCGCGAGAGAGATGATATAGGTAACGGGCAACGTAGTAGTGGAGGTGAGTATCTACGTTGCCGATGGCTACCGCCGGCAAAGATACGGTGAACCGAACGAGAAGGGGTTACCGGTCGGCGACGATGACGCCGCCGATGCCGAGGAGAGGGTCGTTGGTGGGAGGTATTTGGGTTACTCGTAGCACCCGGGAATGTGGGCCGCCTATATACTCCGCGAGAAGTTTCGATCCTCAGTTCATTTCTTCTCGTATTCTTCGCCCGTAGCATCCGGCCGTCTCCCCTGGAATTAAGGAGGACCACTTATCGCAACGTTTCTAGTGAATTTTTTTCCCCACCACCGCGAACCACAAAAAGGTAAGCCACGACTTCGCCCCTATTTCGCATCACGGATTCACCCATCCGCGATATTACTGCACGCCGATTACCATAAGAGCTGCTTTTTCTCTCGCGTATACCCTCAATAATTCGGCTATACCTCTACAACACTCGGAGAATCTAATTCCATTTATTACAACAACAACGAAAAATTCCTAAAACGCTAATTCCGAGATATTTGAATTCATCGGCACGCGATGAATATGTACTTTCTTGCAAGATCCGTTTACCGCGTGGAGAATACATTGTAAACGAGTCTGCATAATTTTTACACGACGTCGTACGTGATCGTTCGTACGTTCCATCGATCATCCGTACGTGCATGAATTTCCCAACGATTTCATTATTTCTACTATGCTAATTATTATATTTATCCCGTAACACTCGCGCTTTCCAGCGAAACGTCTCATCCGCGAGATCCTTTTATCATTATCGTTCCCATTATCGGATCATCGCGTCAATTTACCTGCCTTTAAAAAAACTCCTCTTCTATAGACTCCCATTAATATTATTATTATTATCATTATTAATATTACTATTATTTTTATTTTTACCAAAATTATTGTTATTCCCGTGAATTTCCCAGGTAAATTCTCACGGTCGTTGATCGAGCGCTCGTCCATTTTTTTCAATCCGACAACGACGTTGCAAATAACAGTTTTTACCCCTTTGAGCAAGTTTGCGATTATCTCGAACTCCGCGATTTCATAATACGTGGTCCCGTTTTTTTTTTTTTTTTTTTGTTTCGTTTTTAGGCGGCCGTTTTTTGTTGGCTGTGTTTTTTTCCGGGCAAAAACCCGATCGGACGAAGGAAGCGACGATGAATCGTGTATTTTTCTCGCGAACTTTTTTCCCGCCTATCTCGCGTATTATATAGTTGGGAAAAGAAAGAATCCAGCGGCGCGACCTGATGCGGGAAGGTTTTCTAAAGAATCCAAGGCGACGGTGTTTGCCGGCCATATAACGGGTTTACGGACCTGTATGCCACGCAACAGAGTCGAGCGCTCCGGACGCGATGAGCAACGGAAAGGCAACAGAAATGGTATTGTCAACGGTCAACGATCGCGTTCCTCCTCGTTTTTTCCAAACGTCCCGAACGAGTTTCGAAGATCAACGACCAATCAGTCGTACATTTTTCTCACGTTCCGATTCATCGATCCTGTTTGTCTATCAACCGGCTATCGATTTCCACGCGTTTTTTTTTTTTTTTTTTTAAATACGTTTTTACCATTAATTCGTCGGTTTTTTTAATCGGGGGTAGAGAAAAAATGGATTTTGGTTTTTCGCGCGATTTCTCGAACTTCGGAGGTTTTGCGATCGACGATAAGATAATTTCAGGAAGTTTGACGTTTAACGTTACCAGTTGGAAGTCGGCCTCGAGATCAGCTGGTCGACGATAGGAGGGGCAGGTCAAAGTCGTCGCGTTCTCAAAGTCACGACCAAATGCTTTCTAAATTATTCACGACTCGCGTTTGCGTGGACCACTGCCGGGACAACCGATCTGTCCGCGTGCCGCGCGCGAGGTATATTCGCATCCTCGCGTACGCGTAACTCGATCGGAATCTGGCCCCGGGGTGCCAGAAAACGGAATCGGATCGCTTAAATAAAGAATACGACCGAGGTTGAAAACGAGTAGGCAAAAACGAGAAGCAAAAAAAAGGGAGCCGTTGAGCCGCGACTGGGAAGAAAAATCGAGGGAATCGGGAAAGAAGCAAAACGAAAAAGTAAACGGAACGAACGACGAACGTTTCCTCGGCGAGTAGAGGTACGTGACGTTGGGAAGAAATGAATGAAGATCGGTGAAAGTTTCCGGGTCAATCCGACCGGAATCCGTTGCGTCTTCGAAGCGTTAACCCAAATTAAATCGGCTTACCAACGAAACGTCTCCTCGTCGGCTGTGAGAACGTTGAAAAAAATATAAACATTCGGTAACGACGCGTACACAAACGGTCACGCGAAATTGCGGAGAAAAACTATTGAGAACTTCGTAATAGCGATAGGAATGTGCCGTACGCGTAGCGAGTAGAGATAGCTGCGTATCGTCACGCGCTGGTAGTAAACGTTCGCGACGCATCGTCCGTGACGCAACGTTACGAAAATCGTGGACTTTCACGACAATCAGGGGAACATCGTTTCATTAAGCGAGTGGAAAAGCGTGCAGAGGTGACGCAACGATTATTCTAGTTTCGCAAGGAGAGAGAGACGAGAGGAGCGGGGAAAAATGGAAATCGAGTCGGAAGAATTGGGAAAGAGATGCCAATGCATAGGTAGGAGCGGAGCGGATGGGAAGGTTGGAGTTCGATCGATACGCGAAACGGATGTGCGAGAGTTCGAGGAGAGAGAAGGGCGCGCGAGAGGACAAACGGTCAGTGGAAAAAGTCAGGCGCGTTGACTCGAGCAGGAGCACCTAATGGGTCAGGCGAAGGCACAGTTAATTCTTTTCGCAAGGAGTGGCATTTCGTTCGGCGAATTGTAACGGCCGCGAGGCGTTCGCCACGCGCGTTGCGATCGCTACTCGCGATTTTTGTCTAATGGCGCGGAACGACCTACAATCGCGAGGATCGTTAGGCGAGGGGATCGGAGGATTCGCGAACGAATTGAAATTGCGAAACGATAACGACTCGCGGATAATTACGGAGACCGGCGATCGCGGTCGGAGACGAGAATCCGCGTCGATTGCCGCCTCATTTTTTGCAGTCTAGTATAGATCCGTCGGACGGAAAGCTTCGGATACTTTTCACAAACGGAATGCCGTGTGGGCAGAAACTGTCCTCACCTTGCCGCCCGCGTTTCGTGATTCGTCTGGAAACACGGGCAGAGAGGACAAAAGTTAGTAGAACCGAGCGTGCTCCGCCTCGATCGCTAACGGTGATCGGGATAGTTATGATAATCCGAGTCGTGCGTTCGTGCCAAGTAGCATAATTCCATCCGTCGCGTGAAAGTTGACCCGCGAGTCAGGGAAACGCGACGCCACCGATGTCAAAGAAGAGGAACGCCCTAGACGAATGGCCAAGGTCAGGCCCAAGGTCGTGCCAATTTTCCCGGATAAGTCAATCTCGTCGATGGACGAAGTCGTCGCCTGTGTATCATTCCGCTCGCGTGTCGGGGCAGAATTTAATTCGCGACGAGTGAAACTCCGAGTACCGTGGCCTGGTAAAACGTCGGCTCTTCGAAAGTCCGTTTGAAATTCGTTCGATCAATCGCGTTGCATTTCGTCGCTTAACGTCCCACTTTCTTGCGACCAATTTCACGTCGCGGTTCGTACGCGAACCTTCCTCAATTTTAGGCACGACCGAAGGGAATGGTCTCTCAAGGTTCACGTTCCTTACACCGGGTGATGCAAAAATGCAAATTGCCTTCGGCAATGTTTTCTCGTCTGACAAGATTCGATCAATCTCACCGATCTCTTTGGATGCGCAGTTCGCCCAGTTCTCAGGATCGCCCTCCGTTGAATTGCATCTCGCATTGTTCGACCGAGTTTCTCTTCCCATCCCCCGCGTGCAGCAGCTTGGGATAGTCGTTGGCTCCGCTGACGTGAGACGCAGCGCTCGGCTGAAAAATCCCAGGTCGATGAAAAATTAACAAGTAAATAATACTCGTTTCGTTTTTCCCCCCGGCGTAGTTGGCTTCTCGACGGTTGTTCTGGGAAAGCGTTAAAGGCTATCAATTATCGCCAATCATCGAGAAACTTTCGACTCTTCTTACTCGCGTATCTCCCTCGACGTTTGACCCACTGCGCTGCGGCCTTGATCCACTCCGAAACGATAATTTCATCTCGAAAATCCATCCTCTCCGCGCGTCTCGCCGTCACGGCGGATTTGTTCGTCGATCAAAAACCACCTGATCGTTGTTACTCCGGGGAAATAACAATCGTGATCGGCATCGAGCGCGTCCTTCGAGACGAACGGAGAACGGACGCGAGTTCTGGCGTATTAAGATCAAGGTTTGTCGACTCTCCGCACGCGGAATCCTCCGGCTCGTCGGGTCAAGCAGGTGTTGACTCCTGTCAACGAGACATCCTGGACGGTTGTGCAATCGATTGAGCGAACGAGGAGAAAAAAACGAAGGAGGCGAACGACAATGACGAACCAAACGTGAAGCGAATCTTCGCTGCAGCTTCGTCTCTCTCTCCGTTTCTGTCTCCATCCCAACCCTTTCAGCCACATCGGGACACCTCAACGCTTACGAGCAGCTTGGTATCGACTTCATAGCGATTTTTTCGTCCCTGCCTTCCCAAGAATCCAATGAGGGTTGAAAAAAATAATAATAATATCGTCCAACTGTTACGAACGAATTAGTGTATACGGAGCTGTATACGGAGGCTTTTAAAGTCGCTGATTACGAGTCCGGAAAACAGCGCGTCGAAGCAAAAAGATTCTATCTCCAATCCAAACTCCACCCCGGCGATAACTTTTACCACCCTGCGAACAAGTGATCGATGATTCGCTGAATAGCGCAGCCTGGTTCGATGTTTCAATGTTGCTCTGTACATTTCTGTTTCAGGAAGGAGACGCGATGAAGGCGATTTATTTGTTATTCTTCGGCATCGTTGCCGTAACAGCGCAACGCCGTCTCGCCTTACCCGACCCCAAAAGTTGCGCGAATCGTGAGTAATTCTCCATCCGACGCCCACTTTTCGTCCTGCTCATTTCTTCGAAAAATTCGTTTTCGTCGTTTGTAGCCTGAAAAAATAACGAGAGGCCTGATAGTTGGTAAATATGTTTTAATCGGTCTCGTTTCATCGAGGAGGTACAAACAAGATAAGATATTTTCGCGACAACGAGTAATATTTGTTTCCGATTCTGTCGACGAAAAATCACCCGCGAACTCTCTTGGAATGTACATCTTGTTCCTCCGAAGGTGTTCGCCACTCGACCTACAGAGACGGAAGAGGCGTCGTCCACTCTTACTTCTTCAGCTGGGAACACCAGCCGACGCGAGGTCTCGAAGTTGACTGGCTCGACGCCCGGAACATCTGTCGTCGGCATTGCATGGACGCAGTATCTCTGGAGTCACCCCAAGAGAACGAATTCGTCAAGCAGAGGATCGCGCGAGGTAAGAGTCGACCCAGCTTTCACCGTTCATCTGCAACGATAGTGATACATAGTTGATCGGAGTGCAAACGCCTCGCTAAAAATGCAACGGTGTAATTTCACTGGTTTCCGTGCGAAATCCCACTATTTTACCCGTTGAAAATCGCTCCATTGGAAACCCCGCTGATGGGAACAGTGAAAATCATCGGTAGAAATTCTCACTTGGAAACCAGTGAATCCTAGATAGAAAACCGCGAAAACGATTACTGACAACCAGCTGAAAACGGTGCCCTGGTTTTCCAGTGGTATTCAGAGGAATGTCAGTAGGTCAACGAGAGGGAATTTGAGATATTTCAATTTTTTTAATTTATTTTGAAAGAGTACCTTTCCGAGTTTTCTCGTGCGTTGCGTTTTCAGCTTCGAGGCTATTGCCCGGGTCACGGAATTGCGTTACGTGCAACGGCGTAGCTAATACGATCGTAAAGTCTTCGGGTTGCATAACGCGCGGGATTTCTGGTTTCCCATCGCGTTACAGTTGCGCAAGCATCTGGATACGAATAATGATTCCGACGATGCATCGGGGATCGCGGTCGAAATAAAAAAGAAAAAAAGGAGGCTGGTAAAATTGGAAAGTAAGCGAGCAACGTTTCCTCCCACGGTACACAATTCTCACCGAGCGAGTAACAATCATACCTCCACCGCGCCGTTGGAACGAAATAAGCATCCCGTGCCGATTATCAATTTCACTTCGAGTAAAAATCAACCGAATAGGGTACACTGGACTAGTACTATAAACACGTAACATTTCGAGTATTAACGTGATTTCAAGAGCCACAAAATCATTTTTGAAAAATGGTATTTTTTTGAACGTAATTTCGTTCACGAAACCAACATAGATTTATCGATGAACCGAAATAAACATTTTTCAAAAAAAAAGCAAGAAAGGAAAATCTGAATCCGTTGTTTTACAGGTGGTATCAAATACATCTGGACCTCTGGACGCAAGTGCAACTTTAACGGATGCGACAGGCCCGACTTGCAGCCGCAAAACGTCAACGGTTGGTTCTGGTCCGGATCCGGTGCGAAAATCGGACCCACGACCCAAAGAAATTCCGGGGACTGGAGCGCGACCGGCGGATACGGCCAGGCTCAACCGGACAATCGCGAAGCGGCTCAGGTAACACTCCGCTGACCAAATTTGTGAATAGTAGAAGTATTCGCGAGTGTTTTTAAAAAAGAATCGTTCAAATCAGTCGAAATTTGTGTAGTCAGTCGAATTTATCGTAAGGGAGTTCAGAATCGGCTGAGCAGTGGCCCGTTCGACGCGCGTATGCTGTCGCTACGCTAGCGGTCGGTCAAGTGTCAATAGTGTCCTACTCGCCTGGCTGACCAGCGATCGGGGGTGGGGAGGGTCGGGAGATACGCGCGCGGTCAGACAGGCCTGGGTTAGCGATGCGAGGCCGCGCGTCTGACTATGCACGGACGGTACCCACTTACGCTGGCGGTTCGTGACTGCGATGCTCGCGCACGCTGACGCACGGTCTGACTAATCACCGTTTAACGTTCGCGCGTGTCCGTTTACTCCTCGCGTCGCGGACGGCTCGTCGTATCGGCGTACAGTTCGCAGTGGGACAAGGATATCGTGGATCGGGCACGTGACTCCTGGTTTTCGCATCGTCGTCATTTTTGTCCCCGTGTTTCAGGGTAACGACGAGTCTTGCCTCGCCATTTTGAACAACTTCTACAACGATGGCATCAAGTGGCACGACGTCGCCTGCCACCACTTGAAACCGTTCGTCTGCGAGGACAGCGACGAGCTCTTGAACTTCGTCGCATCTCGCAACCCCGGCATTCGTCTGTAACATTTCTGCCAACAACGACGACGATGAGAAGCGAATACCGCGACGATCTAAATTATCATTTTTTTTTCCTTCGAAGAAGAGCTCGCATTAATTATTTATATGAAAACTAACAACGGCCCGACTCGAATAGATTATTATCGTACGATTAACGTTAATCTCAGACCGATTCAGCTGTCACGGTAAAATTTTGTATATGTTTTTTTATAGAAAAATACGAAAATTACGTAATAAAAATACAAACCTTGCGTTGTATTCGTACCCGTCAGCGATCCAAGTTCCTCCTTTACGCGCCTCGGAAGGTCGACTCTTCACCTCTAAGTGGCAGAAACCTAATCGAATTGGGAATGGATAAAGTTAGCAAAACAAAGAAAAATGAAGGGAAAATATGGAGGCGTAGTTTTTTTTCTGTTTTTTTTTTTCGAACTAGGTATAATTTCCTTTTATTTTTCCCTTTTTATTAAAAAGAAGGCATTCATTTTGTTCGAAATAAAATTCAAAGTACAAACGGTATAGGTGATAGTTGTAATATAATAATAATAATCATAATATATCGATTACACCGCATAATATATCATATAATATATATGTATGTATATATTATATATATTAATTGTACTAATGAGATGTGTTCAGTGGCAGTTGCGTAGAATTAATTAGGTGTAAGAATAAAACCGACGGAAGGGAACGAAAACTCGATAACTTAGACGTCAAATATTCGCTAAGTCAATTAATGCCTCATTTTACACGCACTTAACAGCTAATTTTCTAGGTTTTTTTTCTTTTTTGTTGCCCTTAGTTTTTCTCCCTTCGTTCGCCGATTCTCGCTCGCTCTTCCCTGTCTATCCCCGTTATTCCAGCGATCGCTCGACTCCGTTCGAAATTTATCGGTGAAAAAAATCTGCTCGTAGCTTTCCTCATCGAGAGATGAAAAAATAAAAATGGAAAAAAATAGAAGCAGAAAAAAAAACACATTTCTCTTCGAAGTACATTTTTCAAAGCGTTTTCAACGGAGGTTGTGAAAAAATCCGGGGAAAAATCGTTGTCGAGCGAAATTCTGCTTCTGTAAAATCGTATCTCCGCTCAGTCGCTCGCGCTTAATGCTCCGGAATTCCAAGGAGTCGAGCCTGCGATCGTGTTTGTTCATAATTTGCCACTGTACACACGACTATAAACAACTCATAATTAACAATAAGTTTATCGTTTCCCCACAATCGCCAGTCTCTAGAATACTGTCACGCCTTACAGCCTAATACACGAAATATACGTATATAACCGCGTAAAAAATGTAAAAAAAACAAGTTCACCAAAAATCTACAAAAGGAATCACATTTGTCGAGGAGATTAGCGATAAAGTAATTAATAGACCCGCGTTCGTACTAGAAGCTCGAATGAAAAAAGCCACGGGCTGTTGGTAAAAAATATACAAATTCGTGGGCAGAAAAAAAATCTGCATTCTGGACGAAAATATACAATAACGGAATGATCGAACCGAAAATCAGTGGGAATACTGGATTGCCAAAGAATAGCACAACGAAATACACGCTTGCGGAAAACCGATATTTCCGGGTGTGATGCGAGAAAAAAATAGACAATCTGCGAAAAATAAAACGAGCATCGAAAAGAAATGATCGAAGAAGAAAAAAAAGAAATGTCGGCAGAGATCCGCGAAAAATTAATATCACAAGGTTCGTCGTCGCGCACCCGCCATCGATCGCAAATCATGAAAATTCCGACTCGAAAATCAACGACAATAGTGGTACGTGCATAAATCTCATAATACAACTAATTAATTTCACCCTTCTCGATAATTATCGATGCGATTTATCAAATCATTATCTCGTCGTGTTCCGCGATACTCGCCAATTCGCGTCGCGTTAAAAATATGAAGTATTAAATTGACTCCAAGTCCAAATAATTCCGATTATTCAATCGTAATGGTCATTCTCTCCCTCTCTTTCTCTCGAATTTTACAAGTCAGTCAAATTTATTTAATTATTTACTTATTTTTTTTTTTATTTCCCTCGTGTGATTCTATTACTTGTTTTTCTTACTCCTCATTCATTCGTTCGTTTGCCTCGAAGTGGAAATGTGTTTTTTTTTTCATATCTGCAGTTTATCGACAAGCTTATACAGCGAACATCCTAAACGATAAACGGAGATTTGACGAGTGTTCACCTACGTGACTATTTTTGCCTATACGCCAACCAAACGAAACGCTTCACCATCGTACGAGAAAAGTATGGGATAGAAAATCCTTCTCCCCGGGACGAGAAGAAATGAATGTAAAAGAAGAACGAAAATCTTCGGACTAATCTTATCAAATAAATATCGTTACTATTTATATATTTTCATATATATATATTTATATATAAATATGAAAATATATATTTATATATATGTATATATATATATATATATATATATGCTTAATAATTAACATTGTGGTTTCGTATCATTACTATTCCTTCGTTATGACTATTATTATTATTATTTATATTATTATTCGTTTAATTAATATTCATATTTTTTTTTTCAGACTTTCTTAATTATATTAGATTTACCTCCCGTTTTCTTCTTTCCCCTGGCATTTTTTCTTTCATTCTTTCGTTTTCTCCGAATTGTCAGGGTTTTTGTCAGAGAGCACGAATCGTTATTACTCGATGTTTTAACCTAGTATGGCAGGTCGACGACCGTCGTAAATCATACGTTCGCGACAAGAGAAGATGCGATGGAGGTTCGAGATACGAGTTTTTTTTAAGAGCACGACGAGTAGTCCTCGCGAGTATTCTTTGAGCAAGACGACGATTACTGATTCCATCTCGCACACGCCGCAGGGATTTCGCTCTCTCGTGCCAAAAATTCTATTTCTTCCACCAATTTCCGCCGAACATCAAATTCCTTCGTTTCGATTTCTCCTGCCTCTTCCTTCCTTCTCGCCTCCATTGCCCTCGACTCGTCGATTTTTCTACGAATTTTTTATTCACTTACTATTACCTTCCCTTCTCGGTCTACACGTTTCATCTAGATTCTTTCCTACGCGGTTCGTCTCTATACTACATAATTTTTTGTATAGCCTCACTGCTCATTTTTCTACCCGCTATCCCGCCGCTACCGTTTCCGTTACCACTCTACATCCGACATTTCAATTATTTTACCTTCGCGTTTCCTTCCAACCATTTTTCCTCCTACTTCTTCTTACGTCCGCTTTTCAGTTTTTCGCCCGCGCCAATTTTTCACGCGCGTCTCGTTTTATTCGTTTATTTATTACAGATGCGGTTTACTTTCTCCCTGGTTTTTCCCTGCATCGGGCGTCGTCGAGGACGTCACCAGCAATCGTCCACGGATCTACCGGCAACCGTCGATGCTCGTTCGTTCCAACGATTATACAGAGTATAAAAATGTAACGCGATTCGATATATATATATAAAAAAGGAGGAACGAAAAAAAGAACGCAACGAAACGAATAATCGGAGTGTCGAGCGACGAAGGAAAATAATCATTGATAGAAAAATTCACTTGACGACGCTTCGTCGACGCTGGTGCTGGATCCTCCGTTGCCTCCATTGTCCATCGGCACACTCGGAACTAATGTCTCTCGTTATTCGCTTATTAATCTTTACAGTTAACGAGATCGTGGTTTTTATGTATATTATAAACGTCAATGTCGGGTCACACTATACAACACAGGACCGACGGGGGGTGGGGGGTGGGGGTGGGAAGAAGGGGCTCGGTAAGCATGGAGGTATTTCCTCGTCCGTGTCGAGTCGACGCGGCTGACGTAAGAGGTGGTCTTTGCTCGCGTCACCCCTGACCCATCGACTCGCTTCTCTCATACTTCCCTGCCATTTTCTTGCGTTCGTTACTTCTCGGGAGACTTTGGCTTCGCTATGCTTTCCGAACGATGGAAAATCCTCAATTTTCCTCCTCCTCCTCGCTCTCTTTCGTCGGGCCGTACATGTCAGCCAACTTGTCGAATCTCGGGCCCCACGCGCCCAGATATTCGTACTCGTGCTGCTCGTCGTCCGTACCTGAAGCACAACGCGCGATCATCATTCCCCTTCGTTTTGCTACCGGCTACACAAATTTTTCTAATTTCCAGTTCAAATTAATCATTAAAGCTCCCAAATTGGCCTTGAATAACACTTATTCGCGTGGTATCGATGTTGGCATTGTTACTGTACGTTTCCCGTATGTAGCAAAACATTTCGTACACTTTCGAGTTTATAAGCGACGCTACTGTTACCTGACGCCAGAGAGGAAAGAGATCCCGCGGTGCTTCCACCACCTTCGTAGGCATAATTTCGTAGATCGTCGAAAGGCGGCGCGTTCGGATCGCTGTCCGCACGTTTCTTGTGATCTTCGATGAACATGCCAACATTTGGCTCCGGTCCCAACGGGTCTGCAATAAAATCCTTTCGTTTTTATTCCCTTTCATACGTGGAAAACATTTTCCTTCGGACACGAAGATCTATATATATATTATTATATCTATTATGTATAATTAGAATGCTTCGAAAAGAATTTTAATTTTCTTTTTGCTCTAACCCTTTTATCTTTGCTGAGAAGTTTTTTACATAGGATCAAACAGGAATAATCGAGGGGGTGAGAGCAAGGAGAAATATTTTTAGAGAAACGTTTTCCAATCAGCTGAGTTTGGAAATCAAAGGAGAAGATTCCGTAGAATCTCAGGATGCTCACAGGCTATTTTACAGGCCGGCAGTTTCCCCGTCATTTCTGGCAATGGACCACCGATGGGGATTTGGAGCGGCGTTATGTCGAAGGCAGTCATATCATCTTCTCCGCCACCTTCGTCGTCGTAATTTATTATGTTTTCTCGGACGTCGTCGTCCGGTCCCGGATATTTGATGTGAGATTCCCTACGCCGGTTGTACACAACGAAGACGAGAACCAGCACTGAAAGCAGACCAACGAAATTCGCTTGAACTATACGCTTCTGGTATCGTTCGCCAAAAAATAGGTCTGCGCTAGGGGAAATTATTATTTGCAGGGAAAGAAGTATCCACGGACCTAGAATGATCAGTAGGCAGACCAAGATCGCGGCTAGCGCTCCCATGCTCAGCTTCAACGTCTGACCCTCCTGGACGAGTTCGCAATTTTCCCCCCAGAAACCATCGGGGCAAACGCATCGGTATCTCAGCTGCGGATCCTGGTTTATGCACTTGCCACCGTTCAGACACGGATAGTCGATGCACTCGTTCTTATCCATGCATCCTTTGTTGTCATGCGATGGAACGCGGCCCTCTCCGCACCTGCCAAAAACACCTTATTAATTTTTGCCACGTTCGATCGCATAGCTATGCTCTATAACCGAAAAATCAAGGACGTTTTCAAATAAATTTCAAAATTATTCTCAACAATCCGACTGAAAAATTGGACTCGGGTAGGTTGAAAAAATGGTCGGGCGCATCTCCATCGACCGTCGATCGATTCGTGCCAACGAAGCCCACTCACGTGCAGTCGTACTCGTTCCACAGATCGACGCACTCGAATGGCTCCTGACAAATGACGTTGGAGCACGGCTTGTTGGATGGACAATGCCTCTCCAAATTTCTGGCCATAGTCGCTTGACCCCACTGAGTACCGTTCATAGCAGGCGGCAGAGGCAGGTGTTTCCCTTCCAGTCGAATATCATCGAGGCATCCTAAACGAGCCAAACTCCACGGTTATCGAGCAACGTGTGCTGCTGTCGCGTCGCCACTCACCTTTTTGATAATCCGCGTACACCTCGAACGTCCTGACCCCCGTGTATTCGGCTTTACCTCCGGCATAAACGCCTTCCTGTTTATCGACGTGCAGCCACTGGTGGCCCTCGAACGAGAACGTTTCGTTGAACCGACGCCCCTCGCCGCCGTCCAGCTCCAAGGTCGCCGCGGATCCGTATCGAGACACCCTAACGACGTGCCACTGCCCATCGTCCACAGCGATCGCCGTCAGCCATATGTCTCGTTCCTCGGTCCTCAGGCTGTTCAAATTGTAGCGGAAATGCAGACGACTGTCCTTCACCTGGGACGCAACAATAAACACACTTTTATACGCGCTTCTGTGCGAGTCTACGCATGCGGATTTGGGTAGCCTCGAAAAAAGGGATTTGTTGGTAGTAAACGAAAGTGGTGAAATAAATTTGTATGGAAGGTATTCCACACAAAAAAGTCACAGGATTTTTGGGGTATCCACTTCGAGTGACGATTGTTTCGCGCGAGTACGTACCTCCAAGATGCCGTATTCTCTGTTGTGTTGGTCGCTCACGCGGAACAGTTCTCCGTGAACCTCGCGCGTTCGGAATCTGAGTTGAATCTGGGTGGAGTATTGATCAGGCTCGAAGGAGAGGGCGTACTTCACGTAGCTCTGGGGCTTGAAGGTCGTCGGAATCGTCGGGGTGCTACATCCGGGTCCTGTCCAGCCAGGATTGCACTGGCAGAGCGCGTTCGAGAAACTTCCCACGCAGGTCCCGTGCTCCCAGCACCTGAAGGTCGATTCCTGATTGCTGCAGACCTCCTCGGTCTGAGGACAACCGGCGAAACTGTTCCTCGACAATCCGGGGTGCGCGAGATCGTAGAGTTTGCTGTTGTGGAAGAGATTCTTTATGCAGCCGTCGAAACCTTTTCCGACCGGCATGTATTTCCACTGGTAATGCGACAGATCGAACTGCTCGACGTAAAGTCCACCGATCTGCAGAGGAGCGTTGACGTTGAGGTACTCGTTGAAGGGCGGCACCGTCCCCTGCGCCTGACAAGTCGCGTCGTCGAATTTCGGGGGCGAGCCATCTTCGAGTTCCGAGACTTTGGCCGATTTGCAATAATCGACGATGAGCTTGACGTTCTGGAAAATAACGATCAGCCTCGATTTCACGTTTCTCTTTGCAAACGAACGCGCGACCGCTCACCTCCGTGTCCCAAAATATATCCAGCCTATGCCATTCCCCGTCGTCGAGGCCCCCTCTCGTCTTGATCTTCAGCTCCAACGTGCCAGAACCAAAGTCTACGAGCAATCTTGGATAACCGCGTTCCAGCTCGACGGAGATAAAATCTGCAATCGTATTCGGGCGCGTTTTTTTCTTCGAAATTTTAAACAACGACCAAACTCTACAAAGGTAGCGTTCAACTGTAAACGTGGCTCGAAAATTGCTCACCAGAAACCATAATCTCGTCCGCTTCCGGGGGCACGATTGGTCCGTTGTACAACAACAGACCGTCAGATTTCCTAGTTATAAATTCGAAGCTCAGGTGACTCTTGTCGCACATTTCCAATGCAGGATACCAAGCCCAACCGTTCCCACGGAAACTTCTCGCCGTCTGTTGACATCTCGGCCCGTTGTATCCGGCAGGACATTGGCAGCTGTATCAAACCGAAGCGAACGAAATGTTAATCTCCGACAATTTTTTCTCTGCTCTACTACGATAAAATCAAAGTACACAAAGTATAACCAAATACACAAATACATTTTTTTTGTTGAGGTACGTTTGTTTGGCCCGCTGTTTCGTAACTTATTTTCACTTTTCATTGCCGAAGACTCCTCGACCCGGTAAGTACCACAACGTACGAATTCCTCGCCACCGGCCAACAGAATTTACACTCACGATAAACCGAAGCGTCCCTCGATGCAGCGTCCACCGTTGTAGCAAGGACTGTTTCGGCAGGATTCGCTCTTGCTGAAATTTCTCGCGCCGCAGGTGCACTCGGCGATCACGTCGACGCGCACGCCGACGAGCGCCGTACGATTGGCGTTGACGACGTAAGGCATATTGCTGATATCCAGCACGTTCGTGCAGCTGCCCTCGCACATTTGATTCTCGTAGAAGCACTCGTCGATGCCAACCATCGTTATATTGATGCCAACGTCCTTCTCGATCTGAAATTCGAAGGCAACATCGTGAGCGCGCGAGCTCCAGGGGTCTCGGCAGCTCCCCGAGTACCGACCTCCTCGCGGTGCATCAGCACGATCCCGTTCAACCTCACAGGCTTGTAGTAGGGCGAGCCGTGGGCGGCGAACCTGACATCCGTGAGTGGCGGGTGCTTGCGTCGTAGCTGAACGCTGAACACGTCCACGTTTTCCCGCTCGATGTTCAGCAGATCGGCCAGCTTGTCGCGAAATAGGTCCGCCTTGCTCCTCGACAAAGCGTGCGTCTGCAACGAACCGGACAATAATTTCTACTCGTTGCGGAGACTAACCAGTGGCGGATTTACCAGTAGCTCGAGTAGGCGCGAGCCTAGGGCGGCAAATTTGGGCCGAATTTTTTTAGCCGTCTTATGCGAACCAACTGGTATTCGGTATTGGCTGAATAAAAAATGGTTGCAAAAAATCGCGCGAGCAGGTATTGCAAAAAACTTTCCTAACTCAATTGAGTTGATTGCTTTTCAATTGGTAGATCCGCCACTGAGAATAACGACACAAAAATGTGCGCTACCGACTTTTTTCCTGATCAAACAACACCGACGACCGGGTCGGATCCACGGGCTGTGTAATATACTCAGTTCGAAAATACGAATGCTGGAAGGTAGATCGTACTCTGTAATTCCAAATTCTGATGAAGTCCTCGTCGGTGATGCCGGATATCCTGACGGAGCCGGAATTGACGACGGCTTCGTGAGGGATCGATTTGACGGTGACGGTGACGTTCGCCGGTACGTCCGTCTGCGTGTGTTTCCTGTCGTATACCTTGAACCTGAGGTTGTACCTGCCGTCGTGAGTGCCGGACTTCATCGATATCATGCCGGAATCGTCGTTCAGCTTGAACTGAGCGTGCTCGAGTCCCTCCCAGTAGAATTTCTTGTCGGGCAAGTCCCAGTCGTCCAAGTCGTAAACGTACACCCGACCGATATCGGTGTCAGGCGATTGTCCCTGTAAGAACCTCCAATTTCACCCACTCTCTCTCTATCTCTACAGGCAGCACGAGTGTTTCCTATACTCTAGGATTTTACCCAGCTCCGTCGTGGTTCGTGCAGTTTTTAGAAAATTGAATGCGACAATAATACTCAAATGATCGTTCTGCTTTTTTAAAAAATATTTTGGTCGTTGCATAGACGTTTGGGTACGCACCGCGTAATTGTAGACGAATATATCTTTGGCTCCCGGCTGCATCTTGTTGTCGTTCACGTCGCCAACGACGACGGTCAGCGTGCTGGTGCCAGACATGTGCGGAGTACCGGAGTCCTTGATGACGATCGGAATCAGGTATTCCTTCTGTTGTTCCCTGTCGAAGGAGCGAAGGGACGAGACGATCGCCATGCCGTCTCCGTTGGCACCCTCTGCGACACGCGCGGACGCGAGATTTACAAACCCATTTTCAACGACGCGCGTACAGATCTACGCTCGCAACGTGGTGCACTCACTGTTATCGCTCTCGACCTTGAACGAAGCTTTTATAACGTCTTCGGCGTTCGGATCCATCCTGAACGTGAACGGAGGCCCGTTGGTCTTCGATCTGTCGTCGTCGTCCGTCGCCAAAATTTCCACGACCTTTCGAGGTTGAATGTGTTCCTGGACGACCGGGCGGTAATCCTTGAGGAACGTCGGCGCGTTGTCGTTTATATCCTGCACGATCACCGTCAACGTCGCGGTCGCTGTTTTCGGCGGTATCCCGTCGTCGATGGCCAAGATTTTCACCTGGAACGCGTCGCGAGAGTAAAATTTAACGAGCCAGAAAACGATAAAAGCAATTTCGATTCAAGTGCATTCGATAAATTTGATCTAAAAAAAACCCAAAAATCTGTAAAAACGTGGAACTGTATAGCAAGCTCGTTGCTGAAAAAACCAAGCCACAAAATTGGCGACAACGATCTTAAATTTGTTAAAAAATGTACTCAGCTATTTATCCCCATCTAATTAAACTTGGAGCTAGTGGACTTAATTTTTAAATTCATCGTACATAGGAAAGCAAAGCTTAACCAGACAAAATTCATCGGTACTGCCCTAACGTCCTCGAAATCAAAGTACGAGTAGTAGTAGTACGGAATCGCGGGTGCAATTGACTCGCGTAATTATCGTGGAACGTTTCTCGCCTGATGTCGAGGGGTTTCCTCGCGATCGAGGCTCCTCTGGATGGAGACGGTGCCCTCCGCGTCTATGGAAAACTGCCTCTTGCGATCGGAGCTACGATCGATCGTGTAGTAAACCTTGCTCTTCCCGCCCTGGTCAGGATCCGTGGCCTTGAACGTCTCCAGGCTCTTCCCGATGTCGGCGTTCTCGTACACGGTCGACTCGACGTTCGACCTCTCGAATTGCGGCTTGTTGTCATTGATGTCGCGTAGTTTGACGACGACCCAAGAGTAGGCAACGTGATACTTGTCGTTGTCGTTGTCCTCGCCCTGGAAATGCAACGCGTTGGAAACGCTCGTTCGTATCGCCACGCGGAAAACCGGGATGAAATATACCGATGAGCAAGAGAAAACAGAACCGCGAGCACATCTGCGAGGTCGTGGACTTTGATAGGAGACGCCGAGACTTGGGTAAAGAGAAATAAACCGAATCGTGTAATCCGCCTGCCTCACCTTGTCGTTGACTTGTATCCTGAATCGGAATCCGTTGCTCTGCAGGAGATCCTCGTAGTCCAGCGGCTGCACGATCTTCAGCGACCCGGTACCGTCGTTGTTGCGCACCATCGTGAACTTGTCAGCACCGTAGCCGCTGCTCTCGATCACCTGTAAATTCGTATTGATATTTGCATTTTTTTCTCGGTTCCGCGTCAATGTTGGTATTCTCACCTTGTACTGGAATTTATTCGTTTCGTCCTCGTCGTGCACGGTGACGGTGAGTATCGGCATCTCCGGTAGATTCGAACCGTCAGTTTCGTCAACTTCCGTGAACCATTCGTCCTTTGTGAACTGCGGCGGCATATCGTTTATATCCTTGACGCGTATCGATGCCGTGCCCGTTCCTGCGAGACGCGGAAATGAGCGCGAAGCGTTTTCTTTTCTCGCCGGGCGGCGAACGAGCAGAGGAAAACGGCGAGAGAGAGAGAGGGAGAGAGAGGGAGAGGGGGGGGGGGGAGGGATAAGTTTACCTTTCAACCCTCCGCCGTCCATCGCGACGACTTGAATGGAGTAATCAGGCGTTCGTTCACGGTCCAAGCAGCAGACGGCCGTCTTGATAACGCCGGTCTCCGATTCAATCTCGAAGATGGGCGAGCCCGTTTCCTCCTCGATAACGTTCTTCTCGATCGAGTATACCAAACGAGCGTTCGTACCTTCCTTCGGGTCGTCGTAGTCCACCGCCGTCATCGTCATCACGACCATACCTGCGACGTGATTCGAATTTCAAAACCGAGATTGTGCCCCGGAGTCGGCGAAAATATTGCAGAGTCCCGAGTGAGCAAGCGAGAGAGCGAGAAAATGAGAAGTCGAGCAAATGAGAAGGGGAGAAAACGAGAAAAGGAGGTAGCAAGAAATTGAGAAATTGAGAAAGCGAGAAAATGAGAAATCGAGCAAATAAGGAAAGGAGAAAACGAGAAAATGGAACAAGGAGAATGAAAACGCGAAGAGGCATGAGATGGTACCGGCTGTTCCGTTTTCGGTGACGTTTCCGAAGTAGACGACCTGCGGGAAGGAGGGAGCGTTGTCGTTGATGTCTTTCAAGTTGACCTGCACGTCGGCGTATCCCACGAGTCCCTCGCCGCCCTCGTCCTGAGCAAACACCGTGAACCGCCATTGCGGCCTACCATTCGGCTGATCGCGATCCAGTGGCTGTCGCGGCACAAATATAACATCGACGTGAGTAGCATAAATATCGTTACCTCGTGTCTCTTCTTACAGCGCGGTGAAAAAAAAAAACGTAGAAAAATAAGACAACAAGAACAGCACCAAAAAAGTCGATACACGTTTGTCGATCGAATATGGGAATTGGCGAGGAGCGAGGATCAAAGGAAAAGTATTCCGTTCGCGTAGACGATCTCCTCGGTCGCGGTGCGATTCTCACCTTCAACACGAAAATTTCACCGGTGGTCCGATTGATGTCGAATTTACTGTTGGCTGGATTGTCAGGGTCTATCCCCTGCCCCGTCAAGAAATAAACGATGTTTTGAGGCCTGTCCTTGTCTCCGTCGCTCGCTGTCACCTGCAACCACCGCGAATAAAATCAAATTTCACCCCCGTTTTCCACCACGCGCGGACTTCCCTCCAATCTCGTCGATACGAAGAAGGAGGAAAGATCCTCGAGTCCCTGGCAAAAAGTGGTCCAGCTTGTGGAACGCAGAGGAATCGAGATCGCTCACCTGCAAGACTCGTTTTGGCAAATTTCTGTCGTCTTCCTCGGTGATTTGCGTCCTGTAGGTGGGACGCTCGAAGACTGGCGGATTATCGTTGACGTCCTTCACGTGGATTACGACAGTCGTGTAATTGTCTCGCAAATTATCCGAGGCAGCCAACCGCAATTCGTACTACGAGGCGAAAACGTTCGGTTGAATAATTCGCGCGACGAAATAAAGCCGGACTTAAAAGAACTCACTCGTTTTCGCGTCTCGTAGTCCAGTGCTCCGGCAACGTAGATCGCGCCGGTCATATTTTTCACGGCGAAAGCTCCGCCTATGTTACCGCTCGTGATCTCGTATCGAATACGCGAGGCTGAAAAATCATTTCGTAGATCGTGCAGCCGTAAATTTCTGTCTTAAGCTTTTCAAAACGTCGCAAGCCGGAGACGCGGCCATTTTATTTTTTGTAATATTTTCTAAATGTTTTTTCCAATTTTTAATAATTCCCGCATCGCAAACCCGCGGGCTTGCCTTCTTATTATCAACGCCAATTAATTGTATCTTCGTTGGTATTCTGAGATCTGATGGCTCGTAGTTTGAAAAAAAATATGCGCATTTTTTACAACATTTCGAGGGCATTGGAAAAAAATAAAAAAATTATGACCGTAGGAGGAAAATTGGCGGGTGGTTGGAGCGTTTTTATTTGGGCTATCACTGCGCGACCATCGAATTTCCATATCGTGGACTGGGAACGTTTCGATGCGGTTTTAAGCGGGGGCAAGGCGACGAACGCTCGTGGTAGTAAAAAAAGAGGCGATGAATAGGAATAAAGGCGAGAGAACGAACGAGATCGTTCCCGTTTGAGATTTTCGCAATTACTTCGTTTCATTTGGCGTGTTCGGACGAGAAAAGGAACGAAATTGGTCGGGGAGCAAATGACGAGAGCGGAGTGCTCCTCGAGTCGGGGGTGGAATTAGAGAGGAAACAAACGACGATCGGGAGGGGGGGGGGGGGGGGGGGAATTCGAGGAACGAACGACAAACAATCGCGCGGACGATTCCGAGGAGTAATTTTGTTTCAGGCGAGGCGAGGATCGATCGGTAGGTATCGGCGATAGATGCGCGGACGGAGGATCGAAAGTTTCGTCCGGGACGAGCGTTCGTTAAACTCGGTCGCGAAACTTGGCGCGATCCAACTTTCAACGCGTCGATGTCGTTTCCTTTATCCGGGGGGCGACGAAAGTTCGCGAGCGAGCGAAATGATTCGAGGGAACGTTATATAGTTGCGGAAAGCGATAGCCGACTGTGCTCGGGAGACGCGATACGAAGCTGACTTTCGTCGTCAACGATCCGTTCGCCCTCGTATACGCGCGTCTCTCGCTCCAATACGAAAATGCGGAACGAAAATGGGTTAAAAGTAGCACCAGTTTTCTCTACACTCCCGACAAATATTCGACCGCGTCGATGAAAACTTTTTTTTTGGATATGGCGCAAAGCTCCGATCGGACCCAATTTTGGAGCAAAGCTTCTTTCTTTTCAGCTCAAAAATAAAAGTTTTGTATCCTTCTCGTAGAGCTTTTTAAGAACTTCTTTTTTGTAGGAAACATTTTTTGTGAAACTGCATATTTTCGAAGATACGGCGAGAAAACAGGAAAACCATTGAGGGAGGGTGTGGAGTGAACGGTACTTTGTCTCCCAAAATCCTTTTGGGGTTTTCATTTTGGAGCTAAAAAGAAGCTAAAAAGAAATATTTGATTCGATGGTGTTTCGAATCGTTTCGCGACTCACACTCGTCGTGGTCTTTGGCGGTGACTGTGAGTACAGTGTGCTGAATGTCTTCATTTTCGTCGACCTCAGCCTCGTACAGAGCCTTGTCGAAATACGGCGGGTTGTCGTTTTTGTCGGCGATCCCAATCCGGATGAATTTGGTAACTGTAACATAACGAGCCAAGTTGAACACGATTAGAAATGCGCGGTGGAACGAAATCGAGAAAACGAAGAGTCGCAATTTTTTCCCCTATCAATTCCCAAGTTGTTTGCGGCACCGATCGATCAGTCGGCCGAGAAACCGGCTTTCGAATACGCGACGCATCGTTTGCGGTTCTGGCGCGACAACAGCCAACCGTGATCTTTAATTTACACGGTACGTTAGTCTTGATGGTCGAGTAACCCAAACTTGTTTGCACGAATCGTCAAAGTTTGCCCAAATTCACTCGAGCGTTAATTCCAGTTTACCATCTACGAATTGTCCTATAATTTCCTCCCCCCCCCCCCCCCCCCTTTCCATCTCCCTTCTCGTTGGCCCAATTAACGCGTCATCTGCTCCGATCCTCCCCGATCGCAGAGGTAAGAGTAAAAAATGGCCAAATATTTCCGAGCGCAAAACGATCGAGTTTACAATCTTGCAACAAAAAAGCGACGTCGCGACCTATTTATAACGCGTTCGGCGACGAGGGGTCGTTGGGAAATTGAATAGCGCATCTGTTGCCCGAATTGTGAATATGTTTTTTTGAAAGGTTGTCCTTTCAACTTTGGGGACGGGAAACATCTGGAAGGAAATAGTCGGGCGGGATATCTCGCGCGAGGTAAAGATCGCGCGTAACGCTCGTCGTTCCCGCGTTGTTCGCTCCTGCTGGATTTTTCTTCGCGTACGCTTTACGTATCGCTCGATTTGTTGCGTACCAGGAGAGTAGATCTGTTTGGCTGCCCTCCGCGTTTTCCCTCCGCCCCCGTCGCGCCCGCCGTCCCTCTCCGCTCTCTTGCTCTCCCTCTTCGTGTCCGTCGTCGGGATAAAATGCGTTACTGGGGCACGAGGGAAGGAAATCGATGAAGCTCACGGGCGCGCCTCGCAAACCAAGCCATCGCGCGACGGAGCTCGTGTCTCTCCTTACACAGTTCGCTGCGACCGCGCCCTGCCGCAACCTGGCGCGGATGCACGTAAGCTCGATCGAGCTTTTCTTCCGCGATGACGTGATTTTTCATCTCCTCATCGCCGGATATCAGCCTCCCGAAACAGGAACGACGAACTCCCCGGGGACGACGAAGCGATTCGACTTGGTTAGCGGGTCGTTTTTTTTTTTTGGTCATTTTTTTCATTTTTAATTTACATTTTTGGATTCTCTCACGGCCAGGGAAGACGCTCGATTTTGTTCCCCGGCGATCGGTCGCCCGTAGGATCGGTGAAAATTCGTCAAAGTCGCGAGGTGGGGAAAAAACGGTTCGCGCCAACTACCGAAGCTTTCGCAGCTCTCCGAGCCTCGACGAATTCCTTGGGTAATCTCTCCGCGCGAAAAAACCTGGCGGAGCGCGTTTTTCCACGCTCCATTGTCCGGCGGAGCCTTAATAGTTGGGCCGAGTCGCGAGGCGAGGAAGAAACAACGAGGCGAAAGGCGATTTCAGTGCTTTACGGAGCTTTCCGTACGTCGCGACGAATCGATGAATTTTTCGACGAATCTCTCCGGTCTGAAAAACACGCTAGACTTTGTTCTACGAGGCTCCATCGTCCCGGAGATTTTCAATAAGTCCGCCAACTCGCGAGGTGGGAGAATCGATCGAGACAGTCGGCACACGGCAATTGTTTTTTTTATTTCTTTTTACCTCTTTTCTTTTTTTCCCGGAGAATCTATCAGCGTCGCAGAATACGTTCCGCAAGGCGGTTTCTCCGCGCTCTCTCGGTCGAGAGATTCGCGACCATCGAGCAAATTCTCCACGCTGTGAAAAATGGCCGAAGCAAGGGAAACGAGCAGTCGGTTTTTTGCCCCCGCGAGCGTACCCCTCGGCGCCGAGGGTTCCAGTATTTTTTTTTCGCCCCTATCACGCCCGCTGAACACGCTCGACTTTACTTTTCGATGCTCCAACGTCTGAGAAAAATATGACGATCCCTCAAAGTCGCGAGGTGAACGAACCGCGCGACGTCAGACCCGTCGGATTGATGGCTCATTTGCCATTGTTCCGTCGCGACTCTACCGGGACGAGACTCCTCGCCCTGATTTCATATCCCCGACTGATTCGTCGCGTCCAACCATCGTCGACGGATCCTTCGACGAGATCTCGCCACAGGTTGCCTAGACGAGCGCCGCCAATGAAACGGTCGGAGCAGAAAAAAAAAAGAAAAGCTGATAAATCCGACCAGATTCCCTTTATACGAAATTTCGCCAGTCCCTATTTTTCTTTCATCACTCGACGACGCAGCAACAATACGTTATCGCGGTCCGCCCCTGAGATTAAATTTCCCTCCGACTTTTTCCACGCTTATCGTTACATCGTCGAATATTTTAATACGTAATGCGATAACAACGAACCGAATTCACCTCGTTCCCGTGGAAAACATGCGCATACATTATTGAAAATTGCTTCGAAGCCGCTCGAGTCGTACCGTCGATTTTTGACACGCGAAGTTTCACGGCGAGGAAATCATCGTCGCGAGCAAAACAACCTCGAGCTAGGAAACATGTAATATGTATGAAAATGTTGATGAAACCTCGAATACGAGGAAAAATACGATTGAAATCAACTTTGTACGCGATATCGAGGAATCGAGCGTAAGAGAGCAAAGGAGAGCCGTCGAGAACACATCGACGCGTGGAACAGAATGTAGGAAAAAACACGCGTCGCTGTATATCATTACGCAACTCTGTACCTACACTCGTCGTAAAACGATTCGGCGGTTGACGCTTTTTTGCATTTTTCGCGGCGGCGTGGTCAGAGTCGTAAATTTCGACGAAACGAGGCGACAACTCGCAGCGTTTGCTGCTTTTTTGCTCGACGTGGCAAGTTTCGTATATACGTGGCAAGTCGCGTAATCTTCGCCGACGAACGCGTTTGAACCATTTTTGAGCGATTAATCCGGTTCCCGTGCCGCAAAAAAAAGATAAATAAATAAATAAACAAATAAATAAATAAATAAATATATAAATAAGTAAATAAGTAAATAAATAAATTAAATAAATGAAATAAATAAAATAAATTTGTTAAAAACGCGACGAACGAGCTAAAATCGAACGCTAAGCGGATGAAAGGGAAGTAACGGGTCGGGAGAGTTGGGGTGATGTTTTTTCACACCGATTTCACGAGAGCTTATCGTTGTTTGGGAGGGAGGTGCGTTCGTCGTTTGATATGTAATATAATAAATAAATTGATGGGTCCATTTGGTACGACGAATTTATCGCGTTACGTTTCCATCGAACGAACACGAGCAAACATCCAGAAAGGTTTCGAGTGCGAGCCGCCGGCCGACTATTTAGATCGCGACTACTGAAAGGCATTGGCTGAAAATACTCGGATCGGTGGGCCGACCAATTTCTACGATCGAGAAACTCGGGAACGAAACGAAAATTTGGAAAACGAAAGAAGTCGAGTTACTCCCGTTTTTGGTTTTCCTTTATTTTTTGTTTTTTTTTTGATTGGAAAAAAATGGCGACTGAAAAAAATCTTGACGTTTCCCGGAAAACTGGGCGAGAGTGATTAACGGTGCGGTTTTCGTGGCGTAGAAAATTGGGGAAGTTCGGCGTAATTACGGAGGGAACGAGGAGGCAATTTCGTAATGGGGATATCAACGGTGGTGGCGAGAACAACCGTGGCCGCTGACTTTTCCTAGCCGCGAAAGACCGGACGGCGCGTTGGACCAACGAAAACGGTAATCTATTGCGAGGCCCGCGATTGTTTCGCGGAAAGAACGGGACTCGGGGACAATTATTCGCTGCGAGAAATTTATCGAGAAACTTTGGCCCGCGAGATCTCCGTATATCAAGCTCGGGTGACAGAGGAGGGCGAAACTCACCGCCGAAGTTTCCTCGAGGCCGGGTAAACAGATTCGAGAAGGAGAAATAATATATCTCGGGCTGGTGGAATTTATCCGCGTATCCGGCGGGCCGATCGGCGAGATTTTCGGGGAATTACTCGCCGTATTTTTCTCACACGCGACGCGCCGCCGAGGAGAATATGCCGCGACGTTCTCGCGCGCGGCGGTAAACGTGGGGCTGCTTTTCACGGGATTGAAATGATTACGTCTGCTCGGCTCCCGCGGGAGACGGGAGATCATTGAAGGAGCGACGTTGAAAGGCTGTGGGAAACGGACGAGCCGAGTCGGCGGATGAGAAGGAAGCGACGGAGAAACAGGATCGACAGCGGAGTAATTCCTGTTTAGTCGGACGGCAGAACGGAGTGTTCCGATTTCTCTCCGGCTTTCTCTCCCCGCTTCGACGAGCGCGAGAATAATTATATGGCTCCTTTGAGAGGCCGGAATTATTCCCGGCCGTGGAGAGTCGCCGCGAGGACGCGGATGCTGGAGGAGTAGGCTCGCGCGGTGGCATATGATAGCATAAAATGCCGTCACGTGTGAGATAGAAAAAGCACTGGATCTGGAAAATCCATAGAAAAACTGAATAAAATGAAAAATGTAGCTGTTTCGCAGGTACAGCGGAGAAATAATAATGCAATTTACCAACGAAACAATGAACCGGGATGTAAGCAAAAGATGAAAATCGATGCGAAGGCGAAATAAAAATGTGGAAAGAAAATGAAAATCAGGTAGCGACGAGAGAAAAAAGTAAGAGGCGGGCGACGACGGGGACAGCGCCGATTAGATTGTTTAAGTAGAAGGATCCGTGTCTGGTCGGACGAAACGCGAAGGAAATTCCCTCGCGAATTGTACGCCGGAGAGAAGATTCCGTGCAAGATTTTGGGCCGATACCAGAGTGGCAAAAAACGAGTTTGGTCGGTCGGCGAGGCGAACGAAGGCGCGAAATTGGGGAGAGAAGAGGAGAGATATCGGACGAGACGGGGCGCGTGGAGAAAAAGACGGGGCGAAGGCAATTCGAAAAAATAATAATGACAGTTCGAAAGTAGAATAACCCGTGTTTGGTCGGACGAGAGCGGAGATCGGGTTGGATCTTCGGGGCTGGAAATAATTACGGAGCCGATGCTCGAGGGCATCGAATAACAAATGAAGCGGAGGACGGAGAAAAGAGAGAGAGACGGTAAAAAAGGAAAAAGGGGGAAAAACGGGAAAACGGGGAAAAAGAAACGAACGGAGCAGCGAATCAACGGAAGTGGAATCGTCCCGGTTTAATCGGACGCCGAGGCTTCCGATAATAATCGTTAAAAAAATATACCCTCGATAATCGTTCGAGCGAGGTAACGAGCGAGCTTCGCGATATATCGCGCAACAGATAAATAAACGCGGACAACTGGAGCATAAAACTTCCAAGTATCAAACTACGCGGATCCACCGTCGACGGTCTCACTGAAACCTTGATTTGTAGATAAATACGAAATATCCGACAAACGCTTTTTTTCCAATCGTCCTCTGTAAAATCGTACGAAGCGCGCGTCGAGCAACGCAACGATAACTTTCGAACTCGGTGTTTCCCGCGAACGAATGAGCCAGCGACCGCTTTTCGAGCAAAAACATCTCGAATACAAACGCGATCGGGTAGATCTTTCTCCGCGTAGCGTAACCCTCGCGACGTCTCGGTCCGGCGCGACATCGAGAGTAGAAAAACGTCGGACTGGCGTATATAGACAGCTAAATCATACCGGAAAAAAGTCTCCGCGCGGTCTGCGATGGAAAAGTTTTTTCAATGCTGTCTCGTAAAACCTACAAATTTTGTACAGATTCCATTTCAACGTACCGCGTCGCGACTATTTTTCGCAGTTTCTAAAATATTTAACATGCAAGTAACGATCGAATTCCTCGATATCTTATGCCTTCAAGCACAATTAATACGATGTATCAATTTATATCGAAGCAGACGCGTCACTTTTTTTTTACTATAATGGAATAATTGAAAAAAAAATAGTTGAAATGCGGGACTTTATCTCAGTAATCGCAGAGTTTCGTTCATCTATATCTGCTAAACATGACGCGGTGCATTACTTTCGCGCGCAGTTTCAGATCACCTCGGCCAAATATTCGCGTAAAAAGATTATTTCTTCGGCGGAATCGCAGACCTTTCGCCAGGGAGATCGATGGTCCGCGTATCGCGGCGTAACTCCCGCGCAAAAAGTCACGGTCGCGGTGCGGACGACGCCGATCGTCGCGACAACGTGGTCGCCGGTAATTATCACGCGCGTCGAGTCACCGCGATCAATCAGGCGACCCGATGCCCTCGCGTAACGGGTGTCTCGAAGTGCAGAGCATCCCTTCCACTCCAATTCTTCTCCACCTTCTTCCTGCTGGAGGTGATTCGAGAGTTTGATGTATCGTTTAAAAAATGAAGTTATTCTCGCGTGCGAAATTACGTCGATTGGCCCATTCGTCGTTGTCGAAATTGCGATCGAACGTCTCTCATCTTGCGCGAATTACGATTTACACGAAGATCAACGTACATCGCGAACGCGTCTGCTCGTAGGCGCGTGAAGACTCTGACAGCGCCGTTCGTTCGTCTAATTCGTAATTACCGGGTACCATGTTATTCGTAACACGTTTGCAGTTCGTATTCGTATCGGCTTAATGATAATCATACGTGTATTCAATTTTACGTGGGGCCGCTATTTGGCACCCACGTAATAATCTCCACGGGGGGTACACCACCCGGAGATTTTCAAAACATCCATTTCATTTCTTTTTCTTGCAGCGTTAACCTCGAGGAAAATGTTGAGCCCAAAACGAACCCACGATATCAACGAAGATATGGTTTTTTTCATACCGCATCGCGCGCTACGAGTATTTACAACGACGGCTACGGCAGTATTTTGTTGATATGACACGTATTAAACGTGACCATCGGACCTAGTTGTTGCGACACGCGCAATGCCGAAGACGAATACCGTACATCGCTGGCTGGAAACGCGCGAAAGAAACGCCAAAAGAGGCCAGAACGGCTCGGAAAAGGTCAAGATTATCTCTAGAAGACCAGCAGCTTGCCGAGGAAGGACCCGATACGGAGCAGGAATCGCCGATTAACCGTATAACAAGGCGAGCTACGAGTATTCGATGTTTTCTATCGCGGATACCGCGTCAAAACTTTAAACGCGTTTTTCTCGAAGCTACATTTTTCGAGTTCGTGGGAATGATAACTCAACGACGGTTATTCCGATCGACTCGAAATTTATACCACACGCTCGTAACGCTACTATCTATTTTTTCGATTTTGTTGACCGTTTGTTTTTTTATTAATGTTTTAGGTCGGAATTTTTCGCGAAAAAGGAAAAAAAAATCGGCGTGCTGCCAGAAATCCATTTTTGATTTTTTCGGGAAAATCCTACGTAGTTTCACGTATTTGACCGTACCGAAGAACTTATTTTCATCGCGTATGTTTCAGATGAACCGCGAGGCCGCTACGATATCCGCGAAGCGGTGGTGCAACAAAATATTGATGCGCGCGGAGGCGTATATCTCGGATAATTATAGATATTCGTAGATCAAAAAAATACGACTAGAAAGCTGAAGTGTTACGTTAGAAGCGTGCGAAAACAGAAATAAAAAACATGCATTATTTTAGCTCCAAAAAAATCATGGAAATCGAGTGTTATTTCAGCCTCTCCGGGTGGTGTGTCCGCTTAAAAAGCACCTGGAGCTATTTCTTCGTCCGAATTTCCTGTTCTGCGTGGTCGTAATTCGGAAGACACGCGCGCATCTTTGTAATAAAGCCGCAGCGTATTGTAGCAATTTTCCACGGGACGAAGCATTTTCATTCCCGTTGACGCTGCTGTTTGACGGCATAAACCGATTACTCCGCGACGACTCATTTTATAGGTCACGAAATACCGCGTTTCCGGATTCCTTTCAGCGTGACATTTTTTGCACCAACCGGCAAAGACGCCGACGTTTTTGCCTCTCTTCGCATTTCATTGCAGCATTTTTTGAGAACGGGGAAAAAAAATCGTTCGACGAAAATGGGAGAAAAGTAGGACGAGAGTATCGTAAAGAGGAGCGCTCACCCAGGTAAGTGCTGTTGGTAATAACCCAGAACAATTTGAGCGGATCAACCATTAAATCACATTGGTCACGTGAACTTGGACGGACTGCAAGTGGAAAACAGGGGGAAAAAAACCAGAATCGATCAACGCCGTCGCGTCGCTGCGAAACTTTCGCCCGCACTTACGCGAATTCGATTCGTCAAATTTCTCCGCGTTTTCCGATCATCCCCCTCCCCCGCCGCCCCCCAGCTACGATTCTCCGCGATTTTCCTCACGCACTCGCGACAGAGACGCGACACGCGCGTATTTTTCCTCGCTGACGTATCGTCGACGATCGCGATTCCCGCGGGGTGTTCGAGCGACGGCAGAGGAACCGGGTTCACTGCTGCTTATGGACCGGAGCTGCTGGCACGAATCTCTCTCGCTCTCTCTCTCTCTCTGTCTCGCCAGCGCGATCGGCGCACGCGCCCGGAATCGGTCGGCGCACGATCCACCCTCAGTCAATATATCGTCGTCTCCGGCAGCGCCGCGACACGCGTCCCGCGCGGCTCTACGCGTGTGTGAAACCCGACACCCATCTCTCGTTAGAGAATACGCGTGCGAGAGCGCGCAGGACGATCGGGGCGACAAAAGGGATCCTGATGAAAGGACGCGTCGCGAAGAATTAGCAAAAAAGGGTAGAAACCGAGCGCCCTTTTTACCTAATTACGCGCCCTTTCTCCACGCCCACGCGTCTACTACGGGCCGTTCCGCGTCGAATCGACCACTCTTCCCCCCGACCCCTTTCCATTGGACCGAAACTTTTTTTCCTCATTTTCCACCCCATCGTCAACTTTTCGGAGAATTTTTTCAAATTTCTCTACCCAGCCCAAAACGAGGGGCGTTTTTATCAAGTAGCGGTAACCTTCGCAAAAATTGACTTATCGGGCGTTTTTTAAAAATTCTTTGCCTTTTGAACTTTCTGTTTCGTTTCCCTGATTTGAAAAATTTTCAATATATTTTCGATACTATTTAATATCGCCTATTTATAGATCACAAATATTTGAAGTCGATTTCTTTGGGAAATTTTGGTTTTTTGGAGAGAAAAAACTATATTCGAGGTAACATTGTCTTGGGAAGGATAAAAAAGAATGTTCAATCGTGTATACATAGGCGAATACATATTTATGCAGATTCGCCCCGTCGCGAGGGGAATATTCATCTTCATTTTTTACTTGTCGCCCGCTACTTTATTTGCGGATTAGATCCAAACTCTCCCTTACCGACGAAATAAATTATTCCTCGTTCTCCCATGCTCGTCGAATGAATATGCATACCTGTCCGACGATGGGTTTTTTTACTTCGCGCTCTGTTCGTGAGAATTTGATATTTTGGTTCGCTGTACGAGAAAATGAATGGCGCGCGGTTGGGAATATTTTTCACTCGACAATTGGGATATCGCGGTCTGAGATTTTTGATAGTGAAACGTTTGGAGGTGGGTCGTTGAAAATTGTTTTATCCGGCGCTTTCGGGTTTTTCGCGTTGGTGGGGCGAATACGTCGGGAACGTGCTCGTCGAGCGTTGAAAATTTGCCCGGGATTGGGTATTTTCGTTGCTTGTTCTCGTCGACTTTTCTCGCGCGAGGCTATTAATTTTCGACGCGTGGACGTTTGACGGGTGAAAATGACTCGAAGGGGTCGAGATAATTGACGACCCTTCGTCGCCCGTTTTCCCCGCGCGAGTCGTATTTACACGGATATTTTTCGCGAAATTCGCGATGTCGAGGGTTCGCGAATTTTCGAGGGGAGCCGGTTATCGATGGGCCGGTGATGAATCGCGCCTCGCGCGAAGTTATTCCGAGTGGTCGATTCCGCGTCGCACCGTCGGCTCGCGCCCGACAGCCGACGTACGATTTTGCATCGCTCGCGATCGACTCGCGAGTCGCAGATCGCGGTTCGGGGTCGAAAACCGAACGGATTCCGTCCGACAACGAGCTCCATGCGACGCCTGGTTCGCGAGATAATCGAGGCGACGCGCCGACCAACCGGAGCGCGCGACGGTTCCGACGCGACGGTTTGCCACGCGGCTCCCCGTTGGCCGCGACGCGCCGGCGGCTATCTCCGCCACCGTTGGTCCTACGCGGCTCGTTCCAAGACACTTTCGACTCGATTTCTCGCCGGCTACGCGATACCAGCGTCGATTTCGGGGCAGGGAACAAATTACGGGGCGCGCTTACCGGAATTCGGCAAACCGTTGCTGTTCGGACGAGCCGAGGGGGCACCGTCTCGGGCCTCGACTTCCAAAGCGTAGGCGCCCTGCTTCTCGCGATCGAATATCACCTTCGTGAAGACCTCGCCGGTCTGTCGGTTTATCTCGAAGTAATCTTTGCCCTCGTTGCGGTCGCTCTCCACGACGTAGTAGGATACCTAAAAAAAAAAGAGGTATTTTTTCTCTCGATTGGTCGCGTCTCGCCTGGATCGGAGAATACGAGCGCGAGTCGCGGAAATGCGAAGGACGTACCTCGTTGTTCGGGAACGTTCCGTCCTTATCGATGGCGTTGACTTGCGTGACCTTGGTACCGATTTTCTCTCCTTCGAGGACAGTTTCCTGCTCGCGCTCCGTGAACAGGGGGATCTCGTCGTTGACGTCCTCGAGCATGATGTACACCGTCGCCTCCGACGCGAGCTGCTGGGCTCCGTTGTTCTGCGCGCATTCGGTCGAGACTCGCGTTAGGAAAAATCGTAAAATCGGGGAAACAAAGATAGGATATACGACGGGGGGGATGCGCGACGAAGCTTTCGTACCTCGACGCGTATCGTCAGGTTGTACTCCTTGATACTCTCGTAATCCAAGGGCTGATTCACTTTGATATCAGCCCAAGTGAAACCCTTGTCGGGACGCTGCTGAAGGTAAAACGTATGGAGCTTGTTCGTTTGCGCCGTCGATCCTGGCATGAGACGGTAAAAAACCGTGGGATTTCCCTCGATGCCGGAGCTATCAACACAAAGGCGATGCTTTAGGACTGCCCATTCGTCATTGCTGTCGGATTTTTTTCCAATCGAATCGTCGTTAATAACAACGATGGAAATCGCAGGGACGACGAGGCAAAAATCGTCGCTCGTTCGACACCACGGAAATTCGCAATATTTGGTGGCCGTTTTTCAAAAATCTCATCAAAATATTCTCCCGTCGCGTCGCAATATTTCCAGCGGAAAGTTGCGCGAGCGTTCTCTGCAAAATGTAGCCAAAAATTGCGAACGAGAGAGAAAAACGTATTCGTGTCGCGAAAAATGTGCCCAGCGAAAAAGTAGCGTCGCCGCGATTTTCATCGTTGTCGTGGAACTACGACGTGAAATGATAAAATGACCATCGTCATTGTTTATTCGTTTAACCATGCAAGTATAACAGATGAAAATAATATGTCAGGAATAAAATTATTACAATAATTTATCTACGCGACAAGTCTAACTGATTTTATTCTCTAAAAATAGAAAACGTCTCGTCTCGTGCGAAAAAACCAAAAAAATCGGCGCGATTTTGAGAACGAAAAAATGTGACATCTTCGAGTTTTGGGAAAAAACTGGTGAAAAATAGAGAGAACACTTCGTAATAATTTTATTCGGCGTTCAACGCGTGTAGAAGCAAGACTAAAAATGATCATCTAAAACAGCGTCGAAGCGTCAGCAAAAAAGTTTTTTTTTTTGTTTGTTTTTTGTTTGTTTGGTTAATGTTTTCGTGAAAACTGAAAAAGTTCAAAAATCCTTTTCCCATCCGACGAGTGCTCGTCGCGACGTTAGGCTGACGAACGGTGCTTGTCAAAAATCAAAGATTTTTTGGCAAAAAATTGTTTGCTCCTCGAAAATACGAAAAACATTCGATTCGAGTTGAAAATCACCGGATCCCGATCCCGATCTCGAGCGCGATACGACTACGTACGTTTACGTGATGAAAACTAACAATTGAATCGGTCAACGCTAACAAAATATTCGTTAATCGGTGTCGATACTTGTTTTTCTTTTTTTTTTGTTTGTCTTGATTTGTTCTTTTTTTGACTTACAAACCAGCTTCTTTTTTCTCATCTTTAAGTCAAGTAACACACGTGTCTCGAGCGAATTGCCAATAAACGTGTCGTTGAAGGGTCGAACAGCGAAAAAAACGTTCGATAGATTCTCTGATTTATAGTTTGGTCCAAATTTTATCGCAGTGTGACGGTTTTTTTTTTTGGTCTTTCATTTTCTATCTCTTCGGATTATCGTGTTTTATACGACCGCGAATTCGCGACAATTGACTCGTCTCGCGACTAGGACTGCGGAAAGTTATCATCCTGAGGGAAACTTTGATTTTCGTTCGAAGTACCGTACGACGCAGAAGCATTAATTAGCGTGAAATTGTGCTCGGTAACGAAATCCAATCGCACGGTCGTTTAGCTCGCGAAAAACCGATGCGATTTCGTCCAAAAATCATCCTCGTACGACGAACGGTTCTCGAGATAATCGCGCGCAAAGAAAGCTGCGCGTGCGGCGCAACGCTCGTTGCCTGGCGGCAGGTGCGGCGTCGCGTTGCCTGGCGGCAGGTGCGTTGCCTGGCGGCAGGCGCCACGTTCAGGGTCCGTTATCTCGAGAACGGGACGTCGCAGGGAAAAACTTCCAAGACGTAATTCGTTCGGTTTTTCGCGCGGAAGCGTCTCGTCGAATCGTTTTCGCGATACGACGAGACGCGGACCGTACGCGACGACGAATGCGCCAACACCCTGCCGCAACTGGCCCCAACTACCCGGTGCGACGTTCCCACGAGCGTGGCGTAGGTAAATGCGGCGAGCTAACGATCACCAATCACGAAACGTCTCGCCCAACGTAAGCCCCATTCGTTCGTTAGTTTTTGCAGAAATTCTTCCAAGCACTTTTTCGTCATCCTCTCCACACGAATATCTCTATCTCTACGTTTATGCAAGCCTAAAATCTCATCGTTCGTCTTCCAGTCGCGATCATCGTTGTTTCCGAAGAAAAAAAAACGAAGAGGAAAAAAAACAAATACTCTACAAGTATACTCCTCGTGTACGAAGTTGGTGAGAACGAAACAATTTGAGAAAAAATTCGGTCGTCGTATACAAAAAGTTGACAAAAAAACGACAAAACTTTGAAAAAAGCAACTATTCAAGGCATGCCCAAAAATTATTTACGGCATACATACAAACAGGTACGCGTATACGCGCGTGCGTACGCGCGAGCGTACGTACGTACGTATAGGCGTACGCACGTGTACGTTTCATGTACGTACACACACACACATACGTGTAGATCTGTGTGTGTATCATACGTTTACGTTACTAACAACAAACACGAACTAATTACATATATATGTGTCGGTTCCTTCGTACGTACGTGTATATATATATATACGTACATACGTACATACAAATACGCGTTTCCTCGGCACGTGTACGCGTACATATATTTATACACGTATATACGCTAATATATATATGTTTATCGGGCTGGGGTTGTGGAGATATAGCTGTTTCGGTGTGTTTTTGTTGAATTGAAATTGGGCTGAACTGAGAAGTGAAACTGTGATCGAAATCGGGGAAAAAACGATAAACCGCGCGTTTCTCTCTCCGGGATGATGAAAAATTGGGGATCAATCCCATCGACAAGATGCCCGATCAACGGGGACGGAGAGAGCGGGAGAGAAAGAGAGAAAGATCGGAGAGACGAATAGCGGAGAGAATTAAAGCGGGTAGAGAAGGAGGGAGGAAAATCGTGTTCGTGCGTGTTCGTGTTTCGAATAAGTATTTTGCGTGTTTTCTTTTTTTTTTCACTTTTTTAAAATCATTTTCCATTCTCTTTCATCTCAAAAACGGGGTCGATCGGGTTATATTCATGGGAGGTGGGGAAGAACTGACGAACGTTCAACGTGCACAAAAAACAATAGTCCCACGTTTGCGTGCAATAGGGTTATTTGCAATAGTCATGTTGTTGTTATTATTGACAATAAGCTATTGTTAATACTAACAATCCGTTTGCATACGAGCTGCGACCCTCGCGCACGCGCACCTCTCCGATACACGCGTCGGATGACGCGGGTAAAAAAATACCGAGGACGTTTTTTTCTGCAAAATTTTGGTATTCGTCAAATTTTCTCAGCATCGCGAAAGGACGAAAAACCGTCCAACGTATTCGACAGGATCGACGGGAGGACAGCTGAAAATGGATATGCTTCCGAAATCGCAAATTTTGACGCTCCAGCGATAAACAAAAACCTTGCAGCGACGTTGCGAAAGAGAGAATCCGCGTGCGCGCGGGCTCGAGCTTTTTCGTTCGTATGCGTATCGTAGCTACACAGGGCTCGACAACCGACCGGCGATATTACCCAATCTATTCAAAGATTCGTTGCATCGAATTAGAAAACGAAATCGAGGAAGAAGAACAGACGAGTCACCAGATCAATTTTCAGAGGGCGAAGGAAATTGGTAAGGTACCATTTCTACGTGGTGAACGATCGAAGCCCGATTTCTCGCTTCGCGAAATCGCTTTGCTTTCCCCCATCGCAAAACTAATCCGACGTCTCGTCTGTTCGGAAAAAACGCGCCGCGCGTCGCCCACCGGGTTTGTTACGTACGCGTAACCCGGTGCAAAAAGTACGATGCCGCTCGCGAAAGGTAGCGAAAAATCTTAGAGCCACGCGAAACCGACGAGTAAAGTGACCGAGCCCTGTGACACGTGACGATTATCATATCGTCGTGCAGATCCTGCACGGGGATATACGAGATGAGGTTTTATTAGATGAGACAGACAGAGCGAGAGAGAGAGAGAGAGAGAGAGAGACAGTATGGGAGAAAGAGAGAGAGAGAGTATGTGTGTGTGTGCGCGCGCGCGTGTGGTGTGTGTGTGAGAGAGAGAGAGAGAGAGAGAGATAAAGAAAGAGAGAAAGAGAGAGTATGAGATAGAGAGAGCATGAGAGAGTATGTGTGAGAGAGAGAGAGAGAGAGAGAGAGAGGGAGAGAGTGAGAGAATAGTGTGACAGACCTGGCTTTAATAGACACAACTTTAGCCCCAACGGCCATGTTCTCTTTACAGAAGATCGGACCGTACACTACGTGGTCCCATACTGGAGGATTGTTAGCACGATCCACAACGTCAATTTGTACCTCCACTGAACGCGACAACGGCGGGTAACCTTTGTCCATTGCCATGGCCTCCAGCTTGTACGTCTCACGCTTTACGTGTGTGTTCGTTCGTACACCGGCACGGCATCAGTTCGTACGGTTAACAATAGAGGGGGACAAAGAACAAAAAACAGAAGAACCGGCGTTAGTAAAGTTTCGCAAATGTTCGTCGTCGTTTCATGGTTTTTGTTTGCTGTTGTTGTGCTCGTTGTGGTTGGTAGTTGTTGTTGTTGTTGTTGTTGTTGTTGTTGTTGTTGTTGTTGTGTTGTGATTGTTGTTGTTGTTGTTGCTGTTGTGGTTGTGGTTGTTGTTCGGGGCGGGGGGAGGGTTCGATTTTTCGTCTTTTTTCCTCGAGGGTGGACGAATCGCAGCTGGAGGCTCCGCAAGTGACGTCATCGCATCCCTATATCATTTATCCAAGCTACCCCACGTAATGTCCTTCCACCTACGTGAGAGCTCGTTTGCTTACCCGCTTTTATCCACCGTTTCGCACGAATCTGGATATTTCGATTTTTCGTTTTCCTTTTTTTTTCTCTCTTACCTAACTGCTTTTTTCGCTCTCGTTTCCGGTTTACCCCCGGATCTTTGTCCTCCTTACATCGGTTTGAATACACTCGCTCTCTTACTCGAGTCGGAGCTGTTCATTCTCTACCCAGTATTCGTTTTCCTATTCGCAATTTCTTAAAACGTTTTTCCGTTTTTCCATGTCTCTATTATTTTTCCCAACATTTCTCGCATTAACGATTTTCATTATTTTCTTTCTCGTTTTCTCACCTAATCGCTCCTTGGTATCGTTCGTTCGAAAAAGGAAATCGTTAAGGAAAACAAAAAAAAAAAAACGCCAATCTAACGATAATTCGAAGGTAGGTCGATAGTTTCGGCCGAATTAGCAGTTATTACGAACTATAAACGGTTAGAAGTTAGTGATTAGCGCATAAATAATCTCTACGCATCGCACATTATCAAATATACCTGGTTACGCAACGCCACACAAAACGCCATTAGTTTTCTGTCGTTTTTTTTCGTTTTTTTTTCGTTTTTTTTGGTCGCATATCGTCCGAACGCCTCAGCGTTTATCCGTACCGATCGCATGCATGCGGAGAGCCGTCGATCGTCGCCTACACGCGGATACAATTAGTTTTCCCTAACGCGTGTATTTGCATTTCTCGCTTCCGGTCGCGCGCGAGTGTGTAATTCCTTCGCAATTACTTTCGTTACGCTTCGCCGTTTAATACTTCGCTGTTGACCTTCGCTGTTCTCCGTTACTTGTCGTTCACGTGTGTTTTTATTATTTTTTTCCGTTTGTTTTTTCGATCGTGATTAGATTTTTTTTGTCGTCGTCGTCGTTGTTGGTTTTTGGATTTTTTTTCTTTTTTTTGGATTTTTTTTGTTTTTTTTTTTGGTTTTTTTTTTTTGGTCATGTTGTTGTGCATACAAACCTGGCTTTTACCGACGTCACTACCGTACCCACTGTGACATTTTCTTTGATGTGAATGGGGCCGTATACACTCTTATCCCACAGAGGAGGTTTATTGTTTCTGTCTACGACGTCTAACTCAACGTCCACTTCGGCATGCGAGGGTGGTGTCCCTCTGTCGGAGGCCTGGACTCTCAGGCGATACCTGTCTCGCTATTGGCAAAACATGGGCCGTCAACGTACAGGAAATTCGGGTGTTTTGAAACATTTGAAACGAAAAAAGCATACATGAAACAACGTAACTTAACGATAACTGTACACACATCGGATATAACTGTAATGCGATAAAAATCATAGGGGAGAAATAAACGTATCCGTTCGCCCCCCCCCCCCCCCCGCGCCCCTCGTATCGATCGATACGCGGGAATATAAATCGATACGCGATCGTATCTCGTCACTGTCGCGTGTTTGTTTCGTCTTACGTTTTGCGAACTAACGTAAATGCTAGTCCAACGAGTCGATTCTCTCGTTGGACGCTCGTTCCATCGCGCGACAATGTTTCAACGATTTCATTCGAACCGATCCGACGAGTCGACAATTTACCAGTACATCTGGAACACTCAACGAACAACATTAAAATCGAACGTGCCAGATTCTCGCTCGCTCGCTCGCGAATCTCGAGATTTTTGCCACGAAAACGGCGACAATCCGAAATTCCAGAGCGACGAGAAACATCGGAACTAAACGTGGCGACGCGAGCCAGAAGACAGCATTCTCATCTCCGTTCCTTGTTCGCCGCGTTGTTCTTGCCCTGGTTCGAAGTTGGCAGAAAAAAAGAAAAAAAAATGGAAAAAGTCGACTCGCGTGGATCGAAACCGAGACGGCTGAAAACTGAAAAGCGACGAAAGTGGAACCGATCGGAAAAAAAGACTGTAAAAAAGGACGAGAACGAACGTTAGATGATAGAATGGAGGAATCTATAATAATTACCGTTGATCGAATACCAATCCTCGTCGTAGCTTGAAGATTCGCCATGGATTTCGTAACTGACAACTCACCGATGCGACTTCGAGCTCGACGTATTGATGCGAGTCCTCGAATAACCGATCGATCGGCCGACGAACGATACGTTCCGTTTTTCCGAACATATCTCGATCGGAGAGCGGAGCGAGATCGGTAATTCGAGTACTCGTCGACCGGTAACAACGATCGTTATGGCTACAAAGCGAGAAATAATTGGGGAAAGCAACGGTCCCGACTACCGAGGTAGCCTCGAATCGTCCGCTCCTTCGCGAGGTTCCGAACGAATAAGTTAATCGGTCGAAGCGAGTTGGAAATTGATCGGTAATCGGGACGATTTTTCGAGCTACGAAAGATGATCGCAGCAGTGAGCTACGTGACGCGAAAAACGGATCGGCGTCCCGATCGTTCGTCGCGTGCGATCGGTAATCGGGGGGGGGGGGGGGGGGGGTCGGCAGTCGACCAACGATCGGGACGTCGGCGGGAGTTTGGCCAAGGAAATAAGCGGCGGTACGATGAGAAAACGAACGGAGGGGTGAAATGGTGAGAGATATTCGAGGAACGATCGCGAATGAAACGAAATAATTGAACAACGCAACAATTACGATCGTCCTAGCCGGTAAGGAAGATCCCTGCGGCGCACAGGCATCGTTTTGTTCAACGTTACAGTCATCGATCGTCAAATCCGAGTAATCGAGTAGAAGAAGAAATGAAAATGGTGCGATAAACAGAAACATATATACATACAATGCGCACGTGTGCGTATAATGTATATGTATGTAAATACGTGGACGTGTCGAATATACGTACGCAAACGCACGCGGTTACGTGAGAATGGGAAACGGAATCGATAAGAAATTGAAGGGTCGATACTCCCGTCGCGTAGGTAACTGCTCGCTCTCTCGGTTTACTTTTTTCTCGTCTTCTTTTGTATTTTTTTTCCTTTTCCTTTTTTTCTGTTCTTTTTTTTTGTTTTTGTTTCCGTTTCTGTTTTTTTTTCCTTGCAAGTATCTCTGTCTCTACAGCTCGAAAACGCACACACGTCGTTATTGCCGATCGTATATACATGGTAAATAAAATCGTACGAGAAAATAACGAACGAAACGTATATATCTATATACACGTGAATATGTATAAATATATAAATATATTGTGCATGCGATCAGTGTTCGAATCGAAAACTCATCGAACGAAATTCAAAACGAACATAAGTATCAAAAATCAGATATATCAACGAGAGGATTTGGGGCTGGGTTTGAAAAATTCATGCATATACATGTATATAGCAGGGTGCTTTTAGTTTCAGGACGATCTTTTATTTTCGGTCCCGACTGAAAATTTCGGTGGAAATGTGCGAAAAGAAACTCCCTAAAGATTCGAGCTCTCAATACTACCATCGAGTACTTTCCCAGAGCGTGGAAAGATTTCCTATTTAAAATACACGTAAGCTTTGCTTTTGTTTCTTCAAATGACTATAGCTCGGCGGCATTTTGTGCTATCGCATCGTACTAGAACGCGATTTACTCGCGATTAAGTGCTCTACGAAAGTGTCCATCGCGGCGTAGCTGTAATCCGCACTCGCAAGATTGTACGGGTCGCCGAATCTGATTTTTGTATAAAATTTTTGCTTTTTCGACGCTATTTCGTAAATGACGGTACTCACATGAAAAATGTAAATGACAAACTCGTGAGAAATTCAATTTGCTTCAAAAAAGGTCCTCTCAACCGAATCGCCAAGATCGATATTTCTCGAGATATCGAGCGGTGACTTTTTCGTAACGCGAAGTGTTCGAGAATATCGAGTCAAGCTCTTCGTACAAAAATCCATATTACGAAAAAGTCAACGCTCCATATCTCGAGAAATATGAATTCCGGCGCTTCAGTTTACGGAACCTTTTTGGTAGTAAATAAAATCTTCTACAAGTTTGCCGTTCACACTTTTCACGTAATTCCACTCGTTTTTGAAATAACGTCAAAAAAACAAGAATTTCATGCAAAAATCAGATTCAGCGACTCGTACAATCTTACGAGTGCGGATTACAGCATCACCGCAGCGGGCACTTTCGTAGAGCATTCAATCCCGAGTAAATCGCGCCCTCGTACAACGCGATAGCACGAAACGCCGCCGAGTTATAGTCATTTCAAGGCAAAAGTTCAAAGCTGGCGTGTATTTCGGATGAGAATTCTTCTCACGCCTTCGGAAAGTACGGAATGTTAATATTGAGAGGTCAAATTTTCAGGGAGTTTCTTTTTGAACAGTTCCGACAAAATTTCCGGTTGGGACCGAGAACAGAGAGAAGCGCCTTAAAAATAAATGCACCCTGGTATATATGTACATATGCGCGGGCACAAGCACGCCGCGAGGCGTGCGCGTGGCCGCGTATATATTTATACACATATGACGACCCCGTCCTTTTTTTTCTCTCTTTCTTTCTTTCTTTCTTTCTTTCTTTCTTTCTTTCTCGCTTGCCTTCGATATTTTTCCCAAGCTTTTTCTCCTTCGCTCGCACATTTTCTTTAACGACACTCAAAAAACGATGGACGTTACTCGCGTTTCGTTTTCTACGTATCGGCAAACGAGCAGCAGCTTCGCGCTTTCTGCGATTCTGTTCTTTTCGTTTTGTTGTTGTTGTTCTTTTTTTTCTCATCTCATCAGTTTCTCTCTGTTTCTCTCTGTTTCTCTCTGTTTCTCTCTCGTTTCGTTTCCTTCACGTTTCAGCGAGCTCTGCTCGGTTTCGCATGGTCTTAGGTATCGCGCGTCCGGTATGCCGCCCCAATCACAGAAGAAAAAATGTCACATCTCTCTCATCGTCTCAAAATACTTATGTTCTAGAACCGTCGCCGTTCTCTGTACTCTTTTCAGCCTGCGGCGTCTCTCCTCGCGCGTAAAAAAAATCCGCGTTGGAAAAAACTTCGCGAATTTCTTGCCCCCTTTTCGTCTCATTCGCTTTTCTCCTCGCACAGGGAGCGTCACGTTTGGCTTTTTCTCCGTTTCGTTCTCTCTGAAAAATACGCGTGGCGCGTGGGCGGAAAAATGCGCGCGTGTTTCTTTTTCTTTTTTTCAATCTCTTTTTTTCTATCACTCTCATTCGATTCGACGCTATCGAAGAATCGTGCGTGGCTTCTCAAAAATGTGGTGGCCGACGAAAAATTCCTGGAATATCAAAAAACATGAATATCCAACATCAAAAAAGTGGGGGAAAAATCGCTCCCCTCCCCCCGACAAAATATCCGCTTCCTCTCGTTCGGTATTAATCGTCGTTCGATTACGGTAACAATTATTATTAGATGTGTTGTTGATTTTTTGTTTTTGTATTTTTTTGTCGGTATTTTTTTTTTTTTGTTTTTTTTTTAACACGTGTTTTTGTTCGACAGCTTTTCCTTCTAGCTCTGCGTTTCTCGTTCGCATTCTCGCATTTTGGCACGCGGAAAAAACACTCTGGCGTGAAACAAAAATCAAAATTTTACGTTCCCGTTTCGCACGTTCGAAAGAAAAATGGCGCCTCGCCTTCGGTATTTGGAAAAAAATTCGGTAGGTCCTCCTCATTTTTTTCCACCTCTCTCGGATCTTTCCTGTTTACATGCGTGTGAATATTTGTTGTTGTTTTTTTTTATATATATTTTTTTTTGTTGTTCGCTCTCGCACAAAAAATTCTCTCATTTTTGATTTTCTTTTCGATACGGAGGTTGTTTTTTTCGCCGTGCTCTTTTTTTCGGTTCGTTTTTGTTCGTTTACGAAAAAGGAAATTCAGGCAGCTCGCTAAATTACGTATCATAATTCATAATATATAGTGAACACATTGTGCATGTCAATGAATATAAGTAAGTAATATTAAAAGGTACTAGACAAGTGCCGTATAAATGCGAACTAATTCGTTTTCATAATCGTTGCGTTATATCGATCGATTACACGCGCGTCGACGAGTTTCGCCAACTTTGCTCTCTCTTTTCGTTTTGCATGTTACGTAACGTAATATTATACGCGCGTGCATACATACACGCGTATCGCTCGCCGCACGCATACGTCTATATACTTTTTACGGAATACGCATCGATACGCGTGTATGCATACGCATCCGTAGCCAACCAAGGAAGTACGTCGAGCAAATATAGTTAGTATCGTTGTACAGCATATCTATATACATACGCGTGTGTATTTCCGCGTGCGCGACGTTCCGCGCCAAATCCATTTTCGGTAAGATCGATTTTGGCGTCGATGAAAGGGAAGCCCGCGGGTAAGTAACGCGTCTATCCGTCTGGCAGGGACCGATATCGATTCCCGTCACGCGTCGAAATCGTGAGACGGAAATTCGAAACGGAGAGGAGAAAAAATTTTGTCCTAGACGGATCATCGTGGCGATGGATTTCCAGCGGAACGTCGCGTACGCGCGGGATATGTGGGCAGCAGGTACATGTGTGTATGCGTATCCATGTCTCTGTGTATCGACATTTTTCCAATACGAGACGTGGAACCGATTAGCTCGATATTCGACAAGTTCCGCGACGATTCGCAATTTCCGTACGTTCGGTCGCGCCGCGTGATCGAGCCGGAATTTCGAGTCGGACGATCGGAGAGACGAGTCTCGGGGACTGTCCGCGCGATATCGCGAACGGTAGCGGTCGGTTCTCGCGATCGGTACGCACGTCCCGCACGTTATACACGGCATCGGTTCGTTTCGAGGAAACATCCAACGGCGCTCGACGCTCGTAGAGAAAATTGGGCGGCGGAGCGTTGATCGCGGTTGTCGTTTGCCTCTTTTAGCGAGTTACAGGAGAATCGAAAGCTCGAAGCAACGGTAGATACTTACGTCCAATGGCTTCTTTAACACGATCCAGCCAGATTCTGGCTGGATCTCAAAGTATTCGAGGTCCAACGGGTTCGTTGGAGCGCTCAGCGCGTACACGATCGCACCGTTGTTGTCCGCGTCCTCGTCGGACGCCGAGACTCGCAATATGTTCGTTCCTATGCTGGCGTCCTGCTTCACGTTCTCCACGTATTTCTTGAAGAAGAGGGGAAGGAAAACGAGCGTGAATCGAGAAAAACGAGAGGATCGCGCGCGTTTGCCCCCCAAACTTACCTGACGATCGAACAGGGGCGGATTGTCGTTGACGTCGGTGATTTCGACGGTAAAGGAGCAGACGCCTTCGAGAGACGGTTCGCCCTGATCCGTGGCCTTGACCGTGACGGACACGAATTTCCCATCGTCGCCTTCCCTGTCGAAGACCTGCAAGCGATATACACGTAACGTACGTATGTACACATTCGGACGCGTGATGATTTCGATTGTAATTTCGAAAAATTCGGAAAAAAAGTGATTCGAAGCCGTAAAAGTGGAGCGAAATACCCGCTACCCTCGACGTCAACTGAGACAGGGATCTCGATTTCATTCGCTATTCGTTAGGATTCCCCCCTCGGTGGGAAACGAGTTTAGAGTTACGCCGCGCAATCGACGAGTTCGAAGAAGGCCCCTGAAAAGCGTTTCGGTACGCTTGGCGAGGGGCCTTCTCGAAGAACTCGTCGCCCGTGCCTGGAAGCTCGATAACTCGCGAACGACGAGTCGGAACGGGGCGTTCCACGGCTCGTTGGATTCGCCCCGATATCCTCTAGCTTTTCCCCGACCAACGACAGCGATCCGTTACCGTGAAAAACGACGGTCGACGCCTAAGACTTTTATCCGAGGAATCGTCTCCCGTCTCCGCGCGCACAGTTCTCTAACGTACCTTGTTCGTCGATACCTCGCCAGTTTCCTCGTTCACCGTGAACTTCGTTCCCTTCTGGTTCGGTTGCTGAACGATCGAGTACTTCACTTGACCGTTGACGCCTTTATCCTCGTCGGTCGCCTGCACCTTAATTACGGGACTCCCGTTCGTCGCGCCCTCCTCGACTTTCGGATTGTAAGTCGAGCAGTCCTTGAAGACCGGCTTGTTGTCGTTCACGTCGGTTATAAAGACAACGACGACGGCGGTGCTCGTGTGAATCGTCGAGTCCCCGTTCAGGCAACAAGCCCCGTCGTCGAGAGCCGTTACGTTCAACTCGTACTTGTCGCGATCGAGCGTGATCGCTTCGGCGTGGAGGCGAATCACGCCGGTGATGTCCTCGATCACGAATTGTCCCGCCGTCGTTCCACCCCCAACGAAACCGAACCTGACGTTGTCGCCGTCCTTGTCCGACGCAACTACCGTCGTCACGAGGGTATTTGGCCCGGCGTTCTCGTCGACGTTCGGCGTATACACCTGCTGCGAAAATTTCGGCTCCTCGTCGTTTTTGTTCTTCGTGTAAATTCGAACGGTCGCGGTTCCGGTCTTCGACGGTTCACCTGCGCGTGGCAACGCGAACAACAACGGCCAGATTTTTAGAAAGAGTTGATATTTTTTTTTTTTTTTTTAATCTCACCCGCCACGTTTTTTTCTTCTTACCTTTGTCCTTTGCAGTCACGACGAACTCGTAGTAGGCGTTGTTGTTGTCGGCATCCAATTGTTTGTTGTTGACGATAATGCCGCTCGAATCTACGCTGAAATGATCGTCGGAGACCAGATATTCGATCTCCGCGTTGACCCCGGAATCCGAGTCGGTTGCTTTGACCTTGAGGATGCTCGTACCGAGTGGAATGTCCTCGTCCACGTTGTGGGCTTGATAATCGGGCAGCTCGAATTTCGGGGCGTTGTCGTTCACGTCGGAAACTCGGATCGTCAGCTGCCGTGAGAAAATCGAAGAACACGCTTACGAAACGAGAATTTTCGCCGGGAAATCGTATCTCACCTCGACCGACGTTGAAAATCCGCCGGAATCTTCCGTCGCGGTTACGACCAGCGAATAAACGTGGGGCTGTCGAAGATCCTCGAAATCCAATTCCTTGGCCAATTTCACGATTCCCGAGGTCGGTCCGATATTGAACGTTCCTGCCCCCTGTCCCTGAGCTTTCAGCGTGTATCGAATTTCACGATCCGCGAAGGACTTCGCCTTGACTGATATAATGCTGCAAGGATCGAAGTCGAAATAAAACATAAACGAAGCGTCGTCTCTCGCGTTTACCGAAACTCTACCCAAAAAACACAAAAACATAAAAACAGTGATCCTCTCGCGACGACCGTCGAAGAAATACCCTTAATTCCAAACGACTCCAAATGCGAGGACAGTTTTTACGAGAGATGAAATAACTCGCGAAAAATTCTTCTACGAATCAAAACGCTGTGCTCGCGTTTATTGCGCGAGGGTGAAACCCTTTCGCCTTGAGAGAAACGAGAGGGTGGAAAATTCGTACGCGTTTATTCTACTCACTCGGAATCTTTCTTTTGGTTTTCAGGAATCTCAGCCTCGTACGAAGGCATATAAAATTGCGGGGCACGTTTACCGCCCACGATCGATAAGCGTTCCTCCGGTGTCGATTGGTAGCGTCTATCGTCCACGCGCCCATTTTGATCCTCGGCTTTAACGTAGAGAACGTATTCCATATCGAGTTGAAATACATCCGTGCCTCGCGTTCTCACCACGCCCGACCTCTCGTCCACCTCGAACCTGCCTCCGGCTGAAAACACCGTTACGAAATAATGAAGAAATGAATAAATAAATAAATAAATAAATAGACAAACAGATAGATAGACAGACAGACAAACAAACAGATAGATAGATACACAGATAGACACAGAGATAGATGGCTAGATAGATGAGCAGACAGATAGGTAGACAGATAGACAGACAGATAGACAGACAGATAGATAGACACAGAGATAGGTACACACATAGATAGTCAGACAGATAGAAAGCTAGACAGATAAACAGGCAGATAGTCAGACAAATCGATAGCTAGATAGATAGCTAGATAGATAAACAGACAGATAGGTAGACAGACAGACAGACAGATAGATAGATGGAGAGATAGACAGATAGGTGAGCAAATAAATAATTCCATCGTAGCATTGAGCGGAGAAGGAAGGAGAATACTCACTTCGATCTCGTACGATGAAGTAGTGAATATTGTGGTCCGTGTCGGGATCTCGAGCTTGCAGCGTGAATACCGGAGTATTCGGCGCCGCGTTTAGCTGGACCACGGCTTGCATTGGTAGCGGTCGATTGATAAAATACGGTGGCTCGTCGTTGACATCTTTCACGTGGATGATGACGCGCTGGTTGTCCGTGTCTGTTGGCATACGATCGCGTAAGTAAATAAAGGTGCGCATGAACGGAGGCGGTAATCGTTAATTGGCAATTATCTGCGTCAAGGTTCGTTAGAATTGGCCGTTAGTCGTGCTAACTAGAAACGTACAAATCGGAAATATGATTATTCGGTTACTTACATTTCAGTGCTTCGATGGAGTAGGACAGATGCAAAGAGAACAGAGAAGGCACGAATTAGTGGTGACCATGCGTGTCGGTGCATTTCCAATTTTTCACTGCGATTTTTCGCGCCCCATTTGCCCCCCCCCCCCCCCCCCGATACGGTTCACGGGCGACGGGACGGGCGGAATAACGGTACGGCTTGATTTATAACGCTCGCGAATTTATATCCGAATATGAATCAGCAAATTCGGATAGCTACGTGATAAATTGAAAACCTGGTTCAGCAAAAAAAAAAAAAAAAAATAAGCGACGAATTCTGAAAACGATGAAAAGAAACCCAAAAAGCTTAGTAAATAAAAAATAGAATGACCTTTTTTTTCCACAAAAATTAGATTCGATCTTTGGAATTTTCCTTTTTCCAACAAAAGTCCCGTTTTTCAATCAATTTCACTCGACTGAGATTTATCACGCGCGCAGCATTTTCGCTGCAGCCCGATTTTATCTCGGTTTCCAGAGGTTTTATATATTATTGTATTTTCCTCAAAAGCACGGCTTTCGAGCTTTACCGTTATTCCGCCAGTAGCCTCGCGCCTTCATCGAACGAAACGTGGCGTTTCGTGGGATTCGTTCCCATTCGCGCGAAAACCTGCGCGGGCGATAAAAAATGATCGGATTTCATCACAGCTCGGGGGTGGAGAAAAAAAATGTTGGTCGACGAGCTTTTATAGGACGTTTCTCGTTTCGTTGACGTGGAGCTTCCGCGTTACAAAGAAGCTCCGGAGTAGGGAAACGGATCCCATCGAGCCGAGCCGAATCTCGAACCTTCGTTGTTTACAGAAACAATAACGAGCTCGGGGATCGCTCGTTCCGACGCGTTTCGAAGACCCGACCCGTTGAAATTGTTAGTATATCCCGAATGAAAAAGGTACTTTGAGCCCGAGATGGGGAAGTAAACGGCCCAACGCGCCGTAAACTAGTGCTACGTCCAGTTCTCAACTCGAATAGCAAAGCAACGGTATCTAACAACCTGACGAACATTGGAAGCATTTCCTCCGAAGCTTTCGACGATTTTCACACTACCTTTCGAAATCCGAGCATTTTTTGTCCATTCGGAACTCGCGATCGGCCAGGTTTTACGCGAATTTCGACGAAAGGAGGGAGAAGAGCGGCGAGATCGTTGCTCGAGCAAAGCTGTAGAATGTTTGAAGGGGTCGAGAAATGAAAGCGATTCGTGGCAGCCGACGCATAGATATCGTAAAAACGGGAACGTGAAGACAACACACCGTGTTTGAACCGACACAGAGGATCGTAATGCCTCGAACACCAGCCTTCGAGAGAAAATAAAAATCCGTTAATAACCAGAGAAATGACGAGATCGTTCAACGGAAAACGAGACGACGGTTCTGGTCAGAGAAATGGGTGAATGTCGAATCGCGGGAAAATGGGAGAGCGAGAGCCACGTTTGCGATACCATCGTACCTCCAATACCTGCGTTATTGATGGTCACCCAAAAATCGATCGTTTTCTCCGGCCCGAGCTCCTCGTAGTCCCATTTTTGTTTCACCTTCACGGATCCGTTCGACTCGACGGTGACCCACTGGTTGTCGTCCCGGATTTTGAACGTCTCCCGATCCGTTTCCTGCTCCAACTGAAACGCGACTTTTCCCTCCGTATCCCCGTTGCTTTCGCTGAAGTCTATCCGTTTCGTCGGCCTCACCGCCCTCGTTACCTGTCGACAAACGCGTTTGATTGCGAGCTTGCACCGCGGAATTGCACCTTCCTCCGAAATTATCCGGCGAACCGTAGTCGCTACGAAAAAATGCTTCGAGACAAACTTGGAGAGAAAGAAATTTTCTACAAAAAAGCTCCTACAATTTTTGTCTACGCAGGCCGCGGTTTTCCCGGAAAATCGGGATAAACGACAACCGTCGAGCAAATTCTTCGAAAGCTCGCGGCTCTAGCCTCGTTTTGCAGCGAAACTAACGGCGTTGGAAAAAAAGGTATCGGAGAAAACTTGTAAAGCAAAGACTCTTCTACAAAAAAGTCCCGGACAGTTTTTCGATTCGAGGCGTAGCTTTCGCGAAAAACCGGGCTGGACGAATAAAGGCGAAAGAAAATGTCCGGAAAGACGTCTTCTCCCTCTGATAACGCCACTCGACTACTAAAAACAAAAGCTTTCCAAACGACATTACAGAACGGGGCAAGAAATACATACTTCGTTGGAGCTTTCGCAAACGCTGAACCGAATTTGGGAATTTTCATTTACAGGACAGAAATGAATAAACAAATACATTAAATACAGGCGACGTTCGCCAGAGTTTCTCCGGAAAAATTGTCCGGCTTACCCTTCGTTTCTCTATGCGGTGTACCGCTTCCTCGACCTTTGGTTCTTCCACCGACGTGAGGAACCGCAGGATCACGCGGGTCGGTCGCTCGGTCGTTCGACTCGGCGTTCTCAAGTCGTGAGCCTCGACGAGAACCTCGTATTCCGTGTCTTCGTTCGCCGAGCTTTCCGGATCGCCGATGAGCAGAAGTTCGCCCGTCTGCGGTACGATGACCACCAGACTGTTCGGCGCGACGAGCCTGTAGGCGATTTTGTCGCCGTCCCGGTCGTTCGCCTTGACCTTTCCTATCGTCGCGAACCTCTTCCATTTCGGACTCTCGTCCAAGGTCAAGCTGTCCATGTTCACCGGTCTCACGATTATCGTGTACGCGTCCTCCTCGAACTCCGGGGAATTGTCATTCTCGTCGAGCACCTCGATTCTCCCGCTGATCGTGGCTTTGCCTACGCGCGAGAAAACAAAAACAATACGATCAACGTTCCTTGGAAAATCCATCGCGGTCACCGTAGACGGAGCTTAGCATTCCACGCGCTTCCCATCCCTCCGAATTTCGGCCCAACCCAATAAAGGACCCTTCCCTCCGTAGCTTCCATCTATTTCCGGTCCTACCATCTCGTCGACGCGAACGCGCGGACAATCGAATCTCCCGTCAATTTTCTCCAGCGGCAAAAACGGACCGGCTACTCGAACATTTCGCCGCGCCCGGTATCGGTACACGACGCTAACGAACGGGCCCCCCCCCCCCCCCCCCCCCCCCGGCCGATCGTCAGTCAAACAACGTTCGGAGCAGCGTCGAACTTGCCGGCTCGCCGATATTTCCTTAGGTATCGCGCGAGGCGAGGCTGAATTCGTCGACCCAGTTTTCCCGACGCTGTTATTACAGATGGTCAAGTGCTTTTGTTCCGCGTCGCGCGTACATCGCGCCAGGAATCTCGGAATTCTCGAGTGTCGCGTCTCCGCAAAGAGAGCCCGCGGAAAGCGACCGGCAAAGAACATCGGAGCGAACGCAAATTAATTTTTTTCACGACAAAAAGTGCCTACAAAATTTATTTCTCGCGAGAAAGAATCGTCGTCGACCTTCGAATAAATTTATTCAGCTGGACAAATTTTTAGTAGCCAGTAAAATAATTTTTTAACGGGCAAATTTCGGCTAAGCTGTTTTATTGCCACGTTTATTTTCCTCGTGACAAGATATGGCCGCTAAAAATGCAATTTTTACGTGGAGAACGGAGGGAACATCTTATTGTTGAGAATCTGACGACTCTGCGCGTAAGTTGTCGGTGGGAGTCGCGGGGAGAAGGAAGAGGATGGAAGGAACGCGCGCGGTTGTTTTACGACGCGGAGTAATTTCGGAAGGGTTCGGCGCGTCGCGAGCGTACAGAGGAAATCGGCGGTCGGGTTGCGCTCACCGAGCTCGTCGGAGTCCGTGGCTCGGACGACGACGTCGTAGAAGGGCTTGGCCTCGCGGTCGAGAGGCCTCGCCGTGACGACGCGCAGCCCGTGGCCGGGTCCGTTCGCGATCAGCGCGTGTCCCGTGCTCCCGGTTTGCCGGTCCTGCAGGAGGAACGGAGTCTCGTCGGCGTCCCGCGCGTAGATCCTGTACCTGACGGGATAGCTACCGCGGGCGTGGACGACGGGGAAACCGGCGACCGCGGTTCCCGGCGGCGCGTTCTCCGAGACGTTGCCGCGGCCGAGACTCTTGCGAGAGAACCTCGGCACGTTTCGCCGGTCGAGGACGAAGAGCCGGAGGTCGTGGGTCTCCGTGCGGTTCGGGAGCTCCTCGAGGACGATCAGGTTGACGGGGTGATTCGCCAGGGGTCCGAGATCCGACGTCGTCATGACGATTCCGTTCTCCAAAACGGTGAAGAAGTTGGAGAAGCCCGTGTCGAGGAGGTGGTAGCTCGCCGTCGAGCTCATCCCGCTGCTCCTCAGGTGCCTCACCTCGAACCCCGGATGAACGTCGTGCGGCAGCACGGCTACTTTCGCGCCGACCATCGCCCCCCACAGTACGACCGCGGTGACGGCTGCGCACCACATATTGCGCTTCCTCCGTCAAACGGCACCACGATTTCCTTTCCCCGTGTTCGCGAGCCTTTCGCCGACCGTTCCTCACCTCCGCGAAGACTCGACAGTTTTCACGCCGTCGGCGACATCCTCTCCGCCTGAAACGGACAACGGTACAAGTACAACGCTATGGAAATGTTAATATTCGAGGTCACGCTTCGTCTGCCGGTTCATTTCAGTTTCCGTAAACGGAAATCGCGTTCATCGCGATCGTTGACGGTAATAACATTCATAATGACACGAACGCGGACATCGAACGAATAAATTCATAACAATTGTTGATTTCCATTGATTTGGTAGTAAGAACAAACGAAACGAGTGCGTATTTCCTCGTTTTACCATACCATACCATACCATACCATACCATACCATACAACAACTTGGCAAACTTTCGCCGCGATTCTGCGGCGGTCAAACTTTTCCCGACGACGATTCAACGAAAAACAAAATTGTCTCTCGCGAACGTTTTTGACGGATGAAACGCGACTTGTTTCGCGAAACGTCGATCGGGCCTCCCGCGAGGGTCGAGACCCGTTGTTGGGGCGACGAAAGACGAGGGTGAAAGACGCGACATTTTATAAAAGTGCAAGCAGCGCGACGAGCCGTCCCGCCTCGTTGCATCCATGGTAACGATCGTTCGCTCGGTTCCCTCTTCCCTCGTTTCCCTATATCTTCATTCCCCGTTATCCCCGGCAAACTCTGCGATTTTCTACCTTTGACGTTTCCGCTCGCGAACGCGGGCGGGCCCCGTTATCGCGTAACGATTAGGTAGACGTTCGACGTTGACAGTTTGAAACAACATCGAGGAAAAAAACGACGATGACAACGAAAAAAAAAAAAAACGGGGAAAAAAAAACTGCGAACAGGTATTCGGAGGGACAGCGGCACGATGGAGGACGAGGTACCGTGGCGAAATAGAAAATCTACTTCTCTTCCAAACAGGCTGAAAAGCTCTGTTTATTCGAACGCTCTACGAAAGAGCGTCTCTTGGCATTTTTTCCGCTATAGCATGATAGAAAAATCGGCCAAAATTGCGATAAAATGGAACTTTCACCTCGAATAATCTCCTGCACGTTCTGCACGCCACATTCGTTGTTCCGTTCCCGAGGAGAAGCCTAAACTGCGCGTAGTTCGTACGACAAGAAGTCACGCCGCGACTCTTATTCAGAAATTCAGAAAATCGGAAAAGCTCCCAGCTTTTCGACGCGCAATTCTCTGCTCGCGACCGTCGGAATACAATTTTATAGCCGCCAACCGGCTCTGCGTTGCATCCGCTTCATTTCCTATCCCTCTCCTACGTCCATTTCCGCGCATCCGTTTTCTTTTTTCTCCTTCGTTGCTTTTTCAACTTTCTCGCTGCTCTCGTTCCCTGTTCATTTTTTACGCCCTCCCTGCTATTTTGCTTCTGCTTCGTCGCTCGTCGCGGTCGAAAAAACGGCGAAAAAGATAGAACGACGGATAGAGGATCGGGATTTTTTAGCTGCGCTCACGATTTTCGACGGCGCGCGGCGTGAAAACGATGCGGGACATTTGTTCGAGAGTCGACCGGGACGCGCTGGGAAGATGCGAGGCGAAGGCTCCCTCCTTCGTTGATTCGACGGTTGAGCCACAATTTCATTTGATCTCGGCTCCGCGCCGGATGCGAGTCAATGCGCGGCCGAGCGAGGAACGCGAGAGATCCGAGTCGTACGAGGCTGACAGCGAGACGCGTTCCCCGCGCGTACCTAACGATCATATACGGGGCGTCGCGACGCGGCAGATGTGCCGCGCGCGTATCTCGTGCGTGCGCGTGGGTCCATCTCCGGCGCGGAACAACGAAGGGATTCAACCGCGACGCGGGAAATTTTCGATCCCCGAGAGAGGAGAAACGCGCCCGGGACGGACGAAACTCCCCGTAGGAACGAGCGGAACGCGGATCAATACGCCGACGACGACGACGACGACGTCGACGTCGGGAGGTTAGACGCTTTTTCGCAATTACGGCGACGCTTTTCCTTTCGGTCGAACGCCTTTGCGACGAACATCGCGCGTTTCTCCGCTGCGAACGAGGATTTCTCCTCTTCCAACTGCGAACTACTGGAAATACTATCATCGACCTCTCGTTAACTTTCGCGCGCCGCGACGCGTCCTATATCAAATTTCCGCGCGTAACTCGGCGAAGAGCGACGACACCGGGCTGAAAAAAATTGGAATGGAAATTTGGCATTCGTAGGTTTGTTCGGTTCGGCGAGGAGAAACTTCCGAGAAAAAGGCGTAAAAAGTGATCCTTCGCGCGGATGACCCCCGTCGAGGTCGGCGTTGGGAAAGGCGACACCCGATCCTTTTCGAAACGTATTAAATGACCGCTTTCTGCCGGCAGCGAAAAGTGATCCGGGCTTTACGCGCACGCCTCGATCGGACGCGACCGGCGGACGTGGGAGTGTATTTTTTATTCTCGATTCCATCTGTGATTCGAGCGGTCGGACGATGATCTCGTGTTTCTCGGACTCGCCTCGCCGTAGCCGCGTCCCTCCCTCGTTGCCCCGCGCGCCTTCCGCCGACGATTCGTCGGCGTAACGCGGACGCGAGCCGACGATCGACGATCGTTATATTGTTTCTAATTACCGCGCGTGAGTTTTCCCCGCGTACCGCGATTATTCGACGGAAGTCGCTCGAGATGCGTCCTCGATCGCTCCGGATGGGAAAAATCGAGCCGATCGTTTCGGGGGTATCTCCCGTCGACGGCGAGGTAGATCCCGTCGGTCTGCCCACGCGGCGTGCAACACCCACGACGTCGTACGTTACGCGCTGCCTAACTAGTCGTTAGTTACGGTTAGATCTGGCTAACTATCGATCCGAATTGAGTTCACCGCGAGGATTACGCAAGAGAGAGGAGGTGCTGAGAACTGGAAGCCCGCGGCTAAGAGAGAACGAACCTCGACGAATCGATCTGCGACCCTTCGTACGCCTCGACGTCTCGCCGTAAATATCACGCGGCGCTTTCTCGCAGGTAGAAGCTTTTCGACCAAATTCGACGGGCGAAATACGCGGCGATATCTCCGTAACGGTGACCAATACGGAAAAAGTTTTCGGATAAAAGTTGGAGAGGACATCGAGGCAAATTTTTCATTCTCCATGCAAAATTTCTGTGAAATGAAAACTGCGCGGGATACAGCAGCTCAAAGATAGCGGTAGAGCGCGGTTGTGCGAACCACGCGTCACGCGTTGCTGGACGTTCGCGTCGATATCTCCGAAACGGTGGCAAAGATCGAAAAAGTGTTGGGATAAAAAATATAGAGAATATTCGCGCAAAACTTTGTTGTCCAGTACAAAATGTCGCTAAAACGGATATTTTCCGCGAAACAGAGCCGCAAAGTGAAGGCTCGTGGTCTAACGACATTGCTCGTCGCGCGAATATCTTCGCAACGAAGGCTATTATCGGAAAAGGTTTCGCGCAAAGCCGACAGAAAAGAGACGACTTTCATCCGTGACGCGAGAATCTTCGAGATCGATAGTTTCTTTGAGGAACGACCTCGACGATCGCGTATCCGCGATAGCGTCGAGCGAGCTTCCTTTTGCGTATTCGCGCGCGTATCCGAGCAACCGTAACGAATATCGCAAAAACGTTCGTACAAATTCCGTAGCAACGGGCAAGACGCAACTTTCGACTCCCGTGCACGATCGCGCTGGAGCGAGCCGTTTTCGAGAAAAACGCGTTCGGAGCGCGAATCGCGGTCCCTCGACCGCGGCGTTGTCGACGATCTTCGTCCTATGCACCTCGAATTAGCCAAGAATCGATCCACTCGTTCTACGCGACGACCCGATCTAAAATTAAGTCCGCCACTCGCCCCGTGACACCGCGATTCGCGAAGTATTTCATTGACGCGAACGCGAGCGGCGAGCCGAGACAATTTTAAATGTTTTTGTTTTTCGCTGGAATCGTTTACATCTTTGGCCAGCGCGCGTCACCGTCTGCTCCAACGACCCTTTCGGTGCGAACCCAAAGGTTTGAAAAACCGTAATAATTCCAGAGCAGCGGCTACGACATCCGGTAACCGGAAGTGCCACATCTGTCGTGGCACGAGCCTCCCCCCGCAATTTTCAGCGGCAAACAATCGGGGAGGGAAAGGCAAAACAAAGGCGACGACGAGCGTTGTCGTTTGAATTTCGAGGCGCGTGAGTCACGAGAGATCGCGACACCGCGACCGCGTTAATCAACGCCTCAATTTTAATTCATCAAGACTCCGGGAATCGTCGAATGCTCGGGGCGGTCGGCGCGGTTCGAGGAGAGAGAGAGAGAGAGAGAGAGAGAGAGAGAGAGAGCGAGAGAAAGCGAGGAGATCGCTCCGCGGAGTCACCGTCTCGTCATCTCCGCGCGGACGAGATTCGTCGGTACGTCGACGCGGCGGGTGGCAAAAGTGGACGGGAAAAGCGAGGGGAACGCGAGCTAATAGAGCGCGAAGGGTCGAATTTATCCCGGCGAGGCCCGCACCCACCCGGAACCCCGTCGCGAGGTGCGCGGGGAATCCCCCGGCTGCGGGGAGGAAATCGAGAAAATGGCGGCTATCCGACCCAGGAGACACGTGGGATTTTCCTCCGGAGACCAAAGCGTCCCGACCGACCGGCGGTTCCACCCTTCCGAATCGCGCCGAATCGATGAGCCGGCACACGGCTGCCGGAACTTTTGGCGGCAAATTTGAAATCGCCGTCGTCGGCTCGTTGACGGGAAAAAGCGGGAGATCCGGAGGGAAAGCTCGGGCAATCGCGAGTTTGGCGAGGTCGGTGACGGTTTCGCGAGACGATTGGACCGAGACGGAGGAGAAAGAACGGGGCTCGATCCGAGGACGAGGAGGAGAGGAGACGCGGCCGAGGGGGACCTCGAAGAGGTGGGTGGGGGGGGGGGGCAGATTCCGAACCCCTTTCGAGCGAGACGGGCGTCGCGCGTGGCCGATACGTTCTCGGGTTCAACCGAGCGTCGAGTGCGTCTGGAGAGACCCCGGGACACGGGAACCCTGCCTCGAGCTCTCGAGGGCTCCCCTCGACTATGGGGGACGTTGCTCCGCGCACCCTCGGCGTACGCCGAGTTGCGAAGCGCGACCATCGGCCAAAAATAGTGCTCGACCGTTGCCGCCGCGTGCACCGAGGCACGAGGAGCCGCGCGCGTACGAGAGCCGCGACGAGGTGTCGGCGACGCGACGACGATTTTCTCACTTTTCCTCGCTCTCGCTCGTCTTCCGCCGCCGCGGGGACCGGTCCCGATTATTCCATCGCGAAAGTAGGAACGAAAAAACGAGCGATCGGTACTTCCGGTGTTGCGTTTAACGGAAATGGACGGGTGAGGTTCGGCAGTTTGAAAATGGCGTACGTCAAAGCGAACTTCCGGCATCCGGTCGGCATTGTTCGCACTGACACTGAAATTTCCAACTATCTGGGTGTAATTATGGCTCGGCGAGACAATCGACGATATAGTTTGAGGGGGCAAAAAAACAACACAATACGAACGTCGAGTGTTTAGCTGCGATCGCATCCATTGGCCACTCTCTCGTTATCCATGGATTTTTGATCCGGAATTGCCAGTTTCGCGTTGTCGGATGATTGGCGGAAGATCCGCCATCGGAACGAGTCGCGGAGCATGTTTTTGTCGCGCCCGCGCGCGCATCGACCGAGTTTTTCCAAGAGTCGAGGTGAAAAATCGCACCGGGCAGCCTCGGCTGATGGACTAGCTCCTGGCGCGCCTCGAGACGAGTTGAAGGAGTACCCGCATGGCCCGATTCCATCCAGCCGATCGCGAGTAATCCCCGCTCAAAAAACGCGATCAAATCCAAAAAAAAGCTCGACTGCGGCTATCTCCGAAACGGTGGGACGAAACTACGTCGTGTCACGTGTCGTTGGAATCGTCTCGACGCCCGCGACAAATTCCCACCAACGAGACGCGCGTCCGAGTCGAAAAAAAAATCCACCGTTCGATATCGATCGATTTTCGCGGCCGGCGACACCCGGTATAACGGAGGTCACGCGACCAGACAATCCAGCCCCGCTCGAGCCGGCTCTGCACGGTGTACGTATACGTAACGATCGACACCGCGACCCAGTTCGAGATATCGAAGTTCAAAGGTGAACGAATAAGCGACGTTTACGATGTCGGTGTTAAGCAACGGAGCAAAACCCCTAGCGATTTTCGCGGTCATCCGGTGGCTTCCCAAAGAAACGAGAAAAAAAACGACTCGTAAATCGAATTCGTAGAATCTAACCCACCACGCCTTTCTTGCTGCTCCAGCCTACGGAAAATGTATGGAAAAAAAAAAAAAAAAGCCGAAACAACGTAAGGAAAATTCCACATCGTTTCTTCTCCGTAAAAACCATCCCGAGGCTGCGCAAGCTCCGAGAACGTAGATTCGCTGGGTCGAAATATTTTCGGGAAGATTTCGTGCTTTCAAAGGGATAAAAACGGCGGTGGTACGGGAAAACGCAACGCTGGCAGCGAAACTCGGCGATGATATTTTCGCGGGGACGGGCGCAAGCCTGGCACAACAGCGAGGGCGAGGGAAACCCTAAAGGGCGTACCACCGTGACTTCCTTACTTGGCGAAAATCAATAACGCGTTTGGGGGTGTAGAAGGAACCTGCCGGAAAGTCGCAGGAGAAGACGCGTGTACAGGACCGGACGTACGAGAGTGGTAACGGGAATGTCACAGGTCGAAGGTTCGTGCAAGCTCGCGAGCTTCCACCAGCGGAGAGAAAGCGAGAGAGGAAGATGAAATTGAGACGTGCGTGGAGCACGAGATCATCCATCTTCGCCTACGTCATCCCTTTTTTTCCCTTCTTTTCGCCAAGCTAATATGCGCACGCACGCCGTACGGCTACGAGGATACGCGTAGATTTTTTGTTTTTCCCTGTTTTTTTTTTTTTCTCGTGCTTCCTTCCTTTGACAAACACGCGTTGACAGAGAGAGAGAGAGAGTCGATAGAGGCGCACCTGCTGTCGGTCGTCGCAGTCGGTTGCGACGCCGCGCGATGCTGCTCACCATGATATATTTAATGTTGAAAGTGACGCGCGATGCGGCCACATAACAGGATACGGGAAAAACGCTCGCGGAGAGACCAACGACCCCGTGGAATATAAATAATACGCTCGAATGAATATAAACTTAAAAATAAAACTTGTCACCCGATTCGAAACGTTCCGCGCGAAACGCGACCAAATTTCCCTCCCGTACTACGAGCGCGCGCGATTTATTTCTCCTCGTTTCGGCGAGCTCGCGAAAAAACGTGGCCGGAAATTTTCACGTTTTCCCAACCGCCTCGCGGATATTTCACGAGCAACGCGTCGAAAATATCGTTGACGCCGGACGGCGCGGATACCGCGAACAATATCGCACCGGCGACTCCGTAGATCGCGCGGGTATCGTCTCGCGTAAATTTTCGTATGCTCGGCGGAAATCGCATCGCGTTACGGGTATCGCGTCGCCGACCCGACACCTCGCACCGGCGTATATTTCGAGCACGAGGAATGATCGATACGTCGTCCTCGTCGACGTCGTAGCGCGGTGCCAATTCCTCCTATTCCGAGTTTTCGCTTCGCCAACTCCCAAATTCCAAACGCTCTACCCGGAGCAGCGCGGAGCTTTCGCCGAACCCGATATCTCACCGCGCTTGCTCTCGTCGACTTACGTTTGACAGGTACCTCGGTCCCCTCCGTCGCTCGATGCTTATTTATCCAATGAAACAACTAATCCAAGGTCGAGCGATGATCACAGAAAAATTCACTCAAAAAAACGCACCCTCACTCGCGTTATACCACGGTATTTTCCGTCACTCCGTAACCGCTACCCCGGCCGCGACGTCGGGGCGAAGAATACGATCGGGTGTACGTAGTCTGCGCGCAGCCTCACGCGCGGCGCCGAGGACTCGTGCGTCTATGCCAGGGCGCAGGTCGCCGCTGGTAGTACTACTGTACCAAGTACCACCACCACCACCACCACCACCACCACTATTACTACGACGACGACGACGACTACTACTACTACTACTACTACTACTCCTGCTGCTGCTGATACTACCGCCACCCGAGCGCCGCGCGCGGGGGACGAGGGCGGGTGGTGGGACCGGATCGTTGGTTGAAAAGCGTCGTCGCGTCGTCGTGTGGTCCACGCACACGCTCGACGCGGCGCGACCCGAGGCTGTCCGGAGCGAGCCGAAGCCTCCGCTCGGCTCCCTTCGCCCCGTTCGGCGGGGTGCCGTGCCAGATGGGGTGGCCGACGAACCGGCGCTCGTTTCGGGATTTCGGTACCTATCTAACGAGAGACTGCGCTGGCGCGTCGGCCTTACCCTGGACTGGCACACCCGACTCCTCCGCTCGACGGAACGAACGAACCGCAGGGGTCACCGTACGCGATGTTCACTCGATGCCCGCGACCACCTAGTACCGCGACTCGCGGCCTAACCGGCTAATATATCCGATCGACGCGTCAACCCGATGACGACGACGACGACGACGACGATGATACGCGGGAGGACCGCTCGGTTGCGTCACACGTACGTTGCGATGTAACGTTAGTTACGACGCGACGCACGCGAGACGAGACCGGGATCGCGAGTATGGTCGTTCGAAAGCGACGCGTCCTAACCTTGCGAAAGACTCGACCACCTTATCAAAAGAACTGCAACATAGCCGTATCCCCTGTCCTCCTCTTAGAACGAGAATCAATCTAGTACCGACGTGTTGAAAATTTAAAGTTTAAAATCGTGATCCAAAAATGTTCCGTTCACAAACTAGCAAACCAACGTAAGCTGCGAATAAAAGCTCGAGCTCCGAATCAAATTAAATGAATGACGGAAAACGATGTTGGAAAAAATACCAATCCCATTGCTCGTCGTGGAATCGATGCGCGACGCAACCGAGTAGGTTGCTGCCCGTTACTGAAAAAGCCCTCGATGGATTCACGAGGTAGACGGCAAAATAATTCCCGTCATTGCGTACAGCGTACAAATTTAACATGTTTGCGTGTCGATTAATGCTGTTCTCGCAGTCCGTTTTCCAACACACAAATCAGCCGGAGTAACGCTTTTTAAACGTAACTCTAACATTCGTTCGCGTTACTTTCACCACAGAGCTTCGTCACCGCACGCGAAGTGTGTTAAAGTAACGCTAACTTTGCGTAAAAAAAATGTTTAAAAAATGTGTGTTACTCGATCTTTCGAATCGCTATGGCAATCGCGCGTTTCGCGTTAGGTAGGTACGATTCCGACCGTTCGTTGTTACACGCGTCGTTAGACGCGTGAGATTCGGTGCCGAACGCGGGTAACGTACGTTACGCCGCGGAGCACTCGTACGAGTTTGCGACATCGGGGTTACGCGAGTAGCGAGGATCAACTTCATCCGCTTCTTCTTCGTTATCGCGTTACATGATCGCCGAATTCGCGCGACCTCGGGAATTGAGTTGTTGCAGCGACGCGATACGCGCGACGAGGTGGTTGCACCGCGATGCGAGGCAAACAATCGCGAGGTTTCAAAGGGAGAAAATAAAACTAGCGAAGTACGTTCCGTTCTCTGCTTCGTGACTATTATTCGCGAGCTCGACGCTGTTTTTTCAAACGCATGGAGTTGGCATTTGCTCTCAGCGGTCGCCGGTATTTGCAACCACTAGCTATCTACTCTGCGTAACTATATACTCCTCTCGATCGTTGAATTTCTCCCATTTAATTTAAAAAAAATTGTTATAGCTCGATTCGGTTTCATGATTTTTTATCGCGATTGGTCGCAGACCGTAGCCTATTGGAGATTCTTCAAAAGTGTCCGTTAACTCTTTGCTGTAACTGGAACCGTCTCGTCGGTGTTGGCTCGGACGCCCAATTTCCACGAAAGTTGTCATATTTTCTCTGTTATCAGAGTAACGGCTGAAGTGACAATAAAAAAGTTCGGGAACAATTTGTAGGGAATCAAATTTCCTACAAGAAGTGTCTCATTACATATTTTGCTAACGTGCGCGGTTCACGAGATATATTGAAATTTTTGAATTTGTGATATAGTACAACACGAGTTAAGTTCGATGAACGTTTGATCTTCGATATACCAAAGTGAATATATCTCGTGAACCATGCACCTCAGCAAAATATGTAATCAGACCTCTTTTGTAGTAAATTTAATTGCCTACAAATTGTTTTTGAATTTTGTCATTGCAGCTTCAGCCGTTACGCTGATAACGAAGAAAATATGACAGTTTTCCTGTAAATTGGGCTAATTCAGCCATCCTTTCATCGTACAGCCATAAATTTCTTCAGACTTTTCGAAATCTCACAAATTCAGAGCTGCGAGTACTGAATTTTTTTCTACTTTCTGAAATTTGATAAATGTTTTTTTCCAAATTTTCATTATTTTCACATTACAAAGTTGACTGAAAGCACAGGACACCGAATTATGTTTTCGTTAATCTTTCTCAAATTTCTTTGTCGCAGACACTAATAGAAAATTGATGGCTGTACGATAAAAAATTGGCGCGTCCGGTCGCGAAACGCGCGCCCATTTAAAACGCAAGCCCAGGCGAGGAAACCTCGAGTTTGTCCCGATTTTCTAAGCCGTGTTCGTCGTCCTCGAGGTTTTTTGCCTCCGACGATCGCGTCGTGCGTGCGGCGAGGGAATCAAAGTTCGGGAACGCGGCAATTCGGTGTCGCCGTATCGCTGAAAGAATCGCGACGGACCAATTTCGCGCAGGTACCAGACGTTCGTGTCGACTGACGAGCAGGCCAACGTCAGGGGGGGGGCTGCTAACAATCGCAGCGAACAGCCCTCGAATCGCTCCTCGCGAGCGCCGCTCTCTCTCTCTCTCTCTTTATTTCTCACTCGAAATTTTTATTCCCTCCCCTTTCTCCATCGTCCCAGCATTTTCTTCGTCGCGATAACGCAGCAAACGGGCGAGCAAAGTTATCGATTTGGCCGACGACGTCTAGACGCGATCACGGATCGGCTGCCAAAACTTTCACGGGAATCTAAAAATAACAAGAAAATATCGCGACCGGATCGGAAACGCGACGGTACTTCTGATGCTGTCGATCGACAGTGTCGGAAAATTTCGACCTTTCGACACCAAGCGGCAGAGTACTCGTCGAGTGGATCAGTCGAGACCAAAATGCCCGACGGTGAATTTGATGCCTTTATCGCTCGAGCCGAATCTATCTTTATCGCTTTTCTACGATGACATCAATTTTTTCCTTGCTCGCTTTTTTCCTATATTGCAATTTATTTTTCACTTCTTAGCTCGGTTCGCCAATAAAGCGTGTTTTTTTTTATTTTTATTGACTATATTTTTCCCATTTCTCATTTCAATCCGTTAAAAAGGCGTGATTTTTCAGTTTTCTCAAACTATAACTTATTAGCTCATCTATGAGTTTTTCAAAATTTGTAAAATTAGATTAAGAAAAAACAAATGTATTATTTTTTGCCCTAAATTATCGTGTCGTCGTCGGTCCTCGATACGCGTGCAACGTTTATGGAAAAAAAAGTGAGAAAAAGCTCGAGCCAGGATCGTTTTTCGCGATGACGGAACGTTGGTCCGATGGTAGATTCGAGGACACCGTGTACGGCGAGCCGGCGAGGCCGTGGTAACAAAAGACGCGTCGTCGAGAAGAGAAGTAAGAGGAGCGGACGGAGGAGCGGAGCGGAGGAGCGGAGCGGAATGAGAGGTAGGAGAGAAGAGAAACGGGAAGAAAAGCAATCGGAACAATAATATACAAACAAACGTAACGCAAAAGGGTCTTTCTTATTTCTCTTCTCCGCTCATCTCCTCTCCCGGCAACATCCGACACGCGCCCGCTCCGACATCTTTGTTCCTCTCCTTTCATTCCGCGTTCCGCCTCGGACGTCTTTCCTCGCCTCGATGCACCGTTTCGCCCACCACCGCCGAACGGAACGTGCCACGAATCGGACCCGAACGCATCTGTATACGTGTAACTTCGGATCCGGATCGAAACGAGAAGCCCTCGTTCGGGGCGCGGGCTAACCAGATGATATTATTCATCCGCGGCATGAAAAATTCATCCCTGACCTCGACTGATGCGCTTTAACGAGAAACGTCTTTCTACTTTTTTCCCCTCCGATCGACCACATCGATTATAGTCGGTCTAGTCTAGACCATCGATTTCCATAAAGGGACAAACAGAGAATCTACACTTTTATTCCTATTTATCCAAACGTTTTTTTTTGTCCTCGAAATTTCGTTGACCCGAGCCGTTGACAAGCAAAAGGTAGTAATAACGATATCTTGCCGGGGACGCCAGCGGAAATCGACGGGAAGTGGCAGGAAAATTGGAAGAAACGACGAGGATCGGGAAACTGGCGACTTTTTTTTTTTTTTGTCTTTCAGAAACAAGGGACGACGGAGTCTCCCCGCGCTCTCGTTCGGGGGGATGCGAAGGGTGCGCGCGCCAGACGAGGACGGAGGCTTGTCTCTTGGAAAAGCTCTCTGCTCTGCTCTTCTCTTCTCTTCTCTTCTCTTCTCTGCACGGTCTCGATCGACTGGGTATAGCCGACGCGACGGCAATCAATAAATTGCCACGGCACGCCAACCTGCTTGTTATTATTATCGTTACCTATCCCGAGTACACGACCGCGTAGTAGCGGCGCAGCGTGCCGCGGTTGATCCTCCGTCGTCGCGATACCAGCGCCCCGCGACGCCGACGAGGAAACCTTCGAGGTCGACGTCGGGTTCTGATCCTCGAGCACCGAGAATAGTTTTACCGACCGCGAGTCGTCCTTTCCCCCTTGGAGGTTCGCTCCTTCTTCCGAAATTCACCTTATAAATAATTTCATTTTTGCTAAAAATGGGGCGCCATCTTGGAATCTCGCAAATCTCACGACTGTGGGTAGAGCACTTTTTTTTTCAAGAACACTTCTTAAAAGCTTGCCCGTGAAAGAGTTAATTGGGAAACGCTCGCTTGGCGAAGGGTAGAGGCAAATAGACTCGACCCGATTGCGCGTTATCGCTGATTGCGAGCGAAGAGGGTAAACTTTGGCAGGAGTCGCGGATCAGTCGTCGAGCGAGGCGCTAAATTACGACCACTCGGTTTATCTCGCGGTGCTTGGGAAACTAGCTGTTAACTTGGCGGAGATAAAACGAGTCGCGCCGCAGGGATTGCCGCGAGCTTTCGACCCGCGCTGCGTCGGCGAGCAAAAACGCGGCATCGAAGGCAATTGCCCGCCCCTGCGGGACAGGTTAACGAGGCGGGACGACGAATCGCGAACAAACCTTGGAGTAGACGGGTTGACAAAGATGAGAAAACTGTCTTTTGTTTCGTCGATCCTCGCGAAGAAGAGTTGCTTGGAAATCGAGAGAGTCCGCGTTTCGGTCGAATCTGCACCGCGCGACGCGTCCAAACCGCAAACCGCTCCTCCTCCTCGGACCTGTAAAAAGAAAACTCGATGTAACGACCGTTCGAAATAATTATCATACGTCCGACTGATTTACAGGATAACAATTATTGCAAATCGTCGGTATTTCGCACCGCTGCGACGAGCTTTTCGCGCACATCGGTAAAACTCGTTGTGAAACTCGACGCGTCGGTAACGCAGGGCTCTGCGTTGCAGGTTTGGCTAGTTGGTCCGTTTCGCCGCTACCAGCGGCGCCACAGTCTGGCGCGACTCGTCCCTCGGCAACGCGCAAGCGAGCTCTTCTCTGCAGGCCTTTTCATCAGAATTTTTTTTCCCGAGTGTCAGCCATCTCTTTCCTACTTTGTTATAAACCCGCATGTTAACGTGCCCGAATACAAATAATTAAAATTGACGAATATAAATAAATCATCCGAAACAAAAATATAGGTCAAGTGTGCCGCCCGTTTCGATAATACGATGAAAAGGGTTATTCAAATTTTTCGCTCCACTACCAACCAGCTAGAAATTGCGCACATCGACAATTGGTCCGCGATCGTGGGCCTTTGGCAGCTGAGCATTGGCCCAAGGCTGGTCAGTCGATCGCTCGTATCAGAGTTACACGCTTCAAAACCTGACCATTGACTAAGAATTTTATTTTTAGGTGCCGCTACTTAAAATGCTGAAAGTTTCTGTTTCTACGTATCCATATTTATATTTGTACGCATAGAAATATATTTGATGTAGGCACTTTTAAATGGAGCGAAAAAATACTCGATACTCAGCTTTGTATGGTAAATCTCCTTCGTTTCTGCTCTCCGCCGAGAAATTTCTCGGTCCGGTGTCCGTCGACGAGGCTCATTCTTCATTCCACTCGTCGATGTACGACACGTTTTCCGGTCCACGAATCGTCGGGGCTCCGCAGCTTCTCGCAACAACGCAACAATACCGTCAAACGAACCGTGGAGGAATTCTTTAGCTTTCTAGCTTTTCCCCTGTTCTCTCCGCCGTCTCGTCGCCGTTTCTCGTTTTTCTTTCGCCGTTCGCGTTTCCATCTCGAGAGGAGGACTTCGCGAATCATGGAGAACGCGTGCTTGCCAACGCGAGATACGGGCGGAATGCCGAGAAGCGTTCGGCGACCAATGAAATTGCCGGGAAATATCGGCGACGCGGAAGATAAAATGCAACGTACTCGAGTCGATTATTCGGAAGAATCGCGAACGTGGAGTCGAGCCAAGCGGGATGGTTGGGAATTTTCGCGAAGGATCATCCTCGCGATTATTCGCTTTCGCGTCTCTGTCGTTTACAGTTTGGTGGAAGCATCGACGTATATTTCTATATTTACAGATATTTTAGCCTAACTCGCCAGCGATCAATACGCGATCTCGATGCGCTCGAGTTCGTTGATGGTCGGTCGTGCCTTGAAGCGGTGGCGTTCGCAGAAATCTTGGATCCTGAGGCAGGCCTCTTTCAGTATGTCCCGCGGCACGGTGATGACGATGCGGATGTACGAGGGCGAGTCGAAGCACTGAAAACGAATGTTGATCGGTCGAGGGAACGAGAACGCGGGCTTCGTTCGCCGATATGGCGATCGTCCCGGTAGGCTTACCTGTCCGGGGAGACAGAAGACGGATTCCTCCGTGAGCATGCACTGGATGAACTCGAGGTCCGATTTGAAGGCGGCGAAGCAGGCCAGATCTATGTGAACCTGACGGACAAAAGATGCGTTGTCGGTGGACAGGAAAAAAAAACGAGATTGGGAGCAGGTGGGTATACTTGCCATCATGTACATCGCTCCGTCGGGCATGATCGGCGTGAGGCCGCGAATCTTCGACAGGTAACCGTAGGCGAGCTTCGAGTGATCCTGAAAAACGCGAGCGAATGAAATCGAGTCGAGGACGCAGCGTCGGGGAGGCGAGGAAAACTCGAATGATCTTACGTATAGCGTCGAATTCACGTCGTCGAAATACGATTGAGGAGTATTTTTCAAGATGGCAGGCAGCGCGCCCTGTATTAACGTGTTGCTGCCGATTATCCGCTGGCTCAGACACTGTAATCCCTTCACGATCTGCAAAAACAATTACTTCCGCGTCAGCGGGGGCATTGCGAACGATATCGGTCGGAAAATCGGTTGGAAAATCGGTTGGGATCGCGAGAGGCACGTACAACGTTGGGAATAGATCGGGAGCAAGGATCGGGAAGAAGGGATAGAGTGAATCGGCGACGACGAACGAATTTACCTCCTTGTCCAGTATACCGTGCTTGTCGTGTACGATGATCCATCCTATTCTCCATCCCGGCACCAAAAACCTCTTGGCCAGGCCGCTGCAGGAGAGGATCGGTACGTCGGAGGATAGAGAGGCGAGCGAGTGATACGATCGTCCGGGAAACACCTGGAAATGATCGACGCGCCTGAAAGTTCGGATCCGCCGTCTTCGAGGAGAGAAAAGTTCATCGATCTCGTTTTCTCTTCCTTCGTTACCATATACTCGTAGATTTCATCGGCAATGATCGGCAAGTAGTAACGGCTCGCCACGTCAAGGATGTCCAACAAGTGATCGCGATGGAAAACTGAGCCGCACGGATTCGACGGATTGTTGATTATGATGGCCGCGGTATTCTCGTCGATTTGGGCCGCCAGGTCGTCCAAGTCGATTTGCCATCCGGATTCCGGCTGAAACAATCGGTACCGAAAGTTTGCTACGACTATTACCGAGCAGCACGATATTATTACCGGGGTCACAACTCACGCGCAAATCGTAAGATTTCACGGCGATCCCGAGCCCTTCGGCGAGCGTGCGATAAATGGAAAATCCCGGCTTCGGGATCAGTATGTTCTGTCCTTGGCGCGCGAGCGCGGTGATGCAGAGGTCGAGGGCACACGAGCACCCGCTGCAAAGTACGACGTTCTGCGAACAAACGAAATTCCCGAGTATTCCGGTTGACAAAAGTTGCAGCTTCTCCGCGTTCGCCGATCCCACTTTTATATAAGCGCGACGAAAATCGGCGGGATCGGACGGAGAGAGACCAACGATTTCTCACCTTTGGATCCACTTTGAGAAACTCGTTCGAACTGTACTCCGCGACCGCCTCGCGTGCCTTCGGATAACCTTGAATATAAAATTCGCCGACGTTTTTACGCTTATTAATCGAAAATTCGACGCCGATTTCGCGCGTCGCGGAAATAATCGGCGCAGGCCGAGGTAGCCGCGAATCGCCGACGTCCTCTCACCTGTGCTCGGCGCGTAGCCGTTGTAAGAACCGGATTCCAAGCTTTCTTTGACAGCCTCGACTACTTCGCGCGCCGGTTTCAAATTCCCAAAAATAGTCGGATCACCTGTGGGAAAAAAAAACGAAGGAAAAAACGGTCGATGCGCAACTTTTCGGCGGAGCTGGCGCGATAAACTAAAAATGCGTGCAAAAAACGCGAGCGGAACGAGGGAAACGAAGCAACAGACACAAATTTCACGAAACGATTTTTGCTTCCGCGATCGTTTTTTTTTGTTTGTTTGTTTTCAACTTTTTTCAAATTCCATCTGCCCGATTCTTCTCGCGCGTAACTTCCAGTCGCGACCAGCTAATTTCAAATTTAATTACACGCGCGAGAACGGACGGATGAATAATTTAGATATTCATCGCTGTTATATGCATCGAAAATACGGACGAAGGGAAAAACGAGTTTGGATGCGTCCGGCCGAGCGCGGAGAAAAACTGGGTAAACAACGAATGTTAGACGCGAATCGACCGAGATAGGAAAAAAACAGACGTCGGAGAACCAATAGAAAAACGCGACTGCGAATAACAAATATTTGCCAATTATTTTCATACGATTTTCGCTCGAGCGGCGACAAATCCGGCCTCTCGCCCGGGGAAACTCATTTTTTCGACAATAATTCGTCCGCGAAAATCGGAACGTTGGAGAGGAGAACGGGTAGAAGAAAAAAAAAAACGGCTCTTTACTTTTCTGGAAAATTCCAAGACTTACCGATGGACAGCGCTATCATCGGTTTGCTGGGATTCGGCTCCGCGACGATGTTCTCGACGATCGAGCGGATCGGATTGCGCGTGTTCCTCGCGATGTCCGAGGCTTGGACGTTCCAGAACTTCCGATCGGTTTGACCCGTCGCGGACATTGTCACGTGGCGATGGTGGTTAGTTGTGGACGTCGACGGTTTTCCTCCCGATTTTTCCGCTTGCTTTCCGCGACGCGACGACACCGTGCTGCTGCTGAAATTTCCCGTTTCCCTCGCGCGTTTTTCGATTTTCCGTCGGGGCGAGGAGAGGCGCGCTGCGTCGCGATGCGTCGTACGAGAAACGATTCGGCAATAACGGATCGGCGCGGTGGCAATTTCCACGGGAATAGAGTCAGACGACGGGATGAAAACGGCGGAGAGCTCCTCGGCGAAACCGGATTGGCCGGACGAGTCCACACCTCTCGATCACTTTTTAATTAATTCCCGTATCATATCTGCGACGTAGGTACGCAAATCCAAACCGAGGCCCGCGCCTCTCGCCTCTCGCCAACGAGCGATCGGCATTCCGCTCGACTCGTTATTACCTCTCGTCCGGGATTCTCGACTCATCTGCCGCCGAAAATAAAAAATCGACCGGCGAGCAGAAATAAAAACGTCGCCGAATCCCGAATCGCGTCGAGTTTGCTGCTTCCGTTCCGAGCAAACTCCGAGATTTCACGTTCCAACGAGATTCCACGCTGCGTCCTCGCCGCGTTGAAACGTCACCGATTTAAACGAGCGAGAAAATCGTCGCTGGAAAAACAGTCGAATAATTTATAATTACAATGCTCACGATACGTTTGGAAAACGATGATTTTTTTTCCACTACCTACCTGTTGAGAATTCACGCGTGATTTTCACCGTTTACGTCGCTGAGCTTCCGACGGTTTCCACTCCAGCGTTTTTCAATGGGTAAAACAGCGAGGTTTATGGTGCAAACTAGCGAACGTACGCCTCGTGCGTTTCGAGCCGCCTTCAATCTGCGGACAAAGTGTCGCGCGTGTTCGAAAAACGACGAATACGCGGGGAGCTTTAAAATGAAACCAGCGAATTTTGATACATCTTGTTGACCGTCTTAAAATTGTATAATTCAAATTCAGCATTTTAGACACAGCTGTATCAGAAAGTTGCGCGTAGCTTGATCATCTGCGACGTGAATGTTGACAAACCTTCGTTTTTTTGTTTGTTTCTTTTTTTTCACAATTTGCGATTCGCATGATTTACTCGCGCGGACAACGGGCAGCGACGCTGGGTGCCTGTAAGCACCAATAGATCGGCGACGCGTACGGCTCGCTAGGAATTTCTCGTCGCGACGCGTTGTTGTTGTTGTTGTTGACTCGCTGCTACGATCTTGTTTATTTATCGCCTCGATTAGAAATAGTAGTGACGCGCTAGAAAACCTGGGAAACATTCACCTGTTTCCCGGCAGCACCACCACCGCTGCCGCCGTGTTTACGCGCGCGGCAGGTTGATAATCGAGCGCCGCGCGCGAAAAAGTCTCACCTCGCGTTTTCCCGGGCCGATATCTCGCGACTCGTTTCGTTTCCGGGATCTTCGCCAGTTGCAAGTCACTCCGGCGAACGGATAGGACCACTTCTCGCCGAGACCGCTGCTCTTCGTCCGCTGGTGCTCGAAAAAAAGGGGAAAAACCGTCGGAAAAACGAGCGAACGACGCAGAAACGCGAAGATAGCCGACGAAAGCCGATCGGATATAATTCGGGAATAATTGAGGCGCGGCGATCGCAACGGAGAATCGCCGATCGACGTTGAATTACGGGGATTCGTGCACATTTGACGTATCATTTTATTGGTTACGTAGCAAAATACCTACTTAAATATTTGGTGTCGCATGATTACCAAGCTAGGTCGTTATATCGTACAATATGCGAATCAAGCCACGTTTTTCTCGAATATACCTATGGGCAGTGTTCGGTGAATAAATCTCCGTATCTCGTCGTTCTCGAGTCGCGCGTCTCCCACAATTTGTCGTAATCTCGTTGCTAATAGTGATAGTTGTTGCAGCAAAATCGATAAATTGAACGTGATAAATTCAACATATTTTTCAAACATTCTCGTACAATATGCGTGACGTTTACACGCGCGCGCGCACGCACGCACGGGCGCGCGTGTATATATATATATATATATATATATAGAGATTTTTTGTTTTTATACATATATATATGTGTGTATATATATATAGAGATTCATTTAGGTATATATGTTTGCATAAATTATATATTATTTTACATGCTATATGTATACTGCGAGCACTCGTTTGGCCTGTTTTTTTTTTATTGTCATTTTTATTTTTTTCCATTCTCTGCCGGTTATTCCACGCGTACGCGTTGTTCTACGTATACTCGAGTCAATAGTCTCGGACGACCGTCTCTCTCCTTCTTCCTCTTCTTCTGCCTCCGCGACTCTCCCCCCCCCCCCCCCCCCCTCCCCAAAGTTCCTTCGACTCCTCGGCTCGTGGAATAATTTCGTTTCGATCTTCGTCGCGGATCGCTCTTCGCGTTTCGGCTCTTTCGCGTGGCATTGGCGAGGCGAGCGAGACGCGCCTCCAAGACTAGTCGCGTTCGGCCGTTTGTCTCGGCGTGCGGATTACGGGTTACGATGGCGGGGATGTGAGTTAGCTTTGCGTTTATTCGTTTATTATTCAACTTTCTCGCGCCTCGGGACTGACGCTTCCTCCGGGAGATATATCATATACGCGTGTGCGCGTGTACATATAGATATATACATGTATATACGTATACGTACGTACATATATATATATGCATGGTATATGTGTGTGCGTGGTGGGTTTATACGTATATACGTACGGGTATATACGCATACGTCGCGTGCTCGTGTCTCTGCGTGTTCGCGCGCGTGTTTCGCGACTATCGCTCTCTCTCGTGTTTCCGCGTACGCCCGTACCTACGCGTACGTACGCGCGTACGTATATACACGCGGGTGCGCGTATTACGTGCTCTTTATACACACTTGGCAACGGCTCACTCGCGTTCGCAAATTGCCCGCCTTCAACGTCTCCCTCTGCGGCGCGCGGAACTGTTGGTTCTGGTCGATCGTCGCCAACCAGAAGCTCAACTTGTTCGCGAAGAAGTGACACGTGCCGCGCGCACCGTTGCACTCGATGAACGGCGTGGCCCGGAAGTCCTCGAGGCAGGAGCCGGGGCTCGACAACGATTGGCCGCCACCCTGGTCTCCGGCTCCGGTATGCTGCGAGAAACGGAAGAGAAGAAAAACGAAACGCCGATATCAGTATCTCTCATCCTGCGACCCCCCCCCCCCCCCCCCCGTAGGTTATACCCACCATGACGAAGCTGTAGCCCAACCAGAGACCGGTCCAGCCGACGGGACAGTCGGGGTTCGATTCGGACTGACTGTGAACTGCTATCACGTTAGCCGGAGCCTCGCAGACGACGCATCTGGAAAGAGAGCGAGACCGCTTAGATATTTTGCCCGCTTCCCGCCTCCGTGGAATCTCCAGCCTTTTTTTTTTTTTACCTGGATATGTACGGCTCGATCGCTGCTTCCTCGACCGGCATCATCGGGATGGCCGTGTTGGTGGTGAGCCAGTAGGAGCGATCGTTGCGACTCGCGTAGTTGCAGACGTTGTTGAAGTCGCAGAAGAGGAACGGCATGGTTGAGAACCTCCTCATGCACGAACCGGCCGAACCTGTTTTAATCGCCATAAATTTATCAAACGACTCTCGGCGACGATTTCAAATCCGCGGATATCTCTGCCCGCCTGCCGAACGATTCGCCGAGCGAGTGTGGTCTCACCCTTTGCGAACCTCCTCCCCAAGCTCTAGCGTAACCCCAACACTATTCACCGCGTTCCCGACAACCCCCTCCCGAGCTTCTCGCTGCCCAACAATTTGGATCTTCCCCCGACTTCTCCGGATCTCTAGATCTTTTTCCCCGTCTACGGCGCGCTTCTAGGCGGACTAATCTAACTCGACTGATGGTAAGAGGCGTACGTACCCAAGTCCTGCGAGTGTCCGCGTTCGTTTCCGTCGAGATACAAGAGACTGTATCCGTCCCAGAGCTTCAGGTGTCCCGGCTCGCAGGTCGGTACCAGCTGCGATTGACTATGCCTGACGAGCAGAATACCGGTGAGATAGTCAGGGGTAGCCTGGCACGAAGCTCCCGGCTCTCCCTTGAACCCTTGCTGTCCCGGCAGACCTCCGGTGCCGGGGAAACCGACGGGACCGATGGGTCCCGGAAGACCTTGGTTACCCTTCAGTCCCGGGAGTCCGTCCATTCCGGTGTTACCCTTTTCGCCGTCGAAGCCCGCAGGTCCGGGGAATCCGCGATCACCCTTCGGTCCCTGAGCTCCCGGTGGTCCGCGGAAACCTGCGATTCGTCGAAGAACGAGTTGACAAATGTCACGCGCGAGCGACGAATTTCGCCGCGTCTCGCGGCGGCCGGTCAGCCTCGCGACTCACCTTGCGGTCCCGCTTCTCCTTTGGCGCCCTGTAGCGGCTGGAAGCAGTCGTCGCCGCGGTCACCCTTAGCTCCGATGAGCCCGGCAAGACCCTGGAGTCCCGCGCGACCAGCGAATCCCTTGTCTCCTTTCTCGCCGTTGCGGCCGTTCAAACCGTCCAATCCCTGAAGACCCGGCTCGCCCGGTGGTCCCTGAGGTCCGTCGAAGCCCGGTGTACCCGGGATTCCGGTGTCGCCCTTCTCTCCCGGCGCACCGAAGGCTCCGGGTAGACCGACGTTACCCTTTTGTCCCTGGGGTCCGGGGGGCCCCGTTATTCCCGGCAATCCCCTCTCTCCCGCGGCCCCTGGTCGCCCGTCCATTCCCGACAAACCTTCCTCGCCCTTCTGACCCGCGGGACCGACGGGGCCCGGAAGTCCTACCGCTCCCGATCGTCCGGGAAGTCCCGGCAGACCGCGTTCTCCCTTCTGACCGAACAGACCGGGCAATCCGTCGCGACCGGGTTTGCAGCCGAGTCCCGGCAATCCCTTCTCTCCCTTGACGACGAGCCCTTGCGGTCCTATCAATCCCTGCGGTCCCTGGTTACCTGAGACGCGACAAACAAATAAATTAGACGAGGCGGGAAAACGCGGAGAAGGTCCAACGATGCGCGAGGAATACGCATGTTCGCGTAGAATACACTCGACGCTTCGGCGCGTTGAGATCGGTCTTCTTCTCGCGGTACGGAAAAACGACACGCGCGGCGAACGTTACACGATACGGAAGGAACACTTTTCAAATGGTACTCCGCTACGCGTACGGACGCGGGTACCTTTTTCTCCCTCCGGCCCCGGAGCTCCCGGTTGTCCCATTGGTCCGGGGAGTCCCTGATCACCCTTGGGACCGTCGATTCCCGGGAATCCTGCCGGACCTCTGTCGCCCTTCTCTCCGACAGCACCCATGAATCCGGATCGTCCCGGCTCACCCTTCTCACCCTTGAAGGTCAGAGCTGGACCGGGAGCACCGCGATCACCCTTATCACCGGGTAGACCGCTCAAACCGTCCAATCCGGTAAGACCTGTCGGAGGAACGAGGCGTTATTATTAGGCCTCTCGTCGTCGTTGGAACCGATTTCCAAATCGCTGCACGGCTCGTGTTCGGAACCGTTACACGATCGGTCCCGAACGGATGCTTTCCGTAGCGTCCAAGAGGATCTCACCTTGCGGTCCTCGTTCTCCTTTGTCCCCGTCTCTGCCGTTGTACCCGGGCAAACCTGGCTCTCCTTGAAGTCCTTGGAATCCGATCATACCCGGCTCACCCTTGTCACCAACGAGACCCGGCAAACCGTTCAGACCGTCGGCTCCTGTTCGTCCCGGTGCTCCGGGGTTACCCTGAGAAACACGCGATCAGCACGGTGATCAGAGAGGAACGGCCGACGATAGTTTCCGGATCGGTAATTCCGCGAAGGACGCACGCGTCCTACTTACGGCATCGCCCTTCGGTCCGGGACGACCTATCGGACCTGGCTCACCCTTCGGTCCCATCGGTCCCGGATAACCATCTTTTCCCGGTTCACCGGTGGATCCTTTCTGACCTCTCGCACCTTGAACACCGAATCCTGGCTTACCGGCGTCACCCTTCGGTCCGTCTAGACCGTCGAATCCCGTCGGACCCGTAGGACCGCGCAATCCCGGCATTCCCGCTTCTCCCTTCTGTCCCTTTTCCGACACATTTCCACGTTCACCCTTAGCTCCCTGGAAGAAGAACGACGCGAAGTGTATCAGCAACGCGAGAGGCGTTTGGACGGACGAAGGCTGGCAATTGTAATACACGTTCACCACGTTTCTCGACTCTGCTCTGACAAGAGGGAGCCAGAGAGATACGGACCGAGGGAGAAAGAGAGGTACGATGTAACCTCGATTCTTCAATTCTCCTCGAACGATGGTCGTACCCGGGATGCAGAGTTCGAGAAACGTGGATCCTAGGAGGAGCTACGATACACCGTAGCCCAACGGATGGAGATACGTCGTCGACTCACCGTTCGTCCAGGAACACCGGCGTCACCCTTCGGTCCTACGTATCCTTGAAGACCGGTGAGACCATCCAGTCCCTGGGGCCCCGTGTCACCCTTGTCACCTTTGGCACCGGTATCGCCGGGTTTCCCATCCATACCAGGCATTCCCGGTATTCCATCCGGTCCCCGTGGTCCCATGTCACCCTTCGCGCCGGCTTGACCAGGATTCCCGGGTCTACCCTCCATTCCGGGCTGACCAGGGCGACCGGGATAACCTCGAAGGCCCTCCTCGCCGTCCTGACCAGGTTCACCCTTGGATCCCACGAGTCCGGGGAATCCGTTGAGTCCAGCCTTGCCGGGGAGTCCCGGTTCACCTGCGCAATTACCCGTCACATTCCGATTAACATCGAACTCGATCCTCGGCCCGTAGACGAGCAACGAAGGGTGAGCCTACGATCAAGTAGGAAGCGACAAAATTTCTCTCCCCCCCCTCACCTTTCGGCCCGTCCATGCCCGGAGTACCCGCGACACCCGGAGGTCCTTGCGGTCCGATCGGTCCGGTGTCACCCTTCTCGCCCTGCTGTCCGCGAAGTCCCGGAAGTCCGGCGACACCGTCGTCACCCTTGTCACCCTCGAGTCCGCGTTGTCCCTCCTCGCCCGGGCGACCCTCCTTGCCCGGTGGTCCCGGTAGTCCTCGCTCTCCTTTGTCACCCCGAGAACCGTCCAAACCGGGGAATCCTTGCATCGGTATACCAGCCTCGCCCTTCGTTCCCTTGGCAGCGGGTAAACCGGGATTTCCGCGGGCTCCGTCTCTGCCCGGCGGTCCGGCGATTCCCAACATTCCCGTCTCTCCCTTCTCGCCTCGGGCTCCCGGCAATCCTCGCGGACCCACGGGACCCGGTGCTCCGACGGGACCGGTGGCTCCGGGAACTCCCTGCGTTTCAATAAAATTTCCTTTTTCATTTCGCTCTTCTCTTTCGTTCAAGGTCCATCGAACCTTGGAAGACGCTGGCCGGAGAACGATTCTTTACCCCGATACGTCGAGGATCATCGCGTCTCCGCAACCATTCCTACTCACTTGCAATCCCTTGTCACCTTTGTCGCCCTCCAATCCCGCGAGACCCGACGGTCCGGGCTCGCCCTTCTCTCCTATGGGACCCGTGTCGCCTTTGAAGCCTTCCCCGAGATTCTCCGCCGCCGGGCACGATCCTGCGTTGTTGCCCAAAAACAGAACGAAAGTTAGAGAAGCACCGCGTCCCACAACGATCGGAAAAACGAGTAAGAAACAAAAAACGCATTCTACCCTAGCTTCGCTGAAATTTCTCGATAGATTGTATTCGTTTAGTTGAATTAGCGAATATGGGAAAGCATTACCAACTCGGACTAGTTCGTGTTCGAGGAGTATCGTACTCACCGGCTTTTCCTTTCAGACCGACCATACCAGGTTGACCCTTTTCTCCTTTGGAACCCGGGTAACCGTCGTAACCGCGCTCTCCCTTCACGCTCAGTCCGCTGTCCCCTTTTCTCCCG